>OY744532.1:77058303-77070803 GCA_963556195.1 Sepiola atlantica | reverse complement strand
TAGTAGAGCTTTATATAAATATTAAAACAACCTATTTTAATATTTATACAATGTTTATCTATTTACATATATGTGTGTATATTTAATAAACAGCTTTTAGCACTCATGTATACACGCGAAAAATACATACATATTAAACATTGATACAATCCACGTAAAAGAAACATGATATAAACCACTCACAAAAAAAAACGCTATTCAGATAAACATACCCTATTGCTAACAATACAGAAACATCTACCATTTCATATTCCTAGTAGCAGCGGTACTTTCCTAACACTAAAATACGGGCTGCAAGGAGTTTAAATCTTAGGGAAAGTATCTAAATCCGAATATTACAGATTTAGAATTTGTATACAGCGATATATTATTATTATTATTATTATTATTATTATTATTATTATTATTATTATTATTATTTGTACCCACAAGTCATCATCAGTGACTGTTCACTGATGATAATCATTAGTGTTCCCTGGTGGCTGAGTGACAAAAAGTCTCCCCAGATTTCCAGTACTCTCCATCTCTTTTCGATAAATATTGCAAATGGCATGGCGGTATCGCAATACCCGCTTACCATTGATTTCTCGCTGGTAACGACCATTGTTCTCCTAGGATTTGGGTGGCAATAAGCCTCACCAAGGCCCCAGTACTCTCCGCACTTTTCCAGTGGAGGTCTGTTTGGTTAGTGTTCTGCCTCCTCGGTCTCCCCATCCTCTTTGACCCTTCACGATTATTTTGTGAGGTATCAGCCAAGGCTGCTGCCATCACATTTTATTTTTATTTTATTTTTTTGGGGGGGGATGGACACTTTATAAAGTTTGTTGCAGTTTCTGTTCCTTCAGTTCATGTGGTGGTGTTCTTCCTGTGGTTTTGTTTTCTTCCTATTGTAACATCCATGTGACTGGTTACCGTTCGTATCTTATGCAGGTTGGTTTCCGCATTTGAGGGTTTTCCTTAAGATTGCAGCTGTTCTCATCATTGCCGTCCTTTGTATGGTCTCAATGATCCCTTTGATTCCAATTTCCTCTAGTCTTTTCCCCAGTTTTTCTGGGACTGTTCCTAGTGCTCCTACGATTATTAGTATTATATTGACTTTCTTCATGCTCCATATCATTTTCATTTCTCTAGCAAGTTCCGTGCATTTGTTTTGTTTTTCCGTCTCCTTGATCTTCAGTCTGTGGTCTGCTGAAACGGAAAAATCTACAACTTGGAAGGATTTTTCCTTCCTATTGACTATTATGATATCCGGTCTCTTTGCTTGTATGAGTTTATCAGCAAATTGGAAAAGTGGGAATTGCTGCATGTTGCACAATTTCTGTCATCTTATTTGTACTTCTTATGGAAATGATATTAAGAGCAACAGATTGCAGAAATACACTAGTGGATACACCACTTAAAGCATTTATGGATGATGTGATAGTAACATCGGAAAGTGTTGAAGGAATAAGGAAGTTCTTCGATTGGATGACTTCATTCTGTGGTCAAAAATGAAATTCAAAGCGAAGAAATCCAGGAGTGATACATATGTGAAAGGCAAACAGAAAGAAGTCCGGTATAAGATAGGAAGTGATATGATACCAACTGTTAAAGAAAAAAACAGTGAATAGTTCAGGAAGATGGTATAAGAGTGCATTACATGACATAAGTAAGGGGCAGAAATACAGCAGCAAGCGGAAGTGGGACTACAGACAATAGAAAAGATTGATCTACCTATGAAATTCAAATGTTGGGGCTTACAGTATGCATCGTACCCAAGGTTAATTTGACCTTTACTGATGTATGATATACTATATACCTGAGTTGAAAGAATAGAACAGCGATGCAACATATATATATATATATATATATATATATATATATATATATATATATATATATATATATATATATATATATATATATATATATATATATAAATGGCCAGGATTGCTAAGGTCGCTCAATAATACTGCAATATTTGGAAGAAATAATCAACTACAACGCATCTATTGTAGAAGAATATAAGTCTGCTAAAGTGATGCTGCTTCGCTTTTCCAGTGACGAGAAAATCAAAGATAATCCACCTGAAGTAAGAACTTGGACGAAATGGAGAGTAGAATCTGCACTCGATCATGCAATAGCAAAGTTGGAACATGCAGATGTTGTTGGAGCAGTGCAAGATGGTACAAATATATTTGGAAACTTTAAACCATTTGCCAGGAGTAATGCAAGGGAAAAAAGGGATGCTGTAGTGAAAGAAATTAAGAAAGAAGTTTAAGAGAATCGATATTTACATCTTGTTAAATGTGATCAGCAAGGACAGTTCTTACGATGGAAGGAGTGTGTTGTTGAGCGAAAGATTGGATGGAAAGAAATATGGGCCTGTGACCTGGTAAGGACATCGTTCTTGATTAGATCAACATATAATGTAATGCTATCACTTGCCTATCTTGTTCGTAAGAAGATATGTGATAATGATAGAAGTCGATGCGGGAAGAAGGGAACACTAAGGCATATCTCTCAAACTGTGAGCTGGCAACAGAAAAGTTATACGTGGCGTCGCAATCAGGTGCTTGTAATCATTGAAGAACAAATCAATAAAAAAAATAAATCAATTGCATGATTGAGAATTACCCAGAATTAAAAAAAAATAAAGAAGATAGAATTCACCAAAGCTGGCACAAAATGTGATCTGAGTAGTCATCCAACGACTATAAAAAAAGGTGTATCTGGCTTGATGACATCTATGGGCAGATGACACCTCTGCTACATAACAACCTCCTGGCAAATAGGCTCCGCCACTTCAGAAAAGCAGTTGAGGAATAGGGACCAAAATTGCGAAGTGGTTCCTCCTGATAATGGTGTAGTGTTAGATCCGGTAAAGGAGCTGTCAGCTACGAAGCGCAAAACGATAGTGTCATTCAAATCTGCTAATATATCCAAAATGTCTTGAAATGGCTTAATCAGTGAATGTGTGTTTTACGGATGAGAAGAAAAAATTGTTTTAAGTAAAAATGTTTTTAAAACAAATCTAGAATGTTTATAAGATGGCAATATTTATATTTTGGGCTCTAAATGTATTGAGCTACAAACTCAACTTTTGTGGAAATTTAAAGTAACTTAAAGAATGAATATATATATATATATATATATATATATATATATATATATATATATATATATATATATATATATATATGTATATAATGAGATTGTCTGTACTACCATGAATAAGGCTTTTTAAAACAGACAATTTGGATTTTTTTTTAAATGATTTAATAAATATTTCATTTATTTGAAACCATTACGCGTCATTTTGGCTTATTCTATAATTTCAAAGTTTTATATATATATTAGTAGAGTAATTAAATTACTTTACTTTATATCAAAATTCTTAAAATACGAAAGAAAGATAAAAAAAATAAAAATATGAAGATAAAACACACTGAAATAAAAGTAAATAATCAAATATAAACTTAATAAAAAAATTTTTTTTAATTATAAATAAAAATTAAAAAAAATTTTTTTTAAATATATATATATATTATTAAAACTAACAGTTTATCGAGCACCATACACTTAACCAACATTACACAAATATTTTTGAACACGAAATCATATATGTAACATAACCTTTAAATAAAATTTAATTTACATTCCCTGCGAGACTGTTTTCGGTTTTCGCTGCGGTCTACATCTGGCAGCCATTTTGTTTTGTAGTATTCTCTACACAGTCGAAGAAAAGAAAAAAAATTTCTTCTGGTTTAATTATTTTTGACAAAGGGATGTCTTTTCCCGAAATATCAAATAGTGATTTTTAATCACCCGGACATCACACGAACAGCTAAAAACACTCTTGCTGTTATGTAAGATTTTAGAAAAAAAGGAAAAATAAATAGTAAGTCATATTTCGTACTCGATTTATTGTTATTCTTTTTGTTCCTTACAACTTGCATCTTACCCGGAACTTGCATTGCCCACAGCCTTTCAAAAGCTTACTACTAATATATATATATATATATATATATATATATATATATATATATATATATATATATATATATATAATATAAAAAGAACGAGTGAAATTAATTTCTCAGAAAAGAACAGATTTTACCACTTTTATGTCCTTTTATAGAGATTAAAATTAAGATATTATGATACTAAACCTTATGTCTAGAATCTTTATTCCAAATTTAAATCAAAATCCATTACATGATTTTTATTCTGGAAAATGTCTCAAATTTTAGGCTTCAAGAAGGATTGAGAAAAAATAAAAATTCAGGGAATCTTTCTTAATTTATATTTAATGACTATGGATCAAATTTAATGTAAATCTGAAATATTGGAATTTTCAAATTGCGTGAATATGATGACTCCTAAAAATCCTTTAAAATACTCGAAGGAAACTGAAATTTCGAAAATATGTATTAATTAATGTCTAATACCTATGGTTAAAATTTCACAAAAATCGCAGGTATCTCAATTTTCACGAAGGACTTCCAGTCTCGTTTTTTCCCCTTTAGCATTAAACTAAATTAAACTAAATGTTTCCCTCATTACCTACCTTTACGTCTAGCAGATGTGTTCCGACATTCATAATGATCAGTCAATTAGTTTAGAATTGAATCCTGTACATACAAATATATAAATATATACACATAACTAACTTTATATAAATAGAGATACATCTTTGGAAACGCACACTATTATCAGCTAAATTATACACTCTTTGGATATTTTATTTCAAATGAATTTCATCTTACAAAGAAAATATTGAGAGAATAAATAAAATAATGATAATAGTATTATTATTATTATTATTAGTAGTAGTAGTAGTAGTAGTAGTAGTAGTAGTAGTAGTAGTAGTAGTAGTAGTATGTTACGTGTTTGTTGTGTTTTTATTTTGTGATATACTCGCCTTAAATAATCACCTATAATTATTGTAAAATAATTAGTAAAATAATTAAAAACATAAAACATATACAAAAAATATTAATCGACCGATGCAAGAGAGTTATTAATTATTAATTAATTTTAAAAAAAATTAACTCCAAACAGTAAAACAAATAGCATTAAATGAAAGCAAAAATATAAGAACAGACAAAAAGATGTTTTTCAGAAAGAATAGCAAAAATATTGCTCTAAAATTGGATGAATCAAGTGACCACCAGCAATTCGGTGCCGAACAGTTATACAGAACCGGAAGTAAACAAAACGTGAAACTTTCAAACGTGCTAGAGTTACCTGAGAAATCGCGCACGGTTTTGTAACCAATGGTCATGACTGATTACAAGACACATATTTTATTCAATTATATATGTTTATTTATATAGTGATAGATAGATAGATAGATAGATAGATAGATAGATAGATAGATAGATAGATAGATAGATAGATAGAGAGAGAGAGAGAGAAAGAAAGAAAGACATGTTCGACGCAAGTGCTGTATCGACACTATTGATGAAGTGTGTACATCTATTTGTGTGTTTCGAGTGCACATCCGATATTGTTCTATAAATGTAACATCGCATCTACCCTCTGTCTGTTTGATTATACTTTATTGGGTGTTCTTTGTTTTCCTTTTCACATTCGACTTTACAACCATTTACTGACAAATTCCGAATTATACTAAATTTAATTCAACAAGAAATAGGTGTTTGCATTCAAGATTAAAAGAAAACGTGAAAAATGGAGATGGGATAGTGAAATTTGGTTATTTAAGTAAAAACCGTGACATTCACAATTTGAGAGCAGGCAGAACACTCATATTCAAAGATGTCTCTTTGAATATGCTTTTCTTTTTGATTTTTATCGTAATTCGCGTATTTATTCAATTTTAGTGGTTCACGGCCTCCCCCCGCCGCCGCTACAGACCATCCGGTTTGAGGACTTCGTAGAGTAAGTATTACTTACCATTGATTCGTTTTCATGAAATGAACCATTTTTACACACACGCATACACACAGACACACAGACACGCACATACGTTTTGTTTTACTAATGTGTCACCGCTTATCAAGGCCAAAAGCCATTCAAGGATTATAAAATCGATGGATTGAATAGATTAAAAATATTTTATGATGATCGAAAATGATAAATGGAATGAACCAAATCTGATTTCTTCTGAGGACAATTACAAATTAAATCACTAATACTACATGTGTTTAACGCATCACTTTACATATAGATAGAATCATTAATAAACAGTCTATGCGATTTTTATAAAGTACTAACCTTCAAGTGACACGTGTCAAAATTTGAGCCCAATCGGATTATTAGTTTATAAATTGCAGTTGGAGAGTTCGAATGCAAAAGGCGATAAACACTATTTAGAAAATTGTAAAACTATTTCTACAAAAAGTGCGGCATTCCATCATCCTAACACACTCCAAATCGATTTGTTAAAGTCATGTGATCCTTAGTGAACATTCTTGCTTTTAATCTAAAGAAGCTTTTACGGTCGAATTTTAGATTTAAAGATATTCGTGTTTGTGAAATATAATTTCTCAATTTTAAAACTTGTATTTATCGCGTTTTGCATTGAACCTCTTCAGTTATTTAAGTGAAGCTGCTGTTGCAAATTTCCAAAAATCTGAATTTCGTGTGTTGATAAAACATTGCTTTCTGATGGGGAAAAATACTGTTGAAGCAAAGCAATGGATTGATAAGTCGTTCTATAAAAAAAAGGTAACGAATTGTTGGAGAACCGTTGGAATTATTGTATCAACCTAGAAGGAGACTATGTTGATGAATAAAATCAAATTTTGCTTTTAAAATTGCTGTTTTATCTGTTAGGTCCTGGACCTATTGAGTAATGTGTTACTATTTAAAGTAGATTAATCCCAATCAAAAAAGGATTTTAAAGTTTGCTAAAATTGCTTCAAGGGATCCATTTTTACTGCATTGTTGCACGTTACATTTTTTTTTATTTCAAACTATTTAGTCATAGAGTTTTTATTTATCTCCCCCCCCCTCCCTCCACGGCGGGGAGGTAAGACACAAGGTCAGGAAAGTGGGATTTGAAAAGCCAGCACCTTATAGGAAGAGCAGATGAGGAAGAAAGAAAAGTCATTTTCTGTTGTGGTAACAATACAAGTTCTTACTGTGAACGCCTTATAAGGAGGAACCAGAGATTGGAGATGAGTCGAGCATCTTCCATAGAAATAACGGTAGAGCAGAGAGAGACTAGCAACGTCTCTTCTGTGAGAAAGGGATGGTACGGAGGAGAATAGGTCACCCCTTACTAGATTTCGTAGTCGTTTTTGTACTCTGTCAAGACAGGAAAGATGGTTCTGTGCGGCGCCTTCCCAGATGTGATAGAAGTATTCGATCCAGAGACGCATCTGGCTCTTATATAAGTAGACGATTGCATCTGGAGTCAAGTACTTTCTGGAGCGATAGAATGATCCAACCATTTTTCCCGCAACCTTAGCAACAGATTGGGTGTGAGTCTTCTATCTTAGGTCTGGGGTGAAAGTCAGTTCTAAGAGTTTATCAAAACAAGGAGTTTTTTTTTCAGTGAGAGTAACATTCATTTCGACTGAAGCAAAACAGGGATCCCAGCATTAGTGATAAAAGGGGTTGAGTTTGGTTTTAAACGAGTTAAAGGTAACAAGCCGATTTCCCGCCGTGTATTTGATTGGCATAATGGATATGGTTCCGTCTATACTGAGTTAAAATCCTAGTATATCTCACATGGTTACTTGGGCCCTCATACCGTTCGTGTATAGCTTAGATATAGGTAAAAATAGCAACTTGTGTTCAATTAAGCATACACAAGAAATCCTTTAAAATAGGTTGTGCTTCAGCATAAAATGATTCCAAATGGTTGATATGCCATAAAACTGACAAACAGAAACAAACGTGTATTTTATTCATCGATTGTCGTTCAATCAAGCAGTCTAATTAGTTACTGTTTAATTAGTCTATTTATATATTAATTTTGTTGTTTTAAATTCTTCTGTGACGAAATTTATGACTCGAACTCTTCATCTAAGGTGGATTGGTCAGGAGAGATAACTCGTTCTTTATTTATGTTTTTATGTTGATGACAGTGTCTCCGTTTTTACCCCGCCTAATAAACCGGTATCGTCCGGGTCTTCGGGTCTGGATTTACGCCGGTTTATTGGTTGTCTGGTCCTGTGCAGTTCTAGGATGTGCACCCTCTCAGGCTTTGCCTTCTCACCCTTTGAGAGGGAGTTAGTTTATTGCTAATCGCCTGAGGCGCCCCTACCGGGGAATGCTGACGGGGCTGCCCAGCACATTTTTTAAACAGCCAGAGTGCTCAAATTCTCGAGCGCTGTTTTTTTTTTTCACTTTCCCGACCTTGTGTCACATCTTACCTTATGGGAGGAAGATAACTAACGACAGTGTCGCTCCGTGTTATACTTCAACCCCCTTCGGCATGCCTCTCATCTGGTCACACGATTGCAGGCTATGTCTTCCAAACTTTATTTTTTTTAGAATCGAATTGGTATGGTCTCTATATCTTTTGCGCTGCCTTCTTACTTATCTTGTTCGCGTACTCATTGAACCTCTTTCGTTTTTGTTTGTTTGTTTGTTTTCAGTAATAACAACAACCAGCAGCATGGCAATGCGACAACCTTCCGTTATCGTTATCTCGACCGATTGGGACAATGTCTGCCTTCACAGCCAGAGGGACACAGTATCCGCATCGCAGCAACGGAAAACGTTTGGGAGCGAGCGCTCACCGTGGTCAGTATCAATCGAAAGTAATAGCGGTATTAGTAAATCGATGCAATATTCATTTCAGCTTACACTTATATATATATATATATATATAAGTTAATCCAACAAAAGATATAAGAGGCAACTAATATCTTTAATTAGTGAACGTCCGGATAAAAACTGAAGCTCAATATACTAGATAGAGCATTAATAGCAATATATTACGGTAATGGTCCTCTGAGGAGAAAAATTTTCTTTGAAAACTCATGAGTTAAGGACTTTAAGGTACTTTGCCTGAACATTGAATTCTAATAAAATTTGATTCGCACCTTATTTTATTATTTCACTTTATATATATATATATATATATATATATATATATATATATATATATATATATATATATATTAAAAAAAACATCTACCGAGCCTACATTTGACAATTCGACAGAAAAACGCGAAAAGTTATCCCTGCGCTGATGAGAGCCATAAGCTGGAAACGACGTCGTACGTAGGTAAAATATTAAAAATAATTTAATATTTTTTATAAGCCCTTTCAAGTAAAATTGAAAGTTGAGCACTGTTGGAAAGATTTTAAAAAATAAACATACACCTAAAAGCTTCAGTGCACAACAGTTTTACATCACTTTTATGTATCTTTACGGTGATTAAAATGAGGTTATAATGATATCAAAACCTTATGTCTAGAAGCCTTTTTCTAATTTTGATCAAAATCTATTATATGATTTTGTATTCTGGAAAATGTCTAATATTTAAGGCTTAGGCTCCAAAGGTTCTTAATAAGAAATTGAAATTCAGAGAATCTAAGTATCTAATGAATATGGATCAAATTCAATGCAAATTTGAAATATTTTAATTTTTAAATAAGAAAATTGTGTCAATATTATGCCCCCTAAAACCCTTTAAAATGCTTACAAGAAATTAAAATTTGTGGAATATTTATTTATTAATGTGGAATTTTAAAATTTCACAAAAATTTGAGGTATGAGTATTTTCTACGAAAGGCTTCCACTATTTTTTACCCCATTTGCATAAACTAAATTAAACTTAATAAAACCCATATTACAGGTCCGTATGTTAGCAGCTGTATTTAAAAAAATCATAATAATCGGTTAAGTAGTTTAGGAATTAAATCTTAAACATGCAAATATGAAAAAAATATACACATACCTTAGTTTATATTAATAGAGAGATATAGACGAGAAAGAATCCTGATCTATTTTCCGTAAATAATATCTACGTTCATGACAGGATAAGATATTATTTATAATTTCACGGTGAACCAAAAAAGTCAATTCAGACGCATGTGAAATGGAAATTATAACACAGTGTAATTTAAACAAGTCCGACTACTGATAATAATCCCTAATTCGTTTTATTATTGATTATTTATTAATAATAACTAATCAGTTTTATTATTAAATTTCATAATAATCTTTAATCAGTTTTATTATTAAATTTAATAATAATCTCTAATTCGTTTTATTATTAAATTTAATAATGATTCCTAATCAGTTTAATTATAAAATTTAATAATAATCTCTAATCAGTGTTATTATTACATTTAATAATACTCTCTAATCCAGTTTAATATTAAATTTAATAATAATAATCCCTAATCAGTTTAATTATTAAATTTAATAATAATATCTAATTCGTTTTATTATGAAATTTAATAATAATCTCTAATCAGTTTAATTATTAAATTTAATAATAATCTCTAATCAGTGTTATTATTACATTTAATAATAATCTTTAATCCAGTTTATTATTAAATTTGATAATAATCTCTAATTCGTTTTATTATTAAATTTGATAATAATCTCTAATTCGTTTTATTATTAGATTTAATAATAATCTCTAATCAGTTTTATTATTAAATTTAATAATAATCTCTAATCAGTTTTGTTATTAATTTAATAATAATCTCTAATAACTTTATCTATTAAATTTAATAATTATCTCTTATTTGTTTTATTATTAAATTTAATAGTAATCTCTAATTCGTTGTATTATTAAATTTCATAATAATCTCTAACTAGTTTAGCTATTAAATTTAATAATAATCTCTAATTCGTTTTATTATTAAATTTAATAATAATCTCTAATTAGTTTTATTATTAAATTTAATAATAATCTCTAATCAGTTTTATTATTACATTTAATAATAATCTTTAATCAGTTTTATTATAACATTTAATAATAATCTTTAATCCGTTTTATTATTAAATTTAATAATAATCTCTAATTCGTTTTATTATTAAATTTAATAATAATCTCTAATTAGTTTTATTATTAAATTTAATAATAATCTCTAATCAGTTTTATTATTACATTTAATAATAATCTTTAATCAGTTTTATTATAACATTTAATAATAATCTTTAATCCGTTTTATTATTAAATTTAATCATAATCTTTAATCAGTTTTATTATAACATTTAATAATAATCTTTAATCAGTTTTATTATAACATTTAATAATAATCTTTAATCCGTTTTATTATAAAATTTAATAATAATCTCTTATCAGTTTTATTATCAAATTTAATAAATATATCTAATCAGTTTTATTATTAAATTTAATAATAATCTCTAATCAGTTTTATTATCAAACTTAATAAATATATCTAATCAGTTTTATTATTACATTTAATAATAATCTCTAATTCGTTTCATTATTAAATTGAACAATGATCTCTAATTCGTTTTATTATTAAATTGAACAATGATATCTAATCAGTTTTATTATTGAATTTGATAATAATCTCTAATCTAACTTAATCAATTTTTAATAATAATCACATTCGTTTTATTATTAGATTTTTTTTCTCTAATCCGTTGTATTTGTAAATTTTATAAGAATCATTAAATCTTTTAAATTATTAAATTTAATATAAATCTCTAATTGGTTGATTATTAAATTTAAATTAAAAATGGAAAACGAATTTGTGCTTACTGATTTTGATCTTTTCTTACAGACGTGCCTCACTTTGGCTAAAATAACGAAGTACATGCCCGACGAGGTCTTTCAAACAACATCGGAAACAAAGGGGGTTGGAATATTTACAAGAGGCGAAACTCTGGCGGTTTATTCAGAAAATTCGGAACTAGTTGACCGCAAAGAATGCTACCGTAAGATTCATTTTCTAATCTTTGATCGAAGCATCTATTTTCTTAATACAGGAGTTCCCAAACTTTTTGTATACCCCCTAACTCCTAGAAAACTCTGATATATTCTGGGAGAACTTATAATAGGAATAACTGGTTTGAAGATGAAAAACATGAATATATACTTTATTTGGGAAATACATTTATTTCAGCCATTTTTTTTTTCATTTTAAAACTAGGACTACACAAAAACGTATAATTATTTTACAGACTAAGAAGAATGTTTATTTTGATATGAAACTTTGTTGGGTAAACTAATTATTTGTTCTGAACGACGAGATGAACGCGCATACGATCATTTTTTTAAAAAAACAACGGTTTTCTCTGCTGTTCAGTAAATAAACTTCGCGTTGACTGACTAGGAGGTTAAGACAAATAATTAACGCTGCACAAAGTTTAAAATGTTCAGTTTTTCACAACGGTTTTATTCATTTTCTATTAAATGACACATTTTTGATAATGAGCGGATGACCGCTCGAAATATTAAAATTTAAATTATCATCAGAATAATTTACATAAGTTTATGTTTTCCGTATGGCTATTTTAATTTCTGAAACGTGAAGAAATGCATTGCTTAATAACTATATATATATATATATATATATATATATATATATATATATATATATATATATAT
>OY744532.1:76945803-77053303 GCA_963556195.1 Sepiola atlantica | reverse complement strand
CACCTGTAAACAACTATAAAACCTTCATGCTGTTAATTTTAAATATGATTTAGAAAAATGGTTTAAATCGTCAAAAATACATTACACATTTAGCTATATTCAACTGAATTTGGTATTTGTAAGTTTATGATTGATCTTTGTGGCTAACTGATAGTTTTTTTATTTTGTCTAATTTGAAGGTATATATGTATGTGTACGTCTATGTGTTTTTATTTGCCACCTCTGAAAGAGGTTAGACACAAGGTCAAAGTATTTTTATTTACCTCGTCTTCAATGGGCTAGCCACAAGGTCAGGTGTGGAAAGTCAGCACACTAGGATTAGCGCGTTCTAGCTTGCAACACGTGCTTGAGCAGCCCCACCGGCATTCCTCGGTAAGGGCGCCTCGGGCGATTAGCAATAAACTAACCCTTTCTCAAAAAGAATGTAAAGCCTGGGAGGGTGGACTTCCTGAGATTGAACAGAACCATACCTCAGTCCGACAGCAACAAAGTCACCGTCGGACTGATGTCGAGGACGTATTCCCGACTGGTAATAACACACTTACTCAGCCTTGCCAGGTAAGTACGAGTAATTATAAATATTTGTTTTATCTACATACGTATACGTTTCATCATTATTGGAATCGTCAGTGGAGAGAAGATTATCCATACCGGTTGCCGGACCGAACCCCGGAACCTGAGTCATGTTTCAAACTCAAATTACGTCGTCTCAGCCCACACGGCCGTTATAAACAACCCGGTAAATCAGCGAGAGATTAATCCTATTTAAAGGCAGCCGTCGTCAAAGTGTTCTACTACTGAAAGGAACATATATATATATATATATATATATATATATATATATATATATATATATATATTGATAGATAGATAGATAGATAGATAGATAGATAGATAGATAGATAGATATGGGTGTAAGTGTACATGTGTATGTGTGCATTTGATTTTCTCTAATGAATATATATATATATATATATATATATATATATATATATATATATATATATATATTGCCTTCTAAGTATCACATTTATATATATATATATATATAGAGAGAGAGAGAGAGAGAGAGAGAGAGAGAGAGGGAGATATATATATATATATCTATATATATAAAAATGTAAAGTTGGTTTGTTCGTTTCCCATGGAAATATACTTCTACTATACCATTACCACTGAAATTTTTTTTATAGCAAATCCTTACATCCGAGCTATGTTTTAATGTTATTAACATAATTTTTACTTTACACATAAAAAAACACTTTTTATTACAATTCGTTCCTACTAAGTTGCACTTCCCGTTTACAATCCGTTTCTGCGAACCTGCATGTCCAACTTCACTTCCGGATTGACCTTCCTCCTCCCGCTGTCACGTATCTACTTCATACGTAAAAAGTGTTATTATTATTTTTTTCTTTTTCGTCGGCTGAATTAAATATTTTTCTAGCACCAAACAGTAAACACGAATGTTATTTTGTTTTGTGTGAAGTTAAATATTTTATTAAAAATATTTTTTTTGTCTGCGTTTTTTGTTTATTTTTAAATAATCTAACTTCGAGAACAACAACAACAAAACAAAAAACAGTAAGTTGTGTGAATGTCAATTTTTTTGTTAAAAATGTGTTAATTCGTTTTTGGTTGTTAATATTTGTCTTTTTTTTTCCTTCACCGCACAAGAAATAATGAAATATGTAATAAAGACCTCTTCAGTCTCGAAAGACAATGGATACCTCCTGTAAGGGTGTCTGTCTACATTTAAGCAAGTGTTGCGCAATCTCAACCTGCTCATCACGTGAATGAGTATATAATATAGTACACCCTTTTTTATGATTGTAATGAGATTGTAATGTTTCTTGATAAAAACGAAACGGAATTTCTTTTCTGTTTGTGTGTTTACTACAGTTACAGGCTGTAACTTACAGCTGTTATGGATTTTTTGACATTTCGGTGACAAAAGGGAAATTATTATTTTTTCCTTTTTCGTCGGTTGAATTAAATATTTTTCTAGCACCAAACAGTAAACACGAATGTTATTTTGTTTTAAACACAAAATTGTTAAACATTTTTTTTTGTCTGCGTTTTTTGTTTATTTTTGTTTAAATTTATTAATCAATTTTTATGACAAAAGAGGTTTCTTCAATACTTTGACGGAGAATCCCGAGGCAATCCCAAAAATGGTCGAAGCAGTTTACGATTTGAAATATATATATATATACTAGCTGTACCCGGCCACGCGTTGCTGTGGCTGTTAGTTGAAATGAAGAGGTGGCCTTTTGGAGTTCATTTTGATCCAGTTCCTTAAGTTGCCATTTAATTTGAATGGTTTAATTTTCCAATACTTGTGGATACACAATATTCTTAGTGGTTCCCGTTTCAGTGTAGATGAAGAGATTGTCCGGTTTTTAATGGTTCTGGTGGATCTGCCAGTTGAGGTAGTTTAATTTTCCCTGCGGCACAACACAATCCTTTAGTTTCTCCCTTAAATTTCAGAGCTTTGCAATAGGGACACACTTCAGTTATAGTGCATATGTGAACATGGTGGCTTAAACTATAATCCTCATGAGGGTTGTAATGAAATGCTAGGCGATCCCAATCCAGGGATTGTTGAGCATGGAGCCTTGTTTCATGCCGATCTGCTAGTCTCTGCCTCTCGCGTTCGTTACGTTGTGAACGAAGCAGATCTGAAGATGCCTGACGGGATTGTTGTACCCGCAACCGTTCCTCTTCAAGTCTGGCTGCACGTCGCTGTGCTGATTCATTCGCACGTACTTGAATCATCCTTTGTCTAGCTTGTTGGTCTGCAGATGCCAGTTGTTCATGAGTTTGATTTGTAAGTAATCGACGCCTTGTTTCTGCATGGCGAGTATGACGACCTAAGTTTGATCTTCGGGGGGGGGGCATGTTTACCTGTATAAATGTAACAGTAGGAAATAATAATTGTATAAAGGTAAATGGATTAAAAAAAACAATCAATTATAACCCGCTTCAGGGTTGTCGAAGAAATGCAAGTATGTTTTTTTTTATAGATGAAACATGTTAAAAGTAAGAAAATGCGGAAGAAGGCAGGTTTAAAAAACAACGAAGTAGATACGAAATGAAATTAAAGCACGTCTGTTAAGTATTAAATCGTACCTGAAGGATGGTTAAAGTCTAAAAAATGAGTAAATGCGAAATGAAATTAAAGCAAGTGGGTTATGTATTAAATACTACCTGTAAAAATGAAACAGTAGGAATGAATAATTTTATAAAGATAACTGGTGTTAAAATAAACAATCAATTATAACGCGCGAGTAAGGGTTGTGTAAGAAATGCAAGTAATGTTGTTGTTTTTTTAGAGATGAAGCATGATTAAAGGGAAGAAAATGATGAAGGAAGCAGGTTTTAAAAACATCGAAGTAAAGAGGAAATGAAATTAACGCACGTTGAGTTTTTTTTTTAGAGAGGAAGCATGGTTAAAGTAAAAAAAATGAGTAGATGCGAAATGAACTTAAAGCACGTGGTTTATGTATTAAATCTTACCTGTAAAAATAAAACAGTAGGAATGAATAATTTTATAAAGATAACTGGTTTTAAAATAAACAATCAATTATAACGCGCGAGTAAGGGTTGTGTAAAAAATGCAAGTAGTGTTGTTTTTTTTTTTAGAGATGAAGCATGATTAAATGGAAGAAAATGAGGAAGGAAGCAGGTTTTAAAAACATCGAAGTAGAGAGGAAATGAAATTAACGCACGTTTGTTAGGTAAGTATTAGTGTAAACGTTTGTTTAGGGAAACAAACAACGAATAAGGAAAACACTTTTTACGTATGAAGTAGATACGTGACAGCGGGAGGAGGAAGGTCAATCCGGAAGTGAAGTTGGACATGCAGGTTCGCAGAAACGGATTGTAAACCGGAAGTGCAACTTAGTAGGAACGAATTGTAATAAAAAGTGTTTTCTAATGTGTAAAGTAAAAATTATGTTAATAACATAAAAACATAGCTCGGATGTAAGGATTTGCTATAAAAAATTTCAGTGGTATAGTGGAAGTATATTTCCATGGGAAACGAACAAACCAATTTTACATTTTTATATATATAGATTTAAGGCGATTACATGTAAACAGCTTGAAAAAAATATCCGCAATAAAAGAATTTAAAAAATATTAGACCTTAGGGTACTTATCCAGATTAGGACCCAAGCTAACCCTAACCGACGCCAAGTCGATTTTAGCTTGTGTCCTAATCTGGATAAGTACCGACTTTAGAGTAGGGCATCACTTTCCTGTATCAATTTAACGTAAAATGATCACACCTTTCAGACCAGTTTGTGGTAAGAAGGGACATATGACCAATTTTCTTTTTTAATTTATGAAAAAAAAAAAAAAAATATCTATATATATAAAAATGTAAAGTTGGTTTGTTCGTTTCCCATGGAAATATACTTCCACTATACCATTACCACTGAAATTTTTTTATAGCAATTCCTTACATCCGAGCTATGTTATTATGTTATTAACATAATTTTTACTTTACACATAAAAAAACACTTTTTATTACAATTCGTTCCTACTAAGTTGAACTTCCGGTTTACAATCCGTTAAGATTTAATACATAAACCACGTGCTTTAAGTTCATTTCGCATCTACTCATTTTTTTTACTTTAACCATGCTTCCTCTCTAAAAAAAAAAAAAACTCAACGTGCGTTAATTTCATTTCCTCTTTACTTCGATGTTTTTAAAACCTGCTTCCTTCATCATTTTCTTCCCTTTAATCATGCTTCATCTTCATCGTGCTTTAAATTCATTTCGCATTTACTCATTTTTTAGACTTTAACCATCCTTCAGGTACGATTTAATACTTAACAGACGTGCTTTAATTTCATTTCGTATCTACTTCGTTATTTTTTAAACCTGCCTTCTTCCTCATTTTCTTACTTTTAACATGCTTCATCTATAAAAAACAAACCATACTTGCATTTCTTCCACAACCCTGAAGCGGGTTATAATTTATTGTTTTTTTTAATCCATTTACCTTTATACAATTATTCTTTCCTACTGTTACATTTA
The DNA here is from genome assembly GCA_963556195.1 of Sepiola atlantica. Lineage (NCBI taxonomy): Eukaryota > Metazoa > Mollusca > Cephalopoda > Sepiida > Sepiolidae > Sepiola > Sepiola atlantica. The sequence continues at coordinate 77,048,256 of OY744532.1, read as the reverse complement.
TACAGGTAAACATGCCCCCCCCCCCCCGAAGATCAAACTTAGGTCGTCATACTCGCCGTGCAGAAACAAGGCGTCGATTACTTGCAAATCAAACTCATGAACAACTGGCATCTGCAAACCAACAAGCTAGACAAAGGATGATTCAAGTACGTGCGAATGAATCAGCACAGCGACGTGCAGCCAGACTTGAAGAGGAATGGTTGCGGGTACAACAATCCCGTCAGGCATCTTCAGATCTGCTTCGTTCACAACGTAACGAACGCGAGAGGCTGAGACTAGCAGATCGGCGTCAAACAAGGCTCCATGCTCAACAATCCCTGGATTGGGATCGCCTAGCATTTCATTACAACCCTCATGAGGATTATAGTTTAAGCCACCATGTTCACATAGGCACTATGACTGAAGTGTGTCCCTATTGCAAAGCTCTGAAATTTAAGGGAGAAACTAAAGGATTGTGTTGTGCCGCAGGGAAAATTAAACTACCTCAACTGGCAGATCCACCAGAACCATTAAAAACTTTGCTTGCTGGTAATACGGCTGAATCAAAGCATTTTTTATCAAACATCAGGAACTACAACTCATGCTTCCAAATGACGTCGTTCGCTGCAGAAACTATTACAGCTCAATTCATGCCAACTTTTAAAGTAAAAGGACAAATTTACCATAAAGTTGGATCTCTGCTTCCATATCCAGATGCTCAACATAAATTTCTACAAATGTATTTTATCGGTGATAACAATGATGAACTGAATGCACGCTGTGGAATTTCAACCAGTATAAAAAGGTCCATTGTTTCCCAACTGCAAGATATGCTCCATAATAAAAACAATTTAGTTCTTTTATTCAAAACTGCCATTGAAATGATGCCATCTGATACACACAAAATTATTATTCATGCTGACAAAACGCCTGCTGGAGAACATGTGCGAAGATTCAATGCTCCAAGTATAGATGAAGTGGCAATTGTTATAGTTGGAGATCAATTTCAACCTAGGGATATTGTTCTTCATAGGAGGAATGCCCAATTAACAAACATTGCTGCAACTCATCGATGCTACGATGCCCTGCAATATCCACTCCTTTTTTGGGATGGTGCTGATGGATATCATTTCAATGTTACCATGATAAATCCAGTTAGTGGCGAAGAAACGGATAAGAAATGCAGCGCAATGAATTATTACTCATACCGAATTATGATTCGAGAGAACGAAAACATTCACATTCTGAAATGCCGCCAATTGTTCCACCAATATATTGTAGACATGTATGCAAAAATTGAAACTGAACGTCTGCTATTCATCCGTTTGAATCAGTCCAAACTTCGTTCTGAAGAATATGTTCATTTGCGAGATGCAGTTGTAAATGATGGTAATACAACTAATGTTGGAAGACTAACAATTTTACCATCTTCATATTTAGGCAGTCCACGTCATATGCATGAGTACACTCAAGATGCATTTGCATATGTTCGTCTCTATGGGCGTCCTGACCTCTTCATTACTTTTACATGCAACCCAGCTTGGAATGATATAAAACAACTTTTACTTCCTGGCCAATCATCAGTAGATAGACATGATATTACAGCGCGTGTATTCAGACAAAAGCTTAAATCGCTAATAAATTTCATTGTAAAACATAAAGTATTTGGTTCTGTGTGCTGCTGGATGTATTCAGTGGAATGGCAAAAGAGAGGATTGCCACACTCCCATATCCTAATCTGGCTCTACAACAAAATCAGTCCAAACGAAATCGACAATGTAATATCTGCTGAATTACCTGATGCTGACATTGACAAGGATTTGCATGAAATTGTAATTAAACATATGATACACGGACCTTGCGGTATAATTAATCCAAATTCACCATGCATGCTTGATGGAAAATGCTCAAAGCGATATCCCCGAGCATTACTACCCAACACAGTTACCGGAAATGATGGATACCCTTTATACAAAAGAAGGTCGGTAGAAGATGGCGGTAAATTAGCAACTTTACAAATGCGAAATGGCAATATAGAAGTTGATAACCGATGGGTTGTCCCATATTCACCTTTGCTATCAAAAACCTACAAATCACACATCAATGTGGAATACTGTAACTCTGTTAAGTCCATCAAATACATTTGTATATATGTGAATAAAGGCAGCGATATGGCAGTTTTTGCCGTGCAAACACGTAGAAATGATCTGAATGAAAGCCTATATATTGATGAAATCACACAGTATCAAGCTGGAAGATACATAAGCAGCAATGAAGCGGTATGGCGAATTCTTTCTTTTCCCATACATGAACGAAGTCCGGCTATTGTGCACTTAGCGGTACATCTAGAAAATGGACAACGTGTTTACTTTACTTCGAATGTGGAACAAATAGCTTTGAATCCACCGGCTACAACATTAACGGCTTTCTTCATGTTATGTCAAACTGACACATTTGCAAAAACACTCCTCTATTCGGAAGTGCCTCAGTATTACACATGGAATAGGAGTAGACATTCATTTGAACGACGCAAACGAGGACAGCAAGTTGAAGGACAACCTGGAATATTCAAAGAAAACACAATAGGCAGACTGTATACTATCCATCCCAAACAAGATGAATGTTTCTTTCTTCGCATGTTGTTGGTAAATGTGCCTGGTCCAACATCATTCCAGCAATTAAAAATTGTCAATAGCATTACACATGCCACTTTTCGCAGTGCATGTCAAGCTCTGAATTTATTGGAAAATGACAGACACTGGGATGAATGCATTAATGATGCGTGCAACACATCCCATCCTAATAATATTCGTGCATTGTTTGCAATCATCTTGACCAATTGCTCCCCTTCATCTCCAATAGAGTTATGGGAGAAATATAAATCACACATGGCCGAAGACATTTCCCATCAAATACGCGATGAAAATCCAAATACCTACCTGGATTTTACATCAGAAATCTATAATGAGGCATTGATAAGAATTGAAAATTTGTGCTTAGAAATTGCAAACAAAGTTCTCAATCAATTAGGAATTACCTCGCCGACACGACCTGCTGCTGCTTTGTTTGATGTAGAATTACATAGGGAACAAAATTACAACACAGATGATCTTTTGTTGTATGTGCAAGAAAATATTCACAAACTAACACCTGAGCAAAAAGCCATTTACAACAAAATAATGCAGACTGTAAATAATGGAGTGGGAAATATATTTTTCTTAGATGCGCCAGGAGGAACTGGTAAAACCTTCTTAATTAAATTTATTTTGGCAGCCATTCGATCACAAAACGGCATAGCCTTAGCTCTTGCATCTTCAGGAATAGCTGCAACATTGCTACCAGGTGGACGAACTGCTCATTCAGCTTTGAAACTACCTTTAAACATGCAATTTATTGAAACTCCCATGTGCAATATTTCCAAAACATCAGGTATGGGAAAGGTATTACAAAAATGTAAACTTATTGTTTGGGATGAATGCACAATGGCACACAAAAAATCACTGGAGGCTCTTGATCGGTCATTGCAAGATTTGCGTGGAAATGGTAGATTATTTGGGAATGCAGTGATACTGCTAGCTGGAGATTTCAGGCAAACATTACCTATAATTCCTCGATCAACACCAGCAGATGAAATAAATGCTTGCCTCAAACACTCCACTTTTTGACGACATGTTAAGACATTAAATTTGACTATAAATATGCGTGTCCAGCAGCAAAATAATCTATCACCAGAATTCTTTTCAAAACAATTGTTGGAAATTGGGAATGGAAAAGTGCCGGCTAATCTCACTACAGGGCGAATTTCATTGCCACACAACTTCTGTAATTTAGTTACATCAAAAGACGAATTCATTACAAAAGTATTCCCGGACATCCACATTCATTTTAAGAATCACAGTTGGCTGAGTGAACGAGCCATTCTTGCACCGAAGAACAAAGATGTCCACGAACTCAACAATAATATTCAGTTGAACATTCATGGTGAGTTAGTCACATACAAGTCAGTCGACACTGTTGTTGAAGCAGATGAAGCAGTCAATTATCCCTCAGAGTTTTTGAATTCGCTAGATTTGCCAGGGATTCCACCACATGTACTGCAATTAAAAATTGGTGTACCAATTATCATGCTGCGAAATATTAACCAGCCTAAGCTTTGTAATGGCACACGTCTTTCAGTAAAAAAATTACTGACCAACATCATTGAAGCAACAATTCTTACAGGGTCTTTCAAAGGTGAAGATGTCCTAATTCCGCGCATTCCCATGATTCCAACAGATCTGCCCTTTCAATTTAAGAGATTACAATTCCCAATTCGATTGGCATTTGCTATCACAATCAACAAAGCACAGGGACAATCTTTACAATTTTGTGGCTTATATTTACATACTGATTGCTTCTCACATGGGCAATTATACGTTGCATGTTCTAGAGTCGGCAAACCGGACAATCTCTTCATCTACACTGAAACGGGAACCACTAAGAATATTGTGTATCCACAAGTATTGGAAAATTAAACCATTCATATTAAATGGTAACTTATGGAACTGAATCAAAATGAACTCCAAAAGGCCACCTCTTCATTTCAACTAACAGCCACAGCAACGCGTGGCCGGGTACAGCTAGTATATATATATATATATATATATATATATATATATATATATATATATATATATATATATATATATATATATTGATAGATAGATAGATAGATAGATAGATAGATAGATATGGGTGTAAGTGTACATGTGCATGTGTACATGTGTATGTGTGCATTTGATTTTCTCTAATGAATATATATATATATATATATATATATATATATATATATACATATATATATATATATATATATATATATATATATAAATATATATATATATATATATATATATATAATTAATTATTGAAGACAATATATGTATACTCATATATCATCAGATCCTTTTTGTTTGTAGTCTCCTTAGAAGATTCAGCTCAATGTTTGTCAATTATTGATAACAGAGCAAAATATAGAACAGATATTTATTATATTCCAATAACCATGGTTAGTTTTATTATTTTTATTTTTGTTTTTATTTTTTCCACATTTCCAAAAATTCCAAATTTCTGTGAGATATATTTAATATATATATATATATTTTATTATTTAATATTATTTCTAGATACCTGCAGCGGACCCTGTAACGACACGTGCACATACGACGGGCGAAAATTCTCAGAAGTTGCGGGTATGACCAATTCGATTAGCTTGTCAAACATGGAGAGCATTCTATGTTTGCCGCACGACATTTACGAAGGGTCGGAAAACATCCTCACTCACGAATTTTCACATCTCGTCCACCAGTCTCTCGCCAAACCCTGGAAAGATAAAGTCAGTAAATTTAAACTTAATTCCTTTATTTCAACCTTGCTGTATCTACCCGGCGTTACCCGGGAGTTTTTTACTTTCATTTTTGTTTCAATCATTGACCTCCCTTTTGCGCTTTCTCTGAGTTAATTTCTTAACTCAGATAATTCAATGGTGGAATACATGTCATTAAAATCGATTTTGTAATAAAATCGATAGGAGGTCTTAGAAAACGTTGAAATTTAAATCCCATAGATACTTTGGTGTTTATTTGTTTTTACTTGTGAAGACAAAGTGGTGACGAAATAATATATTGTTTTAAAACAGCTTTTGTATTTTTTATTTTTTTCAATCGAATTTTTTGCGAAGTTTAATTGAATTACTTACGGTATAGTTTTGTCATTATGCAAATTTAATAAAATTGTTTAAAATCATAAGATACTTTTTAAAAAGTTTATTTAAACTGTTATCTTTCATTCTATAGATTTTTCTCGCGATCGCACACACAAAAACACACACACGTATATATATATATATATATATATATATATATATATATATAATCAAATATAAACTAAAAGTAAACTTTTAGTAGATAGTGAAATGGTTTAAGCTCAATATACGAGATAGAGCAATTATAAAGATAGAAGAAATAAACTAATGTTTATTATTCTTTCCTAAACATTAGTTTATTACAGAATATACTTTGCATTGAACAATCGAAGTTTGAAATAAATCTGGACATTCGTACATGTTTATCACTCTTATTACTTTTATCTTTATATATATATATATATATATATATATATATATATATATATATATATATACATGTTTATCACTCTTATTACTTCTATCTTTATATATATATATATATATATATATATATATATATATATATATATATATATATATAAACATTTAATGAATCAAAGCATTACTTTTACTGTTCCAAGAATTACAACATCAAGTTCATTATGGCGTACGATCGTTTCCAACACAGTTTGGAAATACTTTATTTTATTTTATAATTTTATAAAGTTGGTCCAAAACGTCTACATCAGCGCCTACGTCTTACAGAAAATCAAAAAAAACTTAGTTCCAGAGAAACATCCGCTGACAGAATCACAGGTGGATATGTTGGTAGCATAGGAGAGGAAAAATCACAATGATACTTATAAACAAATCATCGCTACATATAAAAGAAATATAACACAATATTTTCCAAAGATTTTTTCATCTTCAAAAAATTGAAATTACAAAAATGTTCTCATCAGAAGAATCCATGATACATATTAGATTTCTTTTAATTTACAAGAATCTTATCGAGGGTATATCCATTACAAAATTTCCTATAAAAATCAGAAATTAAAAAAACTTTAAAAGGAGAGTAGAGAATGAAATAAGATAAAACAAAATAAAACATAGATAAAATAAAATTAAAAAATAAATAAAATAGTAAAGAATAAAAATAAAAAACATCATATTGTTATCCAGAGACACGTGATTCGTAGTGTGGCTAGAGCTAGCAAGATTCGAAACTCGAGGTCAGTGGTTGGAGTCTGGCGCTCTTCCGACTGAACTAATGAAACTGCTAGTTGCAGTAGAATAGAGTATAACGTATTTAAATGAATCTATTTATTTATTAATATTTTTACGATACTGATAACCGGAAGTATACAATTATTTTTATAGAAGAGTACTGCCCTAACGCTATGTGAAAATCATCAATTCCTCCACCAGAGTACTTCACTACTATGGGAATCTCTCTCTCTCTCTCTCTCTCTCTATCTATCTATCTCTCTCTCTATCTATCTATATATATATATATATATATATATATATTTTTAAATATTTTTAGCTAATATATATATATATATAGCTAAAAACATTTATATATATATATACATATATACATATATATATATACATATATATATATATACATATATATATATACATATATATATATATATATATACATATATATATATATATATATACATATATATATATATATATATATATATATATATATATATATATATATATATATATATATATATATATATATATATATATTCTTAACTACCTTCTTCCATTTCACTAAACTATTTTTGCCGGCTGGTTCTAAAATGTAAAATAGTTCAATAATAAGCGTCGGTTACGCCCCACCTGACAGGTCAGAAAATTAATTTCTCCTTTTGTATTTTCCTCGTTATCCTACAAAGCCACAAGGTAGATTTTAGCAACAGACCAACGTGTGGGCTGCTTAAACTCACCAAAAGCAAAATAAGACTAACCAGCAAACTTATATAAAGAAAAATCAATTAACAAATCTATAAAAACACACACATACCTACGACTCTGCGTTCATTATCTCTTAGTTTAACAGCTTCCATAACAAAAATAGTTGTAGATTTACACAATTCGACAGAGTCAACTTTTGCCCCTTCAATCACGAAAGAGAAGACTACTTAAAGCGTCATACAAATTCACTGACTTAGGTAAGATAGGAAAGGACTTTATGAAATGGCAAAAACAAAAGCTTGCGTAAAAAAACAGCCTCGAAGACACGTTTGATATAGTGATAGGGTTCTATGTGGTGTTGCTATATGTGACCTGGTCGAATTATTTATCCTGAACTCTCTAAAGGGTAAATTCCCGAAACATACTTTCGGGTTATACGAAAGGCTATAAATCGCCGCAGACACAAATGCGTGCAATGTTAATTTTCCTGAGGTTAACCTAGATTTAATTTGCGGCACGCACACACACACACACACACACACACACACACACACACACACACACATTACCATAAGCCCAAAATAAAACTAAAATAAACATACATAGGACCTTGCGACCCGCCATTAGTTTTAAAAACTCTTAGCCCCAACTTTAGTCGCAGAATTCCGAACTTGTTCTCAAAGTTAAATACAACACTTCGTAATGGCGGATTTAAAGATAAAATCGCCTTTTGGTTAAGATCAAAGTGTAGTATCTGTTCCGATGGATACTGCACCCCATACTGGTGTTGTCTTGGCCTTCGGGTCTTGATTTACGCCGGTCAATGGGTCTGTCCTGTGCAGTTCTGGGGGGGGTCTACCTTCCCAGGCTTTGCCTCCCCTCTTTGGGGAGGAGTAAGTTTATTGCTTACTGTCTGCGGCGCCTCTACCGGGGAATGCCGACGGGGCTGCCCAGGCAATTTTTAAACCCCACTTTCCCGACCCGACCTTGAGTCACATCTTACTTGTGGGAGTAAGATAAAAACTGGCCTTGTGCCTAACTTCTGGAGAGGAGTAAATCAATACTCACCACGCTTTGCAGTCAATAAAAAAAACAATCAGGAAAAGAAATATCATCTGGTTCAACTCTCCGTACTCACTAAATGTGCAAACATATACAGGTGCATTATCGTTAGAACTTATAGATAAGTACTTCCCACCCTAGTATAATCTTCGTAAGTTATTCCATGCGAATTCAGTCAAAACTAACTACTCCTATCACTCGTCTATGAAATCAAAAATGACTACTAAGCCTTAATTCGCTAACACGCCACATATTCTTGCAGGATTAAGGAGAACTGTCGACTGTAAAGAAAATGCGACAAAATATGTGTTGTTTACGAAGCTAACACTACACCAAACCCCCTAACTGAAATACGAATAGCGAAATACACGTTAGCGTGATACAAAGTAACTTTAATCAAAGATTTTACACGCACACTGCGGCAAGTTGATCCTAGCAAAGTGGGCTCCCTATATAAAATAAATGTTCAATAAAGAAACACATACATTTTTTTGTAATAAAAAGAAATACGAAGGGCGTTCAATAAGTAATGTCCCTGACCTATTTCCTATAGCAGCAGATTAATGAAACTTGGCACAGTTATTAGTGTTTCTCTACGTAGGAACCACCCAGAGTTATGCATTTCTCCCATCGTTTGATGCATCTCTGGACACCGTTTTTGTAGAACACCCCAGGTTAGTCCTCCAATCACGTCGTAACTTCAGAAATCAAGGCTGCATTATCTGGGAAACGCTTTCCTTACAAAAACAACTGCATGGCTGGGAAGAGATGAAAGTCAGAGGGTGCAAGGTCAGGAGAGTAAGGGGAATGGGGGCGGATTTCATAGTCACACGCCCGTGCTTCTGATCTGGCGACATGCGAGTTGTGGACCGGAACGTTGTCCTGCAGGGGGGGGGGACCTTTGTTGATCTTGCCCCGTCACTTGATTTTGATAGCTTCTCTTAATTTCATCAAAAGTGAAGCGTGATAGGCTCCTGTAATTGTGGTACCTTTTGCCAGGAAATCTGTCATCACTACTCCGTCCTGGTCCAAGAAGACTGTGAGCATGACCTTGCCAGTGGAGGGCTGCACCCTTGCCTTCTTTTGAGGTGGTGAGTCCAAGTGCTTCCACTGCATTGACTGGGCTTTGGTCTCTGGATCATAGTGATGAACCCAAGTTTCATCCTGTGTAATCAGTCTTTTGAAAAACTTTGACTCATCTTCTTGGCACATCTCCGAATTCATCCTCGAGCACTCGACGCGTTCTTGCTTCTTGCATCTGGAAAGGTGTGAGCAACCTAGGAATCCATTTGACAGACATCTTATGCATATGCAAATGGTCATGAATGATAGTTTCCACAGACCCTGTACTAATCTTGACCTCAAAATGGCAGCCTCAACTTGACGGACAGATGCCTCATCTATGGCAGAAGAGAGACGACCAGGTCTGGGAGCTGTTTCCACAGACTTCCGGCCATGTTTGAATTCATGATGCCAGCATTTTACAAGGTCATATGATGGGGCATCATCACCATGTTTCTTTCATTTCATCAAAAGTCTTCTTTGGTGTGCGTCCTTTCAAATACAAACACCAGATCACTGCGCGACACTCGACTGGTTCCATTTCACACCTGACTTAGTTCAAACACCTGTAAATCAGAAACCACAATTAGTTCAGAACTGTTTTTTGCAACATAACCCATACATATATAAATCATTACACATACAAAATTTCATCTAGATCAGACAACTAGAAGTGGATCAGGGGTATTACTTATTGAATGGCCCTCGTAAAAATTGAACAGGCTATAAATAAGGATTACATTGAAACTAATAAGGAGAGATAGTGATCCGATATAATCTATTTATTTTGAAAATCTAATGGCAACACTGTAGTTGTGGGTAGAACCGTTTTGCCATATGGCAACTAGCAAGCCACTGTATTTGTTTTATTCTTTTCGTTCAAAACATAATAAATAAATCTGTTCTTTCCAGATAATGGCGGCCTACGAGACGGCAAAATCTCAAAACATTTGGAGCACGCGAAGTTACGCAATGGTCAACGAATTCGAATATTTCGCAATCGCGACTGAAGCCTTCTTCCATGACATCATCCGCACTGATACCATCGCCACTGGCGGAATGAACATGTAAGCTTCTTCTTCTACTACTTCTTCGTCTTCTCTTTCTCCTTCTTCTTCTTCTTCTTCTTCTTCTTCTTGTTTGCCGGTCTATGGAGCATTTGGTCGTACGACAGTTTGCCACTTTTTTTCGCAGTCCTCTCAATTATTTTCGTACTCTGCAAGATCTTTCAGTCTGCATTGGTTGGGCAGTAGAGAACAGATAAGGCAATGCTGCATCGTATGGAATTCCTCTCGAAACTCGCAGATTTTTGGGGTCGCTTTTGTAACTACATCTGGACATAGCAACTTTTGATCGCTCCATTCCCGTTCTCAGGCGGGTGAGTGTTTCCATTGAACCCAAGGAGGGCTTCAGAATTGAATATCGCCATGTCAGTAAGAGGGAGACCCATTTTCTGCCACCTCTAGTCCACGACTGAACTCTGATCTCTTTCTGAGATGTTGTTAGGGGCTCGACATGGCTGAGCAAGCTTTTCTTTCCCTTCAGTCGTTTGATGTCGGTTTACGTCCATGAAGGGGATGGTGTTTATCACTGGTAGCCTTTGTGATCTCTACTCGGTTGGCAACTTTGTGATGTTTACTCGGTTAACAATGCCCCATCTCACATCTGCAGCGGTAATGGCAGCTCAGAAATGAACGTTGTTCAGATTGGTAAGCTCCGGGCAATCAGGGATCAAGTGGCATGTATTTTTCAACGCTGGGTTTAATTTATTGCCATGCGGTGATCTGACATAAACAAGACACACGTACTCCGCAGACGAAATAGAACAGGGCCAAGGCAGTACATGTTAGTATGTGTGGCTCTCCACTTTGGGTTGTATGGCTCCCCACTTGGAATTGTGTGGCTTCCCACTTGGAGTTGAACATGTAAGCTACACACTACTTTTGCATCGTCCGAGATTGTTTGCCCCCCCCCCCCTTTTAAATTCATTATAAAAGATTACAATTACAAAAAGATATTTGGAAAATTAAGATTAACTACTTTCTTACACTACTTTCATGTCTTGTTTTAATATATTAAAAATAATAACTTTTCTCTCACTCTCTCTTTCTACCTTCCTCTAATCCATCTCTTTCTCTTTTCCCCCTTTTTTTTCTTTTTCTATCCTCTTCATCCTCTTCCTCCTCTCTTCACTACCTCTGTCTGTTCTTCTCTCTTATTTTAATGTATAAAATAAGAACTTCTCGTCCTCTATCTTTCTCTCTCTCTCTCTACCTATCTACCTCTCTCTATCTTTATCTCTTTATCTTTCTCTCTCTATCTTCCTCCCCCTATTCCCCCCTTTTTTCTCCCCGTCTCCCTCTCTTGTGCATTTCTGCCCTTTCTTCTCTATTGTTTAAATATTTAATATAATAACTTCTCTCTCTCTCTCTCTCTCTCTCTCTCTCTCTTCCTTTCTCTCGATATTCATATTCCTCTCCCTATCCCACTCTCTATCACTAATTCCATGTCTCTTTTTATATTTCCCCCGTCTTTTCCACATATCTCCAACGCCCCTCATCTCCCTGCCAATTCCCACTTCTTGTTGTAATGGTCGTCTTCAAGTCCAATGCCACCAAATACTTATCGGGCCATCTTCTTAAATAGTCAAATGTTGTCCGTTCCGCCGATCTTTTTCAATCCTCTCATGTTTTTTTTTTCGTCGTCCTGCTGAAAATCTCATTCATCCTTATCCTCGAGTTGCTTTTGGCCTTGATAAGTCGTAACTCATTAGTATTAAAACAAACTTTACTAGAGAGCCGAAAGAGAAGTGATTTGATTGAAACCTTCAAAAAAATATAAAATCATTAATGGAATTTCTATGATTGACATTTCTTAAATATTTTTTCCTCCGTTTGTAAATTTATTTTCAACTAGCAAGGTTATTCGGCGTTTACCGGGACTATAGACAACAAAATAGAATATGTTAAAAAGTGTGTGTAACACCTTTCTTTCAAACATTCTCTGTCTGTCTGTCTGTCTGTCTGGCTGGCTGGCTGTCTGGCTGTCTTTGTCTCTCTCTATCTGTCCCTCTGTGTCTCTCTCACTACCTCTCTCTCTCTCTACCTTTCTCTCTCTATCCCCTCCTCCTCTCCCCCTTTGTCTCCCCGCCCCACTCTATCCCACTATCCATTCATCTTTTTTGTTTTAATATATTAAAACTAATAAGTGAAAGAAATTCTCTCCTCTCTTTTTTACTATTATCAATTAGTATTAAAATTATGCCTCCACTTCTTTGCTCATAAAATAAATGTGCATACGTGATTATTTTTCCTTCCTTTCTTCTTATTATCAGTTATTATTCAGATTAAACCTCTGCTTCTCCGCGCATAGAAATTAAACTTGCATACATGATTATTGAAGGGATCCGGACACACGTACGTTCACTTAAATCATATAGTGTGTGCTGAGGCTCCCCACTTGGAGTCGAAGTTGTTAGCTACAAACTACCTTTGCATCATGCAAGATGTTTTTCTCTTCTTCAGTTACAGGAAGATATTGTGAAAATTAGAATTAACTACTTCCAATTATTAAGAAAAGATTAAAATTGCTGACTTATTTATGAATGAATTGATATATGACAATATAAAAATATACTTATGGCAAGTAAGCTACACAGAAAAGTTTGTGTTTCATTCCACAGAGGAATTCGTGAGGTCAACTGCGGCAATTAACATTCTACCATCCCTTTTATGCGCAAATATATGTACGTACATGCACCTCCTACCACTTAAAGTTATTAGTTTTTATTCCTTATAAAAACATTCACATCCATCCCCTCTGACTTCTGTTAGTCACTAAAGTTTAACTTAAAGCTATTAGTTTTTATTGCCTATAAATAAAACACTAACACCCATCTCCTCCCACTCTCATCGGTCATTACATTTTAACTTATTTCCGCTAATGCACTGATGACATCTTCTAAAGCCACTTAAACAGACACTGATTACATCCGCTAATTTAATTATTTTTAATCTTTATGTTTGCTCAAACCATTATTTTAGTAATAATATTTTATTTAGTATTTTCTCAAAAACATAATGCCAATTTAATATTTTTTTATTTTTACACTAAAAGAATTGAACTAAAATATTAAAATTTAATGTACCAGATATTTTTAATTGAACAATCGCATTGTTGCATTCCTGTGTTTGTTTTGCAAGTACTTCCACGAAATATGTTCCGACGAACTTGCTGCATTTGCACCCCTCTACGTGAATACCCCGGACAAACCCGATTAGCAACAAAAGCCCACCCCTTTACTGTAGATGTCCCCAGATGCGGAAAAACTTTCTAATCTTATAGCTCTTTGTCTTGGGAATTCTCCCCTGCTCCTTGTTTCCCAGACTGTACTAACATGCAGAAATTTAAATATAATGTGGATAAATATCCGAAAATCACAAAATTATTTAGGTCATGGAGGTATACCGAAACGAGGAGACCCGACGAGATAATAGTTAATATGAAGGAAAAAACGTGCAAAATCATAAATTTCGCAGTCCCAGCAGATCTCAGAGTGAAAATTAAGAAGGAAGAAAAATGAAGCAAATACATGAACTTTCCAGAGAACTGAACTGGAATATGGAACATCAAGAAAATCATTATCACTAGGAGCACTAGGAACAGTCTCGGAAAGAACATTGAAAAAAGACTAGGAGAAATTGGAATCAAAGGGAATATTGAGGCTGTACGACGCACGGCAATTATGAAAACAGACGAAACATTGAGGAAAATCCTTGAATGCGGAAATCGACTCACATATAAGCCACGGGTAAATGGTAAGGGAACAAACACATGCAGTGACACAGCATCGGCTGATACACCACATAATTGTCATGAAGCACTAAGGACGATGGAAAGACTGAGAACGGAGAGCACCAAGCAGACTTCCACTGGAAAGTGGCGAGAATACTGGAACCTTGGGTAGGGTTATTGTCAATCAACTCCCAGAGAAACACAAATGGTAAAGCGCTGTTGCGATAATACAAAATGATTTACAAATGTTATCAAATGAGGTGAAGAATTATGGAAATCTGAGGAGACTTGTTATCATTCAGATTCCAGGGGAACACCATTAGGTATAGTAATTGGACAATCACTGATAAGTCCTTGTGTGAAAACTCCTAGTAAGTAAATAAATAAATAATAATAATAATAATAATAATAATAATAATAATAATAATAATAATAATAATAATAATAATAATAATAATATATTTATTCCCATGAATGTTCAAATTATCGATAAATAAAATAAAATTCTGTCTTTGTTGGTCTTGCTTCAGCTGTGGGAAGCAATGTTAAAATCAAAGTCATCTTTAATATCGACAGTTTAATTGATTTTTTAATGTATACGATGCTTTTCATGGAACACAAGTTGTTTGTTAAAAATAAGTCTCACCCTTTTCCCCCTCCCTTATCCTAACACCTCAGCACCACTACTGCGTGCCCTGGTTATTCTAAGGCATCAAGTGAGACAGAGATGTACATTATACATTTATTCCCATTTATTTCCAAATTGTCGATGCATTGTTGGGTACCCTCAGATCAACTAAAATTCTCTTTTATGCCTGCTTCAGCTGTGAGAAGCAATGTTCAAATCAAAGCCATCTTTAATATCGACAGTTGAATTGATGGTTAAATGTGTACAATGCTGTTCATAGAACTAAACATTTATTTTTCTGAAAGGGGAATGGAAAAACAAAAAACACTACATCATTTTTCATACCCCCAAATTTTACCACATGTAATATATGGGAAGGGGACGTATAGTCAAATCTTTTACAAGGGTTAAGAAAACTTATGCTAAGTAGATACTTAGTTTTTTTCGTAATTGTCTTGTCTGTAACTGTCCCTTTATGCTGTGTGATAGTGCACATTGTGTAAACACTATCCATGTGAGATGATCACAGGTAAAATAAACTTGTGCCTGGTGTTGCCACAAACACCAAACCATGAAAAATGTCTATAAACACAAATGAAAGCCATGAGAGTCAGAAGATATGATAGTCATGCTTGACAGGTGCTCCCTCGTTGGCCAACATGAAGTACCCGGTCGTCATCTTGCGAATGTTGGCTCGTCTTATTTCAGGAAAAAGATCACAGATCTAAAACAGATAAATAACCTCTATAATTCCATGTACGACAATAACACAGATCAAACACAGGCAAGCAGGAATGAACAGAACGACAAACCAAAAAGCCATAGAAAGAGATGGACCACAAAGGAGAACTGTAAATGTAATGCTACTACAGAAGCACGGCCAAAGAAAAAGGCTTCCGGAAGCGAATAAAAAATTGATGGGACATATTTACTGACTACCAGATACCTGAACAAAAGATTGCAGATCAAGCAAGACATATCCTTAATAGATGGTGGTTCTCAGAGCTAGAACTAATAGAAATCAAATAAAATATAGATGGGCTAAAAGATCAGGAAGCTCCCTGAAACCGAGGAGACTGAAGACAACGATATCACAGAACTCACTGAGGATAAAGCAAGATAAGATTAAAACATCAAACGATTTATGAAGGAGGACAAAACAAAAACTCCATCTCTAAGGAACGAAGATTGGAAAAATTAAAATTAGAAACAGAAGAGGTAAACAGACTACTCCCATACATCTCAACATATACTATCACAGGCCTAAATAATTTAAGATATGCGGGGTCAAAATCTGTAA
This sequence comes from Sepiola atlantica, assembly GCA_963556195.1. Classification (NCBI taxonomy): domain Eukaryota; kingdom Metazoa; phylum Mollusca; class Cephalopoda; order Sepiida; family Sepiolidae; genus Sepiola; species Sepiola atlantica. The sequence continues at coordinate 77,031,831 of OY744532.1, read as the reverse complement.
GCTAAAAACTAAAAACAGAAACAGAAACTGGCCAAAGGAATGGGCCGACAAAACCTGGACGGGAAATAAGACTGGAGACCCAGATCACCAAACTTTGGAAAGAAGCTAAAACAGTAAATAGGATGAAAGAGAACAGGAAACTATGAAGGAGGGGAAATCTGACTCACAAGGAAAGACTAAATAAGAAACATGAAGAACTAAAACAAAAGATATCAGCAAAAGAAGGAAGACTGATACGATACAGATACAAATCGGAATAGAACAAACAAAACAGGACCTTTAAAAACAATGAAATACAGTTTTATCAAAACGTAAACGGGAGAAGAACAAGAACAACAACCGAACCAAACATTAAAAAAGTACTTGTGGAGCCAGATATGGGGTCAGCCTCAAAACCACAATAGAAATACCAAATGGCTGAAAAACGTTATAGAAGAACTACGGGAAATTGAAGAAGGAACAGAGACAGAAATTAATCAAGAAACAACTATAAGGAAAATAGCAAACCGGGTAGCGCTAGGTCACAATGTAATACATGCATACTGGTTTTTAAAATTCACGACCCTATACGAAAAACTAACACAAAAACTGGGAAGACGTATCTACAAAACAGATGGACCAGAATGGGTTACAATGGGAAGAACCACGTTAATACAGAAAGACGTCGAAAAGGGAACAACCTCAAGCAACTACAGACCAATAATCTGTTTACAAACCATGTGGAAAATCTTAATGACACAACTTAGAGAACAGATCTACCACTCCTTTAACAATCGTGGACTACTTTCCGATGAACAAAAAGGATGCCGGAAAGTAAAAAAAAGACGCACAAACTGTTTAACATAGATAAAAAGATCTCGAAGGAGGTAAAAAAAGCAGGAAGACGAACATAGCCATGGCATAGGTTGACTACAAGATAGCTTACGACAGAATCTCTCAAACATGGATAATTGAGTGCTTAAGAATGTACAAGATACCCGACAAGCTTATTAATGTTATTAAGAAAGCAGTGGGAACATGGAGGCTGGAACTAACAGCTGGAGAACAAGATCTGACAGAGATAAAAAAATACAGAGAGGCATCTTCCGATGAGACTCTCTATCACAGCTACTGTTCATCATAATCATGATACTACTAAACTACATACATAGGACATGTGATACTACTAAACTACATACATAGGACATGTGATGCTACTAAACTACATACATAGGACATGTGATACTACTAAACTACATACATAGGACATGTGATACTACTAAACTACATACATAGGACATGTGATACTACTAAACTACATACATAGGACATGTGATACTACTAAACTACATACATAGGACATGTGATGCCCGATACAAATTTACAGGCACATAACAAATAATACACCGTCTCATGTACATGGACGACCTGGAGCTATTTGCAAAAAGAACAAAAAGAGAACTGGAAAAGCTGATACACAGGATCAGAATGTCCTGCCATGACATTCAAATGGAATTCGAAATGAAAAAGTGTGCACTGTTACAGATGAAAAGGGGGGATGGGGTCATCTGGCCGACCAAGAGAAGATGAGGACCTTTGGCGAACATAATATGATACCTGTGAATCTATAGAAATAAACGAGAAGGTTGGAAAAGAATACATGAGAAGAACCAGAAAACTCTTAGAAATAAAACTATATAGTAGAAATCTAATTAAAGGAATAAACACATGGGCAGTATCATTGGCATCAAAGAGAAGATTGAGACCATACAATGCACGGCAATGATGAAAAAAACGAAATATAAGGGAAGTCCTCGACTGCAGAAAGCAACCCACATAATAAATGAGCTCTAACCAACCCCAATTAAGTTGAAATAAAACTGTCAGATATCGCATAAACTGACACACCCTACGCGTACGTATACACATGCGGTGGCACTAGCCTCGGCTGGTACCAGACGAAATGGTCGTCAAGGATTAAGGAGGATGGAAAGACCGAGGAGGGAGAGCAGCAGTCAAGCATCCACCGAAAGGTTGCAGAAAGTACTTGAAACTTGAAAGAAGAAAACAACGATCATTATCAGCGATAAATTAATGGTAGACGGCTGTTGCGATGACGCGAAATGATTTACAACGGTTATCGAAAGTGTCGAAAGATACTGAAAATGTGGGGAGACTTGTTGTCACTGTTATTGCCAGTGAGCAATCACTGATAATGACTCGTGTGAAAACTCCAAGTGAGTAAATAATAACTCGGTTTAGTATTTTTTATAAACAATTCTAAGGGATGTATTCTTTGGTTGTTATTAAACAAAGATTATAATTATTATTACCTTTCTTAAGTAACGAAAGGTTGCCATACTTTCCGTCGTAAGCTTGAATAGGTGAATACGTCCTCGACAATCGGTCCGACTGTCTTAGGGGGTTCACTGTTCCAGGCTTTACCTTCTCCCTGAGAAGAGGTTAGTTTATTGCTAATCGCATTAGGCGCCCGTACCGGGGAATGCCGACGGGGCTGCTCATACATTTTTTTTTTAGGCCAGTGCACTTCACCTAGTCTCTTGGCTATTCAAAACCCCACCTGCCCTGCTGATGAGGTAAATAAACCTACTTCCCGCCGTCAGTATGCCTTTGATGCGTGTCTGTCTGTGGACGTAGAGGTCATCAGGTTGTAAATAGGGGGCATGGACTGGTTTAACACATGATCAGCTGTTTATTTAAGTCTTGAAATTTAAGATACTTCATTTTGAAAACTCGCTCAGCTCGGGAGTGGGGAATTAAGAAATAATTTTCCTTAATGGAAATCTATATCCCCCCCCCCCCCCGCCTCTAAAAAAAATCTTCCGCTTTGGTAAAGAAAGGGTACTTCACAGAACTTGGACCGGACTGTTTTTAACCCTAACCCTAACCTAACTCAAACCTAAGTTTTAGGTTTATTTCAGCAAAAGTAGATTTGATTCGGTTCAAATTCCATATAAGTACCAAAGAAAGTACCAAAAACATAAAAGAAATATATAAACCCCAGGCGTACTTCTCAATCTCGAAGAGTACATCTGATAAAAAAAATAATAATAATTCAAAAATAAAAATAAAAACTTCATCCACCCGGCGAAGCAGGGAGAGTCAGTCTAGTACGTAAAAAAAGATGAACCTGCCATTTGTGACGGATAGTACGCCTATCTAAAAAAATAAACAATAACAACCTTTTCTCGAAATTAAATCATGATGGCGTCTGTTACACTGAGAAATTAAATAAGTGTCTATTCGCCGTAACTCTCGTGTCCAGCCCCGGTGGCACAATCGGTTAGCGCGCCGTACTTATAGAATAGTACCTTCCCTGTTACACACAGAGAGAGGAATGCGGAGGTTGTGAGTTCGACCCTCACCCGGGGCATGGCGTTTTTATTAATATTTACTTTACAATGTAATTTATCTATCTCGAATAAGTATGCACCTTAGTTTGTGATGATTGGATGTGTTTGTTTTTCTTTGATAAACAAACAACTACTTTTAATTTTTATAGTTGAAGCCTCCATCTAGATAAATATTTTAAAAGTGACGAGTTGAAAATACGCTGGTGGCAGAATCAGTTAGCGTACTTGACATCTAGAACGCATTTTTCTCTATGAAGTCCATTTGAAGAGAGAGGTAAGACGATTGTGTGAGTTCGTACCTCGTCCGGTGAATTATTGCTTTTTTCCTTTGATGTTGTCACTAATTAGAAAATTGATTTCAATTACAGATACAGGGTTTCTAGATTAACAATAAGTATAGATGTCTCTCGGCACTATTTCAAAACAGCTTATTGCATGGAACCATCTGTTACTAATGGGGATTTCGTATCTGGCTGTCTAAAGCCGAAACTCTACTAATACGTCTATATCTGAAATCGAAACTATACTATTACTATCAATCAATTCAGTGGGGGGGGGGAGTATTTTAGTATCGTTTCTGTTGTCATGATACTAACATCCCAGCATTGCATCTTCTTTTTAGGAGAAAGCAATGTAACATCTGTTACGTTGTCACGAGACTATACTCCCAGGCATTACCTCCTCCTTTTTTAAAAGAGGGTGGTGTAATATATGTTCTGTGGTCATGATGTCATCATCTAAGGGATTACTTTCTCCTTTTGGTGAGGGGGGGGGGATAGTGTAATATTTTGTTCTCTTGTCATTGTATAATTCTCCCAGGCATTATCTCTTTTAGGAGGTTATGTAATATATGTTCTGTTGTCATTAGACCATCCTAAACGGCATTACCTCCTCCTTGGTCGGGTCTACTGTTGTATATCTTCTGTTGTACCAGTTTCCGATGCATTATCTCCTTCTTTAGGAAGGGAGTTAGTATATGTTCGTTTGTCAGAATGGGGGGAGCATATTATTGGTAGGTATATTTAATGGGTCTTTTGATAAAAAAGTGCGTGGTGGTGGTGGTGGTGGTGGTGGTGGTGATGATGATGATGATGATGATGATGATGATGATGATGATGATGATGATGATGATGATGACGACGACGACGACGACGATGACGATGATGATGATGATGATGATGATGATGATGATGATGATGATGATGATGATGATGATGATGATGCGTTTTCTACCACAACGAAAAAAAACATTTCCTCTCTCCCTCCATGTACTAATGTCAAGCTGAAATTCCATGGACAAAGCTTCTTTGCAAGGGCTTCCCGACTGGTGAACACATTACCGCAGGACTGCTTCCCTTCTGATTACAACTTGGTTGTCGTTGAACCCAATGCCAACAAATTCTTATCCCATAAGTAAAAATCAGTTCATACCATTGATCAGTGTTAGTACTCTCATAGTGTTCTTCATCTTTCAAGTGGCAATCATTTCCGTCTCATAAACCCTTATCCTCGAGTGAATCTTGGTCGTGCTAAGTGGAGACACATAATTTGTTTTAATGAGTTGATTAAATTAACCTTGTCAATTTGAAATAGCGTATTAATATTTGTAAGCTGCTAGTATAATTGTGGTGCTTAATCTACACCTTGTCCTTTTCTTTTTTTGTTTTCAGGTGTGACACGTTCACAGTCTGTCGAGACGAAGACGAGTCGCGTCGTTTCCTAAAGCGTCGAGACCCTACTCTCTTCGAGTGTCTATCTCACGTTTTTACGGACAATCGCCCGCGTTTACTGTCTGGTCTGAAGCCTTGCATGGGCTAAGTAAGCTACACCCGCGCCTCATGTGAACGATGAATCCGAACAACCATTGAAGTGGCTCTCGTCCTCTATCCATGTCAGCAACAGCAACAGAATTCAAAGGAGAGAAAACAACACGCAACTTTATAAACGTTCCTCTGATATCTGTATTTCTTTCTCGCTAGGAGTTCCCACGCCAATCATTATCAGTGATCTCTCACTGGTAGAAACAGGTGGCTTTCTCTGGAATCTGAATGGCAGCAAATCTATCCACATTCCAATACACTGCGCTTCTTGCCATCATCGTTGCATCTCACTCAGTGTTCTCGCACCAGCCGTGGCTAACTTTGGTAACAGCCGATGGTTTTCTTCTTGAATATAAGCGACAATAAGCCTCTTCAAGGTCAAAGTATTGTTGTTATTATTATTATTATTATTATTATTATTATTATTATTATTATTAAAAGAAACATTATTATTTCTGTTCTTGTGTTTAGTGAGTGTAAAGCGCTTAGCAATGCAATAAAAAAATTTTACAGCAATAATTTTGTCAAAGCTTTATTTATTTATGTATCTACTAAGTGAAATACACGTGTTATTCGTGTATGGGAAGAAGCAGCAGCAGCGAATATTGTTTGTTTTTAAGTATCGACTCTCGATTTGACAAAATCTCGAATCAGCAGTTTCTTTCAGCCAACTACAGGCGCAAGACAATTGACCTCCTAATTTCGCGCGTAATATAAAGACCCAAACACACGTCTGTGTTCGTCTGTTTGCGGGTGTTCCTTTCAGACTCGACCTACGTTAGTAGGTCACAAATCCAGGCTAGGTTGCAAAGGCTTAAGGCCCTCGACTGACTCAACAAGAGACATTCACGAACTATTGTACGCACACTCTCTCACTGACACAACAGAGGCATGCTAATTTACACACACACATCTACAAAGCTTACCTAATTTACGCACACTGTCACAAGCAAACTCACAAAGCATAGGCCAAAACAAACATGGTTTCTCAATTTTTTCTTACACACTAAATATCTCCTTCATTTAGAAGGTTACTGGACACTGAAATCTCATTCATTATCAACCCTTTATTTTTGGTTGTCAAATAAATTGATGTATTTATGTATGGATAGACTTTGTCTTTCTTTAGATAGTACCTTATCCTCCACACAGGTTATCGCTAAGAAAGAACACATTCAACGCAACCTTATCAAAATATAAGGCCCCGCGCATCGGAGTTGTGGCTACAAACATCCAATTCACTTAGCAGAAACGTGGTCTACAGTTGCCCAATTGTTATAAAAACCAAAGCTTCGTTCGCCTTCAACAATTTTTAGTTATTATCCGACTCGACATCTTCTCCTAAGATAGTCATCGATACAGGAAGTCGGAGCAATTTTTACTCTCATGCTCAGTTCTACTACCACTACCACTCACGTTTCGCCGAGACGTTTTCTTCATAGGATGCTATATCTTCGCAGCACCGTTATTTTATTTTTTTCGATATAACAATTGTCTATTAGTTACTGTATATTTTCATATATTATAATTTATTTATAATACAGAACGCTCCATTCACCTACACTTTCTTTTGTGGCCTTTTGATTGGTTATTCCAAAGACTTTCTTTTACTTTCTCGATTGACAGGATAACAGATTAGCAGATTAGTAAATTTGCCTAAGTGTTCGTTAACACTCGTTTCAATTATTCTTACCTTTTTTATCTGTATTTACTTTAAATGCCCTTGCTATTACAGTTTTCGAATCATAGGATTTTCGTAAGAAAATATATTCCCGTGTCACGCCGGATAGATACATATTTAACTTTTTTTATTCCTCTTACAGTACCAATTCTCAGAGGCTTACAAATACCTAGGTGAAACGTACCGCTTTATTTCATTCCAAATGCATAGATTTTTCATTCTTAAAATAGCAGAATGGCATTTTTTCGAACAGTAAGCTGACTTTTGAGTCAATAACACAATTGCTCACTAAATTTTGTTCGCATTTTTGCAAACAGGAACATGTATAATTTCTTTTTCCATCTTTTTACATCTAAATAAGTGATTTGCACACAATATAAATTATGTAACAAACTTTTGATTCCGGGTGAGGATACGGTACTTTTTACTACTTATTTTACTCTTTCTAGTTTCATAAAGTATCGATTCTCAAACAGATTAAAAACAGCACGTTGTAACGTGCAATTCGTCACTGAAACTACACTAGAGCCTTCGTTTACATTCTTGGTATAAAGGAATACACACTCTGATTCCTTTATTCGCCTGCTACGGCGTTTTTTTCTGTTTGACGTCAAGTTGATTTCTATGGTTACAATATTTGTTGAAGCTAATTATTATGAACTAAAGATTCATATGTAAAAACACTGGGGCATCAAGATATTTGGGGGAAGGGGAAACTGGCTTTCAACATTCCTTTTGACTGAAACTGACTTTTAACGGTTATTTCATATCCACTGTGCGCGCATTGTTCCAATCTCTTTTATGTTTTATTGCCACACGGACTTAGAAGATGTAAGATTACTGTTAGTTTAAAAAGAAACACAGCACGCTTGTGTAATTTCGAATTCATCACAACGTTCAAAGGTAACGGGAAGCCGTCTTCCCAGAAAATACTATCTCTTTTTAGAGAGAGAATGGGCTTATTGCATGTCGTGTAAGGCTCTCTCATCCATGAACGAATGTTGACGAGACCGAGCAGAAGATTTTCAGGCAAAATTGAATTTTATTGGTCCTTGAGACTATCAATTGCATTTTAACGATTCTGACTCGCCCACTGCGCATACACATTTCCAGTCTTCTTTTTTTTCTTTTTTTATATTGCCACGCGGACTTACTGTTACTTTTAGGATACAAAGAAAAATATCCCGTTCGTGTTATTTTGAATTCATCACAAGCTTAAAAATTAACGGGTACAATTCTCCCAGGCATTACCACTATTTTTCGGAGTGGGGTTAATGGCTGTCATATGCGGCGCTCTCATACGTGATGGAGTGTCGACGGGACGGAGCAGGATATTTTGGGGCGAAATTGAATTTTATCGGTCCCTAAGATTTTTTTTTTGTGGTTCGGTTACGCTCACTGCGCACGCAATGTTTCCGTCTTTTAAAAAAATTCTACCCGGATTTAGGGTTAGTGTCAAGATACAAAAGAAATACAATGCTTTTTTTGTTGTTATTTAGGATCTATCGTAACGTTAAAAGATAATGAGAAGCCATCCTTCCAGTCATTATCACCTCCTTTCGGAAGGGGTGAGTTTATTGCCTATCACATGATGCGCTCTCACCCGAGAGGGAGTGTCGGCGGGACTGACCAGGATATTTCTGGTATAAATTTACTTTTGATGGTTTCTTAGACTATAAATTGACTTTTAACGATTTCGTTACGTCAACTGTACACGGCCGTTTCCGTTTTTTTCTTTTCTTTCGTATTTCCTTTCAGGTCAAGGGCTAATGGTAGACTTAATGAGGGGCGTGTATTTGTTTTTCCATTCATATTGAATATTACCTTCCTTTCAGTGTTAGTGCATAGATACAATTACGTACACCCCTCCCCCCGCAAAAAATGATCGCCTCTATGTTCGTACGTTATGAAGTAAAAAATGTATATGGATGTTAGAGGTGGGAGCATAAGTTTTATGGGTGCTCTAATTTTCCCGAGCACCACCAGTGAACTGGTCTCGGTATTCTAATATATAAAGTAATGCCGACGGCTGTGTATCTGTAGACGTATTAAATATTCTGATGCGTAATTAAACCCAATCGTAGATCAGATAACGTTCTTACATATATAAATAATATCGTTGAAAGTAGTAAATTACTCACTGCTACTACTTCAAAAAACTAAACAGCAGTTAAAAACAGTGTCCGATGACGAATCAAGGTAATAATAACATTTTAAAATCTGATGTGCGCTTTTCTTGACTACTCAAGTTACACCTCAAAGGGTTCTTCATGTCGCGCTAGATGTAAACACCACATGAACTAAAATAGCCTGAAAGAATTGCATTAACTTTATTATGGACGCTTATGTCAGTTCGATTAATAAGAGTCCACCATAAACAAAAAAATATCAACAGATGTATTTTATTATAATGGATTTTGCACTGTGAAGATGATCCACTCTTTCCGCTAGGTAAGTGATTATGGTACAGGTATAGAGTGTACAACGTGTCAGTAACCTACCTGCTCACAACATAAACATCGTTTGAATCATTAAATTACGATATGTTTACTTTTTCATTCTGTTTTTTTTTTATTGGCATTGGATCCACAAATAGAATAGAGTCCTCACAGACGGGATCACGTGAAGGTTGTCAACGCTCCTAGTGAAAGTGGTGCTATAAATACGATAGGATTCGATCGCGGCATACCCAGTGCTCAATCTTTGCCGGTATCCACTTTATCACTAATATTTTCCTTCTGGCGAGGCTTGCTCTACTATTTGTGAGGGGGATATAAATGGGTTCATACCTTTCCAACGGATATTAGTGAAAATGAATTTTACGACGTCGACAAAATTTGAACATGGCATGCCAATCCCACACATCCGCACCGGCACCTATTGACCCCACTGCCACTTTCACACTTCACTTGAAAGAGCTTTACTAAACAGATTAGTATTACCTAAATGTCCCTACCCGGCGTTGCACGTGAGTTAAGGTAATGTTATTTTAAGCTAGATTCCGAAAATTATTGGAAAGATTTCAATATTTTATACATGATAGAATAGTAAATAATATTTAAAAAATATTAAACAGTGACGTTCACGAAGTAATTCATAGTGTTGGATAATGGCCCTATGGGAATGGACGTATCTGTTGGAAATCGTTGGTTTGACTTGCGCGAATTAACGCGGGTGCAGTCGAGTGCAGAATAGGGCTTGTTCTCACAGTCAGAGCTAACAGACGTGACAAGGTTACCGTGTGACGAGACCCCAGATCAAGGATCAGTCTGCACCTACGAGAGGCTCTGTGACGTCACTCGTTCTCGTGAGAAGCGAGTTTTCGTCAGTTTGGGTTTTTGGAAGCAAACCGATGAGACGTGATTGTTAAAATGTAATTTACAACAGATAAGGGAAATATTTCCCTTAAGGGAATACAAGCGAGAGAAATCCTTTCCCCCCTCTCTATGAATGGTTAAGAAAATAATTGTTAACTAACTACGATAAAGTAGTGATTTGCTCTCTCCCCCTCTCTCGACGTAGTGAATGACTCCCAGTTGAAATAACAACGTTTGTAATAAAATGAATTACATTTAAAGAAGAGTTTGTCTTCGGAGTGCATCATGAGGCTTTTGTTGCAGACAACGGACGGCGTGGTTCGCGGCAGGAAGGAAAGAAGAAAGAATTCATCTACTAGACGACACGACCACCCTCTACACGGCGAGGGAGAAAAATAAGGTATGCAACAATAGAAATGACTAACGAAGAATCCTAAAAGCATTCTGATGGATTTAAATTCTTAATTACATTTTTGTAATACAATTAATTCGCCTAACTATTATTTTAAATATATCGTTTTCTTTTTTATGTGTAAGTCACGTAAATGTTCGATCTAACCGGAAAAGGGTACAGAATAGATAAAAGTTACAACCCTCTGATAGACTTGAAACTCCAACCTTTCTAGCAAGGGAACTGTTACGCCATGAACGTGGACTGCTAAAAGTGTCATTGAAAGAGGTTATTTAAATGAAAGACTGACTGGCCGCTGTTTGTGTATGTGTGTGTGTTCTTTTACTAACTGACTTTTACAGATTGGACCTGGAAGTAATGGAAACACAGTGGTGATTCAACACTCTTTATACCTCCCGAATTGGGGTCACACAACCGGATATAGTTTAAGGTCCTACCCGGGACCGGATTAGGGTAGACACTTTTTAAGTAGTTAATAGGGTTGTAAAGTTGAAAAAAGTTATAAAAGGCTGGGAAAAGTGGGGTGGTGTGGTTGTGTAGACTGTGTCTAAGGGTGTCCGCTGGTATCCGAAGCAGTTCAGACTCATGCACGGAAGAAGAAGAAGAAGAAGAAGAAGAAGAAGAAGAAGAAGAAGAAGAAGAAGAAGAAGAAGAAACGAACGAAAAGACTTGGAGAGGGTATTTACTTCCTTGCCAGCGCAGGAAGATGTGGCACAAGGCTGGATGGTAAGGAAAGTAAGCATTCCCCGTTAAGGCCGCCTCAGGCAGTAAGCAATAAACTTACTCCACCCTAAAGAGAGAAGGCAATTCCTGGAGAGTTGACCTCCTAGGACTACCCAGGACAAATACCTCAGCCCGACAGATAAAAGGCTACTGAAATGGCCGCGTCTCTGGCGGACTGATTGTCGAGATCGGGACTTCGACTGGTATGTCGTTCGACCTCGACGGTCACCAAAAAAATGGCGCCGGCGAGTGACTTGAAGAAAGAGAGAGAGAGAGAGAGAGAGAGAGAGGGGGGGAGAACAGGATAAACAATGCACAAAATATATCTTACAATATCTTGTTTATTTCGGATGAGAGAAATATTCATGGCGTCTCGTAACTCAGACTTAATCTATAACAACGACTTTTCCATGATAACAATTTTGATATACGTCACCGATAATAACGATTCTCCTGATTACATATGCACAACATATGCGCTTTTCCCGGGGTTCAAGATAAGACACAGCGTTTTTATATATGAATTGCAATCAATCTACCCTTCAGATGCAATTGGACTGATCCGTGGAAACATGTTCTTTGCCTGGCTGATCGTTCTCCATTTAGTCGTAAAGGGTGAGTTATTTTCTCCGTCACATTCTTCGATTTACAGCACCGGTGAAATACCTTAAAATCACAGCGTTGATTTTATTTTTCTCTTTTCTTATACAGGGTGGGCAAAAATAAGGGTCCTATTTTTCAAAATTCATAACTTTTTTATTTATTGATTTTTTTAATTTTTTTTTTAGAATAAGTAAAGAACCCCTTCCGAAGCAAGCATGAGCCGTATTAGCCCTAAGGAACGTACCCTCATTTAGAAAACATTATTTTTGCTTAAAAAACTCAAAACAGTGTAAAAAACAATACTTTAGTTTTTGTAAGTTTTAAGAAGTGTTTTTCGGCTAAAATTTGTTTTGTTTATTTCAAAAAATCTCGGAAGGGTCAGTCTACACACACATAAAGTTTGGTGAGTTTAACTTTTATTTTGTGGAAGTTATTCAAATTCAAGTTATTCAAATTTAAAGATAGGACCCTTATTTTGGCCCACCCTGTATATTGTTATTGTTCATTTATCTAAAACTAGCAGGGGTACCCGGCATTGGCCGTCTATTATATGAAATTGTATAACAGTGATGGATAAGAATATTATCTAAGTGTTAACATAGGACAGACTAGCATGGAAATATTGGGTTCGAAACTAAGTTCCCGCCGTTTGTTTGTTTTGTGAAAAGTTTTGTTTTTTTTATTTATTATTTTGGAATCTGTTGTGTTTTCAAATTTTTTAATAATTTGATTTTTTTTTGGGGGGGGGCGTCGAGTTTTAAGTTAGAAGTTAATTTCTATTAATTTTTAAATCATTAAAATGGAATGTCAAGTTAAGAAAAATAAACATTTCCGACACCCCCACCTTTTGCTTCTAATTTTGATTTTTAAATTTTTATATATATATATATATATATATATATATATATATATATATATATACAGGGTGAGCCAAAATAAGGGTCCTATCTTTAAATTTGAATAACTTGAATTTGAATAACTTCCACAAAATAAAAGTTAAACAAAACAAATTTTAGCCGAAAAACACTTCTTAAAACTTACAAAAACTAAAGTATTGTTTTTTACACTGTTTTGAGTTTTTTAAGCAAAAATAATGTTTTCTAAATGAGGGTACGTTCCTTAGGGCTAATACGGCTCATGCTTGCTTCGGAAGGGGTCATTTACTTATTCAAAAAAAAAAAAAAAAGAAAATCAATAAATAAAAAAGTTATGAATTTTTAAAAATAGGACCCTTATTTTTGCCCACCCTGTATATATATATATATATATATATATTATGGGGGGGGTGCTCTTTAATTTCTACCAAAAAAGGATTGATAATCTTCTTGAACGATGGCAAGAAGTTGTAAACAACAAGGAAGAATACATTATTGATTAATTAGTTGTCATTTATTTTCTTAAACAATTAAAATTTAAATTGGAAAAAAACGGCCGAAACTTAGTTGCAAACCGAACATATAAACAATTCCAGTTCCTCCATCCATGTGTAAATTCGGGATAAATTGTTTGCAGCTTAATTTATTTACTATTTATTTAAATAAATATAAATGTTATATATATATATATATATATATATATATATATATATATATGTAGGCAGCATCTTCTCTTGCAGGCAAGTATTGTTGAATATAAGAGACAACTCATGTCTAGATATCCTTTGGTAGATTTTTTCAATAGTCCGAATCAGGATCTTAGTTTCAGAGGGGAATTGGCTGATAAATTTGCCATAGTTTGGATTTGTCTCCCAAGTACTTTCAGACCCATCCGAGTCTATCTTCAGAGGAATGAGGTGAATCAGGTACAGACCATGTGTTAGTATTATAGAAGGTGTTGGCGGGAATTATGTACTAAGTACGAAACTATATTTAGAGCTATAGACATTTGAGAATATTATTACTGATGGGCTTGAAAGTACTTGGGAGACAAATCCAAACTATGGCAAATTAATCAGCCAATTCCTCTCCGAAACCAAGATAGTGATTCGGACTATTAAAAGGATCTACCAAAGGATATCTAGACATGAGTTGTCTCTTATATTCAATATATATATATATATATATATATATATATATATATAGAGAGAGAGAGAGAGAGAGAGAGAGAGAGATAGATAGATAGATAGATAGATAGATAGATAAATAGATAGATAGATAGATAGATAGATAGATAGATAGATAGATAATGAAGTGATGAAATAGATAAAATGTGCATAGTTTACAAGTTTATTAACTCATCAAGTGTTCAAACAGGGAATATGGTTTAAAGGCTATTTTGTATTTGTATTTCATTGTTTGAACACTTGATGAGTTAATAAACTTGTAAACTATGCACATTTCATCTATTTCGTCACTTCATTATCCGTATAAGGTCGCAAACGATCCAATAACGCCTTATGTCAAATTAATTGATGTATACACACACACACATTATATATATATATATATATATATATATATATATATATATATACATACTATTGAATACCTATGCTACATCTAAATACTGCAGATGAAAATACGCTGAATACATTACACTTTATCTCAATCAGGGCTTTGGAAGGTGACGGTGACTAAGTGGTTAACGACACGGACTGCTCTATCTACTATATTCAGCTACACCGTATCTCGATAGGATCTAATATAATTCTTGATTTTTATTATATATATATATCGGATAAGCATGTAACAAACTAGTTAAAATAATTTCATGTACACATGTTCATAGCACCGATATTTCGATCATTAAGTCATACCTTACACATAATCGAATGGACTTTATTGAAGAAGAAATGCCTACTTATATTTCACAAAAAAAAATGCTGAAGATCCAGTGAAAAGGGTTGGAAGACGAAATGTTAAGTTCTGAGAAACGGGAATGGTGAACAATAGATTGAATATTAAAGGACAGAGGGCGATGAAAATTGTGGGAACGGGTTGATGTTGGTTTTTGGTGGATATTTGTACATAGAAACAGTGGTGGTAACGGTATGGGTGGGAGTGGTGTTAAGTGCGAATGTCGGGCAAGGAACGGGAAAGGAGAAGAGGTCAGATATGAAAAGAGAGGGCGAGGAAAGGATAGGAGAAGAATAAGTGAATATTTGATTGAGTGATAGAAAAGACGTTTGGCAAATATTTGTGAGTAGAAATTAATGAATGGATTGATGATAGTTATGGTGGTAGCATAACCCGATGGAGGGAGAAGCGAAAATGTAGGTCGTATGAAAGGAGATGAGGAAACGATGAGAGAGACGGAAGAAAAGAAAAACGCGGTGTCGTGTTGGACTCAACCTGTGTCGAATTTTGTGAGTTTGTGCTCCACGAGTATTTGTTTAGCTGTGATGTCGAAAGATTTGGAAAAAAGAACAGGTCTTTGCGTGATTCGGTCTTTTAGTTCGTGAAATAAGACTGAATGCGATAAGACGTCTCAGCTTCGTATCGTGTGTGTAGCGGCTTTTGTGTGTTATAATTATGGGATAGCATATGTA
The DNA here is from genome assembly GCA_963556195.1 of Sepiola atlantica. Taxonomy (NCBI): domain Eukaryota; kingdom Metazoa; phylum Mollusca; class Cephalopoda; order Sepiida; family Sepiolidae; genus Sepiola; species Sepiola atlantica. Next base: position 77,016,435 of record OY744532.1, on the reverse strand, counting down.
AAGCGAATAAACATTGAAGTGTCACTTAACTTAATAGCTTTATTGTGATCATATATTCGTTTTAGGGAGGGCTGGGTTTCCTCAATGAATAATTTGTTACAACCAGGGCATGGCATTATGCTCACGTCTGTTGATGGTGTTGGATCAGTGTTTTATGTTTGTTCAGTATGTTTTTATGGTGATTGAGGTAGATTGAATTGTTCTAAAAACGGTGTTTGGAAAAGGTGAAATAAAGATGTTTGCTGTTTAAGTTAGTGGGGGTTAATGGTTTTGAGTGTGGAGGGGTGAATGTGGATTTTGCTTTCGTGTTGTGGTGAATGCGAATGGCCTTTTCCTTATGTTGAGAAATAAATGTTTAGGGTATTTTAAAACTTTAAAGGGGGAGTCTATTGTGTATATTCATTAGTGGCTGTTGAGGCCTCAATATGCGAAGTGCTCTGAGCTATACCAATTATAAGGTCGATTTTTATAATATGAGTAATAATGGTGATAGTCGTTCTTATTAGTAGGTTTACAATAAAATTGGTATGATAGTGTGTTGTTTTTTATGAATAAGTGTCTAGAAATGGTATAGTAATGTTTTGTTCGGTTTCGAATGTGAATTTTATGGTGGATTCCTTCTTATTGGGTATTTGAACTACGGTTTCTATTTTATGTGGGAGAAAATGAGGATGTCATTTATGTATATGAAGTAAATAGCCCTTTTGGGTATGCGTTGTTTGAAAGATCCTGTTTCCAAGAATTTTAGAAAAAATGCAGGCCAGTACGGTGCTCAAAGTGTTTCGCATGGCCAGGCCGAATTTTTGCTTATAATAGTTTTGTAGCAGGTAAGGGAAGTAATATTCTTGATTATATCGTTGATGCTTTTGATTGGAAGCGAGCGAGTGAAATTGATTTTGTTGATGTATTTAGCGATGAAGTTATGGCATTTTTTACGGGTATGTTTGTGTTGATGGAGGTGATTTCAAGGTTGTTCATACATTTTAAGATTCGAGGTTCGTGTCCAGTATTATTATAGCCCCAGTGATGAGTCTTTATTAAGACGTAACATACGTTGGTCTTGGATATTAAAAATAACTTTTATGTATCACAACTTTTAAAATTTTCAAATCTATGTTAACCAGTAATACAATTTTTCTAATTTTTTCCTCTGATGAAAAAAGCTTATTTGTGAAAATCCACGGATTAAGGAAAAGAACAAAAATGTATATTACCTGTTTGAATTTGCTGAATTATTAAATGATGTATTTTATTCGATTTTGATTTTCATCACTCATTTTCTTGTATCATTGCTCTATCTCGTTATATCTTGATAGGATCTAATATAAAGATATCTTTATTCTTTGTTTATATATATATATATATATATATATATATATATATATATATATATATATATATATATATATATATATATATATATATATATATATATATATATATATATATTTAGTCCAATACTTAGTCCGCTTTTTGAATTTAATTCTTTTGACTAAGTCAAAAATGGCATTCTCAAACTCGACCAAGCCATCATTCTGCCTAGGGAAAGATGTTGTTTTAAGGCCGAATGAGGAGCAGCAATTCTCTCAATTTTTTAGACTCCTTAAATGAGTTCAAAGGAACGCCACTTCTATTAGTGTTTCGCCGTTTCACATCGTCAATGTCAACCCGATAAAGCGGACTAAGTATTGCAGTTCTATCGTCAAAAAAATAAATGGATTTACCAGGAGAGTTAACAAGCATACGGATTTCATTGTTCCGGCAGACAAGACTAAGAACTACTACAAGTTGGACTATATCTCTTACAGGAACTTAATATACCGTGAGTTACATAAATCCTATAAAATTGCACCCCCAAATAGGATTATAGATATAAATTTAGAGGCTAAATCACTACTTACATATATGAATCTAACCAACCATGCAGAAGTAGTAACGCCAGCCACACCTAGATTTTCCCTAAAAGACCATAAGACTAACTTTTAACAAAACCCATCAATACGGTTAATTTCCCCATCAAAATCTGACTTGTAAAAATCTGATCAGTAAAAAAAATTCTAGATAGGGTCATTCCAGCCATCAGAAATAAAATTTTCTTTTCGTTGTGGCAATCTTCAGATAACGTAATTAAATGGTTTTTTGAACCTTAAGGATAAACATAGATTAAGTTTTATAACGTTTGACATAGACAACTATTACCAATCTATTTCCCCAATTCTCTTAAATAAAGCTCTAAATTTAGCGAAAAATAATTCAGACCTTACTGATTTGGAAATTAAACTTATCACTATGGCCAGAAGATCTATTCTCCAATTCGAGGGCAAGCTATGGACTAGAAAGGACACCCCTAACGACTTCGATATTACTATGGGAGCCTCGGATTCTGCTCAAGTAACTGACCTAGTGGGTTTATTCCTCTTAAATGAAATCAAACATAAGTTTAAAAATATAAAAGGTGGCCTGAACAGAGACGATGCCTTATTTGTCTCTGATGAGAGGTCTAGAAGATATAGCAAAACAATTGAAGCTTTGCATGAATTTTTCAAAAATTTCGGCCTATCCATAACTGTTGATCCTGAGAGAAAAACTTCTAACTTCCTTGATATCACCCTTAACCTCAATGACAGATTATATAGCCTCTTCCATAAACCTAATCTAACTTTTTTATGTACACAAACTATCTAACCACCCGAAGGCTATAATCAATTCAATAGTCCCGTCGATTTCCAATAGAATATCTAGGCTTTCCGCTAATAACAACATTTTAAACCAAAACGCACAATATTATAACAATGCCTTTCTTAACTCAGGATATTCTAAAAAAATAACTTATAACCAAAACAAACAGGATGATACAACTGTAAATATTATTACACACAATATGACTACTAGCAATAGGAGCCGGACCAAAAGAAATGTAAATAACCATAGACCTCAGAGGCACCCTATCATACCTGATGAAAATGAGCAACATATAGATAGTCCCACACCGACCTCACGTAAACGCCTTAGAAGGGAAAACAACATTTGGTTCAACCCACCTTTTAATAACAACGTTAAAACCAATATCCCTAAGGAATTCTTTAAAATATTAGAAAACTCCTTTAAATACCCACATAAATACAGCTCCATACTTAATAAAAACTCAATCAAAATTTCCTATTCTACTATGCCTAACATAGCCCAAACAATAATCTAAGTAAATAGCAAAAAAATAAAATCTATCCAATCTAATATTAATTGTTCCAATCCCATAAATACATGCAACTGCAAGCGTACCAATGATTGCCCATTGGATAATAGATGCACATATTCTGACATTGTGTATGCTTGTACCGTAACTGAACTGAATAATTCTACAATGAACCCTAGAGATCACATAAATGCAGCCCCTATTCAAACTCCACAACTGAGCATTACGACTAATTTGCACCATAATTCTATACCTAATAATCCTACTATCCATCTTCCACCTCTGCAAGCCGATAATGACCTTCCAATGGTAGTTAACGATAACGCTAACAATAATATAAAAGCAATTAACCAACCTAATCCATATCATGAAAATACAGTAAATAGAAGTAGACCAGTGAATAGGAATATAAATGGCTCAGGAACAATAGTAAATCCTAAGATACACACTTATATTGGGGCCACAGCAAATTTAATTAAAACCCGCATTTCTATGCATAATTACTCCTTTAATAACGATGTCGGCAACAACAAAACATCACTGACCACTTTAGTTAAAAACTTAAGATCCAATAATATTCCACACAATATAAAATGGTCCATCCTAAAAAAATCAAACTCCTGTAGCCCGGGATCTAGATCTTGCGGTCTATGCAATTCAGAAGCCGTAATGATAGCCACTGCACCTAAACGTTTAAATCTGATCAATTCTAGAAGTGAATTAGTCTCCAAATGTCTACATAGAAGGAAATTCATGTATGCACAGTGGAAACCACCACCAGATCCACCGTAGCTGATTGAGTGAGTGTCGGGACCGGAGGTGTCCAGTTTTGGAGATGTGTTCGTTAAATCCTCCCTACCTAAAAGGTTTAGACTCTGAAAATGCCTATATATCCCTTTAAATTTTTTAAGTTGTAAAAGTCTAATATTTAAATTTTTAAACTCTAAATAATTTTACAATGTCTTAATTAGGAAAAATTAAATCTTTAATTAAATTTCTTAAACTTCTTAATTTGATAAAATTAAATCTTAAATTAAACTATTAAATTATTAAATTCTAATTACTTTAATAACTTCGTAATTATTAATTTCATAAATCTTCTATATCATTTGATAGGGCAAGATCTGTGAAATTTGTTGTTTTGTGCTTAAGCCAGACAATTGGGTAGCTACGTGGAATGGACTTATAGACTTATGATTTGACCCAGACAAGTAACATCCGGTATGAGTTGAATTGATTTAATATATCTGTCGGTGAGTGATAACGTTTTTTTTCTTTGTTAACTTCGCCATATAACATCCGCTCGGATAACGTCGTTTGAATAAGAAGGCAGTCTGCGACTTTAGTATTGCTTTCTGATCGGCGAGAAGGAGTTCTGTTTACTTGGCTTGCGGGAGAGTGATTACTTTCAAATTTAACTTTATTCATTGGAATAATCTTTATCGGACCCGGAAGAAGAAATGGCTGAATATATTGACTCAGTTTAATTTAATTTTATTCAAATCGGATTCAGCGGATTTTCTATTTAACCAGCGAATTTTGGTTTGTGCTACTCCGATCAAATCATTGTAACCCTGAATTTTGGACATTATGATTTCAACACAAAGTGAGTTTATTGAACTTTTTATTTGATTTGGTTCATTTATCATTGTATTAATTAACATAAACATTTGGATGCATTTTTCACTGTAATTTACTGCATCGATTACGGACGCATTTCCTGACTGGATAACTTTTTCGGTGTTTCAGTTCTTTCAATTTGTTCGATTTTGGACTGTCACTCAATACCTGGATCAATCTTTAATCAACTTCTTGGATATCTTTCCTGAATACGTTTTAATTTGTATGACTTGGATGGATTTTATAACTTTAACAAATAAGTATGTTTTTGGCTTGATGTATTTGATGTGTTATGTACTTTTATGTATTTTTGTATATATTTTTATATATTTTCAAAGTGTAATTTTATTACCTGCAGTAACGTCACTGCGGTAATGGTCCTCTGGGGAGAAGAATTATCTTTGAAAACGTTGCCTGAATTTTGCATTCTAATAAAATTTTATTCACACCTTATTTTATCATTTCATTTTATATATATATATATATATATATATATATATATATATATATATATATATATATATATATATATTGGATGACAGAGACGGGGGAGAAAGAACATATTGTTTTAATTTTACGTGTTGTTATAATTATATATATATATATATATATATATATATATATATATATATATATATATATATATATATATATATATATATATATATATGAAGAGTTCGAATATATATATATATATATATATATATATATATATATATATATATTAGGGTAGGTCGATTTTACACTTTTTTTTAAATATTAAAAAAAGGCACGTTCCGAAAGTTGTATATAGACCTATTAAATACTCATGCAAAAAATTAGATCAAAAACTTCAGCGGTTTTTTGAGCGTTTGGTATCAAAGATCGTAGACAAGAATATACTGAAAATTCCTCGTTTTTGCAAGATTTGCTTGAATATTGGTGTGAAAACCAAATAATTTTAGCATTTAAAAGCAGGGAATGTCCTTTTATTTTATAAAAATGATATGAATTAAAGAAATCTTCAAATTGAAAATTTGCCCCCCCCCTCATTTTCAGTATCTGCTTTTGTAAACTACCTTTTAACGTTATGAATTAAACAGTAATATTTGAATACCTAAAAAAATGATTTTTTCTGTTATTAGTGAAAATATAACAAGCAAAGAAATAAGGAAAAACCTAACACTATTTTAATGAAGCTTAATATAGAGAGTCAAATTGCTCCATATAAGACCCCTTAGACAAAAATGCTGGTCTCAATTTCTGACTCAAAACTTTGGCTGTAATGTGTTGATGCCTTGCTTCAAAACCATATACAGTTTGTGAAGCTTCTGTTATTAACTTAACTGCCCGTTCCACACCCTGAGAATGTGAGGGCAAATCTGGCAAGTCAAGCTTGGTTCCATTCATCAACGATTCTCGAAGTTCAGATTCAGTAAAATCTTCCGTCATTGGTGGTTCAAAAATGCCGCATAATTTTAAATCTATTAATTGTGTCCAATGTGTGGCATTAAAATTAATAGGTAGTATTCTTTTTAATCTTTTTCTGGTTGACTCCTCACTCCTGAAAGAACAAATTAATTAATTGAATTATTAAAAAATTCCAATCTGTACTGCTTTAATAATTATGGTGAAATTAGATAAAATCTTTAAAAATCATTCTATAAATTGGAATAAATAATTGAGTCAGAGATATATGAATAAATATTACTTACCTAATGGCCAAAATTCTTTTTAAAGTTTCTTCTCTTACTTCAATCTCCTCAGATTTAACCATGGAATATAGAAAGTTTTCAGGCAGTAAACAAAATGTATTACCTTGTATATTTCTAAATGTGATATCTTGGATTTCCTGAGGCTGCTCCTTAATCCTCTGGGTCATATTAAAAATGTGCACTTACTGATTGTGGAATTTACTATTTCTTTTAATTTCAAACCAAAAAGTGGCATACACATTTACAATAAAATTTACTACATAGTGTAGTTTTGTTGTGTGCCTTTGTGGGTATGCACCACGAGTCCATAAACACATAAGCCTGATGGCCAAAGTTAACCATCTTGCTTGGTTTAAAGGACCAATTTTCCAGGAGGCATATCTAGAGTCAACCTTACCTCTAGAAATACCTACTGTGTATTCATAAAGGAGTCTTTGGTCAGAACTAAGATCATGTATTTCATCAATTTTGGAAAATGATATTTGGGGTAAATCATATCAATCATTTGAGCATAATTTCCCCAGAGGGCTACTGAATGTTGTAGGGCCCTTTGCGCAACCATCTATGTTTTTAAAAAGGGCTCTGAAAGGTAGTTCATTATGATGCAAAGAGCAACCAATTGTGTGAAGAGTTTTAAAAAGTTTTTTTTCTAAAATTGCAACCATTCCACCATCGCAACTTGTGTTGGTATTAGTGTTGTCAACAAGTATAGCCTTGATACTGTTCTCACTGTGGAATTCATGCAAAACATCCACCACTTGATCTGCATGAACAGCACCTGTTGCACCACTATTCGGAAGAACTCTATGTGTCAGATATTTACTTTCACATGGTGTTTCTTTTGTAAAAGTTAAATGGTGTTCTGGTCCCTTAGTTTTTTTCATAATTCTCTGTCTATTTTCATCCACAATTTCCTTATACATCAATGTGTCCTTATCCATTCTCCCATCAACTCCAATACATATATTTTAGGTGGGGTAAAAACTCCTGGCTGAAATAGTTTTATTTATCTACCTCCAACAAGGTAAGATGTGACACAAGGTCAGGAAAGTGGGATTAGATAACCCTGCGCTATAGAGGTGAGCACTCTGGCCATTAAAAAATTGACTGGGCAGCCCCGTCGGCATTCCCCTGTAGGGGCGCCTCAGACAGTTAGCAATAAACTTACTCCTCCCCAAAGAGGAAAGGCAAAGCCTGGGAGGATGCACCTCCTAGAATTGCACAGGACGGACAAGCCCCAATAGACGGGCGTAAATCCAGACCCAAAGGCCCGGACGATACCGGTTTATTTGGTGGGGTAAAAACCCCTGGCTGAACTAGATTTTATTTATCTACCCCCAACAAGGTAAGATTGACAAAAGGTCAGGAAAGTGGGATGAGAAAGCCAGTGCTCGAGAGGTGAGCACTCTGGCCATTTAAAAATTGCCTGGGCAGCTTCGTCGGCATTCCCCGGTAGGGCCGCCTCAGACAGTAAGCAATAAACTTACTCCTCCCCAAAGAGGGAAGGCAAAACCTGGGAGATGCACCTCCTAGAACTGCACAGGACGGACAAGCCCCAATAGACGTGCGTAAATCCAGACCCAAAGGCCCGGACGATACCGGTTTATTTGGTGGGGTAAAACCCCCTGGCTGAACTAGTTTTTATTTATCTAACTCCCACAAGGTAAGGTGTGACAAAAGGTCGGGAAAGTGGGATTAGATAAGCCAGCGGTCGACAATTCGATATATATGTGTGATAATTAAACAGACAATCAACACGGGAAGTCAAATTCGCCCGATGAATTTTCAACCGGTGAATACCATAAAAAATATCCAATCAATAAAACGCCTATGTAAACAAATAATTATTTATATATAACATTAAATATCATAGTGTTTTATTCCTTTTTAATTTGAATATGTACATTTAATTTCTTAAGAAAAATAATAATAAACTTATAAATATTTATTATTAAGTAATGTATTACTTTTTTTTGTTAAAACCCGGGTTTAATTTAAGGCGACACATCTGCCGGTGAAATCTCGGCAGTGAGAAAAAATCTCGATTTATTTGATCTTAAAGTTGCAATGCTCAAATAAATACAAAATTTTGAAGAAAAATATTTCTTGTGGTAACTTTTGACATTATTTGGCAACTTTCTTCGAGTGCGATAATTTACAGTTTCAAAATCGACCTCCCCTAATATATATATATATATATATATATATATATATATATATATATATATATATATATATATATATATATATATATATATATATATATTGGGTGACAGAGAGACGGAGGAGAAGGAACATATTGTTTTCATTTTACATGTTGTTATAATTATCATTTTTATTTATTTCAGTGTCAGCAAACGCTCCTCCGCCTGTTCCTGGGGTTAATTTTATTCCTTTACAGTATGTTTTTTTAATTTTTTTATTTTTTTCACTCTTTCAAAGTATTTTTGTTTTCCATTTTATATAATCGTATAATGTATGTCTATCTAAATTAGGTATGTGTATACGTTTATATATTTGTTTTGGTTATGGGTCTTGTGCTTTTTTGCGCTTGCATCTGTCTGTTCGTGTTGTATGTCTGTATTTTATATCTTTTTTTGTTTTATTTTACTTCAGTCGAAGTTCTCAGAAATCAAGGGGCTCTCTCCTGGGCTAACACTTGATCGCTATCTATATGAGATACATAGATATTTGAATATTCTATTAAAGTTCTCATTTACCGCTCAAATGTTGGCTTAGTAAAGAAGTAAAAACATTAATTTTCCTCATTAATTGACCAGTTAACTATGTTGTAGTATATCTTTCTTGTAGTCTATTGCTCTTATGGGATTCCATGACAAGAATTCATCTAGTCTGGTGGATTATCCAGCTTGGTGATGTTACTATAGGCAACAACACATGGAGAAGATGCACCGTTCCTCGTACACGCCAGTGTGGGGTAACCATACAGAGGGGATCTTATTTCGGCTACGAATATTATGTTATTTCGACTATTTAGCCAGGGTGTACTTGTTTTGTCCTGACAAACAACTGTACAGATAGACCTTAGACACTCGAGGACAGTGTCTAGTATGTATTCAAGTAGTCTCCAATATATATATATATATATTACTTTTTGTTTCATTTTACTTCAGTCGATGTTCTCAAAAATCAAGGGGTCTCTTTCTGGAGCTAACACTTGATCTCTATATTAGACACATAGATATCCGTGTGTTCAATTAAAGTTTACTTCATCTCTCAAACGTTGAGTTAATAAAGAAGTGAAGAACATTCATTTTCCTTTCCCCTGTTGACCACTTAACTATGTCACAATATATCTTTCTTTTAGTTTCTTGGTCTTATCGGATTACAGGACAATTTTTCTTCTGGTCTGGTGGAGTATCTAGCTAAGTGCTATTACTTGAGTTAACATCACTAGGAGAATGTGCACCATTTTTAGCAAAAGGCAGTGCATAGCTGTTTTGAGAGGATCTTACTTGGGCTTCGAATACTATGTTATTTTGAATATTTGGTCAGGGTTTACTTGTAAGGTGAAGTATCCTCATGTCAGGTTGTCCTGACAAACCCTTGTACAGAGAAACCGAAGACACTCGAGGATAGTGTCTAGTAGTTAATTCGAACTCTCCTATCTAGTATATAATCCAAACGGTCCATGTATCTGTTATATTTGTGTGTGAGCGTGTGTTTTGTGAGTTTTTGTATTATTGTGTTTTTTTCTGTGTGTGTGAGATGTTTTGCGTGTGTTTGTATTTTTGTACGTGCGTGTTTGTGTTCTTTATGTATTTTTGTATGTGCGTGTGTTTTTGTTTGTTTTTGTTTTGTATTATTGTGCAGTCGGTCTTTTGCGCGTTTGCGCGTGTTTACTTGTCACATAGTCCAACAGGCATCCATTCTATTTTCATTTGCTTCCAGAAACCTGACCGAAATCGGAAAGCGAACCTCGTTCCGCTATCGGTATTTTGTGCAGTCCGGAGCATGTTTCCCACGCAGACCGGCCGAGATCCACATTCCAGTTGCAGCGACCAACAATGTTTACGATAAAGCCCTCGACGTTGTAAGTCACTTGCAGTTCTTGATATTATTGTTGTTTGGGTAAGGGGGGGAGTGATAGACGCGGACAATGGAATCGATTCAACCAACAGAGATCAAATCCTACTCGATTGTATTAATTGGTACGCCAAAATCACGTTGATACACCGGTTTTCGTGGGGACTGCATTTGAATTTGATATTCCCAAGAAACTTCCTCCTTCGATGGAAGACGGCCCAGCCCGCCGAGCTTGAATACCACGCCAGGTATTTAGTTGTACACTTGTACGGTGTGAACAATGTTCGCATTAAATAACCATAAAGGGTTGATATGCAGCAGAATAACAAAGCACACTAATTAATAATATCCACAGGCAACATGAATTATAAAAAGTACATAGAAGGTACTGCCAAGTCTGATGCAAAGAAGCTCGGACCCTTCTATCTGGCTAAAAAACTACTAACACATGCCAATATCCTATATCTCTATAAAGCCACCATTCACCCACACATGGAGTATTGTTGCTACATCTGAGCTGGTGCACCAACCCCACTCTTGGACAGGGTTTTAAAAAAGAGCCAACGATGAGTGTTAGATGGATATATTCCGACCCGGAAAACAGCAATTCTTCCCCCTTTGTCAGAAACATCGCTCATGGAATGTGAAAACTAAAGGACAAAATAAGGGAAGCGAAAGTTACGAGACTACCGAAGGTAACCCCAAGGTCCACTGTACACTACGTAGATTTTAGATTAAAGTATATATCCTTAATAATTACAGAGTGCTCAATTATGTTAGTAAAAGCAATATATATATATATATATATATATATATATATATATATATATATATATATATATATATATATATATATATATATATATATATAATGGTAATAATCCAGGTGAAAAATATCCACAGGGTGGTAATCCAGAGAATTTTAACCGGGTTTATAAAAAGTGCTCAATATCAAAATAGAGCTTTATATATGATAATTTTATTTACACAGACATGTACAAAATCTGCGACACTGGCATGTCGATGTTATCGATCAACAGTTACTATAAACTGAGATCTCATCAGGCAGAGTTAGAATCCGATCTTAACCTCAGATCATATTTGGAGAGAATGAAATGGAGGGATAGAGAAAGAGAAGAAGAAGATAAGAAATTTAACATTTCAAAAATTGAGACCGTTAAAAAATGAAAATTAAAAATTAAAAATTAAAAATCTAAAAAATCTAAAAGCAAAAAAACAAAAAATCTAAAATCTAAAATCTGAAACAAACAGGGCAAATAAATAAATAAATAAAGATATAAGGTGGAAAGAGGGGCATATAATGAAGGGAGAGGTGATGGGAAGGTAGACACATAAAGGAAAAGAGGGAGAAAAAGAGAACGTCTGTTGATTCAGATCGAGAGAGGAGGAGGGGGGTAGACATGCACGAATCAAGTGTCAAAAAAAACAGACGAGTTTATAAATGTATTTTTTCAAGTGAACTGTAATATTGTGTATATGTATGTATGTATGTATGTATGTATGTATGTATGTATGTATGTATGTATGTATGTATGTATGTATGTATGTATGTATGTATGTATGTGTGCGTGCGGGCAAACCGATCAGACGTGTGTGATTGTAGTGGTGATCAAATGTGTCGCCGATTCTGGATTTATATTGTCTTTATAATTTGTCTAAAGTTTATTTGCTTACTATGAATAAATTAATAAATTGAATAAATATGTTCGTTAAGTATAACAGGATTAGTAATAATAATAATAATAATAATAATAATAATAATAATAATAATAATAATAATAATAATAATAATAATAATAATAATAATAATAATAATAGATACCTCTAATAATTGAGGTGAAATAATGAAAATAATAAATGAATAATAAAAATAATAATAATAGTTTAATTTAATTTAAAAGTACTAAAAAATATAACTAAAGAATAACTAGAAAGTGCCGGTGTTATTAATTATTATCAATAATAATAATAATAATAATAATAATAATAATAATAATAATAATAATAATAATAATAATAATAATAATAATAATAATAATAATAATAATAATAATAGTAGTAGTAATAATAATAATAATAATAATAATAATAATAATAATAATAATAATAATAATAATAATAATAATAATAATAATAATGGTAATAGTAATAAAAATAGTAATAATAATAACAGCGACAACGACAACGATAATGGTGGTCAATAATATTTAAGAATTTATAAAAATAATAGTTTAGGAAAGAAATAGAATTATTTTTTTAACGGCCTCAATTTTTGAAATGTTAAATTTCTTTTCTTCTTCTCTTTCTCTATCCCTCGATTTCATTCTCTCCAAATATGATCTGAGGTTAAGATCGGATTCTAACTCTGCCTGATGAGATCTCAGTTTATAGTAACTGTTGATCGATAACATCGACATGCCAGTGTCGCAGATTTTGCACATGTCTGTGTAAATAAAATTATCATATATATATATATATATATATATATATATATATATATATATATGTGTGTGTGTGTGTATGTGTAATTTTTTATTACGCAATTAGTCGAACGAATATTTAAAATATAAAATTAAAATGAATAAAATAAATATCATAACTTTAACAAACAATAGAAACAACAATAAATAGAAAGAAAACTAGAAGAAAAAAAATATACACAAAAAAATAAAATGAATTACCAAAATCCACACCAATCTATCAATTACCTTATGTATAAAAAGAATTAATTAAATAATGACTATATTAATTTTCTGCAGAACTGCTCTAAAGATAACCTCAACACTTCCGCTTCCGGCTTATAAGCGGACAAAACACTCTCCGAGCTGAAGGGAGAGTCATTTTGAGAAGGAGGTCATACCTCGAAATATATAAATGAAAATAAAATATGACATAAATCATACAATCTTTGATTCAATACGATACGTTGGTAAATATTTAATTAATAATTACTGAATTATTCAATATTGTCGTTTGATCTAACTTTGTATGAGTTTCTATCAAACAGTGTCTTTAATTGAATATCGCATTGTCATTGCTTTCAAATATATCTTCTTTATTTTTACTAATTGTGTAATCCAATTTAAGTTTTTTTGTTTCATTTTATTTTAAACCGAACAGACCTGCCGTACCCTGGCCAAGATAACTCGTTATATGCCAAGTGAGGTTTTCAGGAGCACCGCCTCCTCTTATGGCGTCGGCATATTCACCATGGACGAAACACTGGGTGTTTATCCACAGTTTGCCAGGAATGCAGACAGACCAGAATGCTATCGTAAGTGATGGAAAGTAAGCGTTGTATCGTTGGGAGTTCATTTGAAATGAATCCAGGGTAATTTATTACTTTATCATCGCTAATTATTTACAATTGAAAAGGTTTCGGCATTACTCGCAAACAACTTATTTTTATTATTTGTATTATTCAGACTATTGTTCTAGTCTTGGATGTTATTCGGACGATGGTTCAATCCTCAGTGCGGGCGATATTAAGAATACAATTACGAATTACTTAAGACTTCTACCCAGTCATGGTTGACGGAACGAGAGCAATCTACCCCCGTGGATTAAATAAAGTGTTCCGTTCGAAATTCCATACAGATTCCCGAGTTCGACAGAAAGATTCCCGAGTTCGAAAAGACGCACCTGAAAAAAGATCGGTTGGTTGTTGTTTTGTTTTACGGCAAATTAACCTTCAGAACATGATTGAATTTTGCAAACGGAAAGGAAAAAAACAATTACATTAATGTTTGGTGCATTTTTGATCAGGAAGCCGGTATCTTCAGACAGCCTGATCCGATAGTACCAGGAAAAATAGCGGAGCTAACATCTGCCGAAACGTTGCGAGAATAACATCTAAGTAGTCTGAATTGTCTAAATAATACAAATTATCAATCCTCATCGATAAGTTGCGAAACATAGCTTAGTTTTACTTAATATGATTCTTTAGTAAAAAGAAATGACATTAAACATGTTAGTTATAGCTAAAAAACAAGATAGAAAAAAAGATTTAAAAAACTATTTTTAAAAAATTGAAAAAAAATAGAAAAAAAAAAGAAAATAAATAAAATAATAAAATACAATAAATATGTTTTTCATGTAAATAAATAAAATAAAATAATAATTTAAAAAAAAATTTTAAATAGAAAAAAAATAGAAAAAAAGATTAAAAAAACAACTGTTAAAAAAAATTATTTTAAATAAAAAAATAGAAAACTAAAAAAAACTAAAATAATAATAAAATAAAATAAATAATTTTTCATGTAAATAAATAAAATAAATGATTTGAATTCTCTATGCTCCGGACAAGGCATGGAACCACTTGATGTAAGAAGCTAAAAAATACTACTTCAAGGTCAAAAACTAACCAACGATAAGTGTTAGATGGATAGATTCCTACCCAGAAAACAGAAATTCTTTCCCCTTTGTCAGAAACATTGCTCATGGGATGTGAGCACTTTACTTAGTATCCTTCTTTTGGGGAGAGCTGAATTCTCGACATTACAAACCGACCTTGTGTCTGACTTTATCTTCGTGAGGAAGCAAGTAAATAGGAGATAGATATATAGATAGATGGGTATTGACAGAAAATAGATAGAGAGAAAGTATGAAAGACAGGTCGAAAGATAGATAAATAGATACGAACAGGCTGAGATAGATACGAAAAAAGAAAGGAAACCATATATAGATAATACGATCAGGCTAATATATATATATATATATATATATATATATATATATATATATATATATATATAAAGTGGTGTACTAAAAGCGAACTTTTAGGAAAAGTGAAACCTATTGTGAAGAGTATATAGCTCAATATCCAGGATAGAGCAGGTAGAATGAAGAAGAATGGAAAGGAATTAGAGAAGCAAAAGTCAAATCATAATTCAATTCAATTGCTCAGAGCAAGGTATATTCCGCAAAAAAGGCAATTTATTCAAGTTAAATTTTCCTTAAGCCAGGCTTTTCAAAGATCAAAATCTTATCATCAGAGGAAGTCGCTGGGATAGATAAGTTGGCAAAGGCCAAGATTTAAAATTTGAAAAAATAAAATAAAAGTTGTAGGGGGAAGAAACACAGGGCAAAATTCTACCCGAATGCAAGCAAATGTCCGATTGCTAAAAAGTCCGGTGTCGAAAAGTCCAGCGGAGAGAATGAGATGTAGATAGGTAGGTCGTTAAAAGGCCCGAAAGGTTGTGAGAGAGGAATCAAAGTTAAATTCCAAGAAGCCACAACTTCAGGAGCGGCGAAAATAGAAAATCCAAAGGGTAAAATGTCCAATAAGTGCAGGCAGGCAGGCTCAGAAGAGAGTGAGGTGGAAAATATTCGCCATTAACAATACTTCCTGGGCAAAGATGTCAGAGAAAAAGCTTTAAAATTTGTGGCTTCTTGGAATTTAACTTTGATTCCTCTCTCACAACCTTTCGGGCCTTTTAACGACCTACCTATCTACATCTCATTCTCTCCGCTGGACTTTTCGACACCGGACTTTTTAGCAATCGGACATTTGCTTGCATTCGGGCAGAATTTTGCCCTGTGTTTCTTCCCCTACAACTTTTATTTTATTTTTTCAAATTTTAAATCTTGGCCTTTGCCAACTTATCTATCCCAGCGACTTCCTCTGATGATAATATTTTGATCTTTGAAAAGCCTGGCTTAAGGAAAATTTAACTTGAATAAATTGCCTTTTTTGCGGAATATACCTTGCTCTGAGCAATTGAATTGAATTATGATTTGACTTTTGCTTCTCTAATTCCTTTTCTATTCTTCTTCATATATATATATATATATATATATATATATATATATATATATAACATAAAGATAGAGGCAAAATGCCTTCAAGAAACGATGTGGTAGATTCAGATATTTTTATTAATCAAAATAAAAATAAATAAAAAATTTTCTCATCTTGATTTTTTTTTTATAAAAAAATAAAAAATCAAGATGAAGAAAAAAAAGAAAAAGGAAAAATATTTTGATTTTGATTTTGATTAATAACAAATATCTGCATCTAACATGGTTTCTTTGAAGGCATTTTGCCTCTATCTTTATGTTAAAATTCAAAAGATGCTTAAAAAATGAACTTTCCCAAATTTATATATATATAGAGAGAGAGAGAGATAGAGAGAGAGAGAGAAAGAGAGAGAGAGAAGGTAGAGAGAGAGAAAGAGACTGAGATATAAAGAAAAATAGGTATATAGATATGGTGAGATTAAAAATAGATTGCTAGAGAGAGACTGAGATACATATAAATATAGGTATATAAATATGATAAAGGTAGATAGATAGATAGATAGATAGATAGATAGATAGATAGATAGTAATTATCTCCTTTTTCGTTTTCGTTCGTGATAGGAAAATGCAACGGTCCTTGTCAGAGCACGTGCAATTTTGATGGGCGAAAATGGTCTGTAGTCCCCGGTATAACGAACACTATAAGCATATCCAATATGGAAACCATCCTATGCATGCCCCGGGACATCTACCAAGGAAGTGAAAACATTGTTGTCCACGAATTCGCGCATCTCGTTCACAAATTCCTGCCCGCTCAATTGAAGAACCAGGTGAGTAGTGCGTCACATTTTTTTGCAATGAAACCAAAAATAATTTCATCCATGGGAAAATGCTATTTTGTCCCCACGCTAATGGGAAGAGGCATGGTACACGGCTCTTTGAACTTTAAACATCTCAGTTGCCGAAGAGTTGTGAAAAAACACAAATTCTTCACCAGTCGAGATCTCATTTTAATAAATGTAGTATAAACAAGACGAAGAACAATTAACATCCCAGTTGCTAAAGAGATGTAAAATATTTTATGCAATGTAATCTTTTATATGTGATCACTCTAAATTGTAAGTTTTTTTTTCATTTAAATTTTTTTTAAATATTACTTAGAACACTTTTTAAACTTTTCTTTCCGAGCATTGCAGTCTTTTAAGTAAGTATTTATTTCTTATCACTCACTTTTGTTTATTTATATATTTGTTTATATATTTGTTATATATATATATATATATATATATATATATATATATATATATATATATATATATATATATATATATATGTATGTATATATATATATATATATATATATATATATATATATATATATATATATATATATATATATATATATATATGCAAACATTGTTAAAAATAACAGAATTCTTCCGTTTTATTATACCTTTTTTTATTATCTTTTCAATTTTGCTGATGGTCTTTTTTACATTAAAATCAAAATAAGATTAATAAATGTTCCATAGCTTTCAGAGGTTTAACGAACGTTTTCGATTCTTTGACGAATCATCGTCAGGTGTCAAAAGCAAATGAACAAAAAAGTTTGAGAAAGAAGAGAATTTTTTTAAAAGACGGCGGAGAAACGCGCATAGAACGTTTTCGCATTATTCCAGAAAGTCGTTGACGATTTAAGTTCACAACAACCTAAAATTAATAATATCACATATGAAACTAGTGGTAACATTTTAAAATGCTTAACGTAATGCGATTTTGTTCTGTGATGCCATCCAGCGTTGCTGAATTTAATACAAAAAAGACCACCAGAAAAATTGAAAATCTAAAAAAGGTATAATTACACAGACGAATTCTGTTATTTTTAACAATGCTTGCATAAATGAGAAAATGCTGTCTAAATACACAATATATATATATATATATATATATATATATATATATATATATATATATATATATATATATATGGCACAGGTCCTGCCATATATATATATATATATATATATATATATATATATATATATATATATATATATATATATATATATATATGGCAGGACCCGTGCCCCGGCGTTGCCCGGTATAGATATAAATTAAATATTTTTAAATATAAATATTAGAATATTAATTCGTCAAAAAGCATTTGAAAACAACTTTGTAATTTAGGTGATTAAAGTAGGATTTATTGATATTTTAATCTAACAAAATAGATTTCTCTCTATTAAGGGTGACTGACCCTCCCCACTATTCGAATAAATAGAAACAACTGTTTATTCGTAGGGCCATTTCGGTGGGAGATGTAATTTACCAACATTGAAAATCGATTATTTTTCTAACTCTGACCTTGATTTAAATATATGGCGATTGATTTACAGAATGTGTTGTGGTTAATTTGTTTTCGATTTATCGACTGTTAACTAATCTGCACTTTTACCATTGACTATGTTGTTGCTATTTCGTTGCCTCTCCATGAGGGGCGAGGTATACAATGGTGATTTTTAATGTGTTGAAAATGCATCACCAGGGGGGAAATTGCCACAGTCTAGAAGGATTTATATTTAATGTGTTGAAAATCCATCACATGGGAGAAAAATTGCCGCAGTCTAGATGGATTTCTTCTAAAATCGACAAATAGTTAAAGTAATTAAAACAAAAATTGCCGCAGTCTAGAAAGATGTATCCTCACTGACCTAGAAGAGAAAAGGCAAAGTAACGGATACTACACTTTAAGTTAAAGTATATTTAGAAAAGTCGAAATTAATATTTTTTAAATATCAGTAGCAGTTTTAGCGTTGTAGAAAGTATGTAAAAAAACGTTATGAAATAAATTTGAATAATGTTCGGTATAAATTAATATCGAATAATGTTCGATGAATAGGAACATGTACATGAAAATAATTATTTCAAATGTTACGCCGGTCTGTGTTCGAAATTGATTTCGAAGCCTTTTAACTTTCGTAAATTAAACAAAAGAACGTTATTCGTAACTGACGTATAATCATGATAATAAAAATATACTTAAATATATCGACAAATGCTAATTTAAATCGAATGTGAGCAGAAAAATTGTACGTATTTGTTTATTGTATATTGCATTACGTGCTGCAATTATTTAAGTCGGCAAAATGTAAACACGTTTTTTATATATTGCTGCGAATGAAGAGAGAGAGAGAAAGGAGGAAGAGGGAGAGAGGAGATATAGAGAAAATTGATACGCCCCCCTCCAAAAAAAGAAAAAAAGAAGAACTAACGTGAAAATGAAGACACAAATGTTGGATTAATGTTAGATATCTATGGATGGTCAAAAGTCAAACAATGAACTTGTGTTGTCTGTTAATTTTTAGTGGAAACTGCTATTACGTGTTTCCATGGAATTAGTATCAACTAATGAATGTTGCCGAAGTGAACACTGCAGTTAGTTTTATGCTGTAAGTATTTTGAAAAAAATTGTAAGCCTTAAAGGTGTTATGTATTTAATTGTTTAAGTGTTTAAGTTTAAAAAATGAAATTATACCTGAAGTAATTGAGGATTGCTAAGGAAAGTGTCTGAAGTCGATTCGATTAAGAGATTTTAGCTGCCATTTTGAATCTATGTACAGTATAAGTGATTAAGTTCGTTAAATGTATTCCGTAAAATACGTAATAGTTAGAAATAATGTAATCCGATATTCTCAAAAATCAGTGGAAAATAAGGGAGTGCCTAATCAATGTGTGCGTAATGCATTGTACAGGGTGTTTCAAAAGTCTTGGGAACATTACAAATGCGTTATACAACGTTATGTTCCCAAGACTTTTGAAACACCCTGTATTATGTATTAAATTAATGGAAGATGAATAGAAAACAATAACGGTTACGTTATTCTAAAGTATCCGTTGTGTATTACTTCCCGGTGATGAAAGAGGGAGTGATAGAAGAAAACTGTTAGAGGGAAAAGTTTTTCCTACCCTCTTTATGGGGAATGTTATGGGAAGGATCTGTGATGATAGTCTAAAAGTAGTATTTATTGTTAGATGGAGAAAATAAGCATAAATTTCCTCAAACACGCTCGACTGAATAAGCTGAATTGAGTGGTGAGTTTAGTAGCCTATGATGCATGTGGTTATTTTCTTACTCTCGCCACGAAGAGCTTCCATTCTCTTTTTTACCACTTTTGCATAGATATATTTATGCCAAAACTAAACTAAATATAGACTACATTTGGATTATTTACGCCTAGCAGCTGTGTTCTAAAATTAATAATGATATGTTAATTAGTTTAGCAGTGAATATACAAATATATGAACATATAAATATGCCTAACTAAATGACGAGGAAGAAGATTATGCTTCGCCGGTGTTCGCGTAAAATAACGTATCAATCTGTGAAGTTAAAAAATGAATAAAGAAAGTAAACCTCTGAAAATAGAATGTTTGAAAAAAACGTATCAATCAGTATAGAAAGAAGAAAGCCAAATAAAGAAAAATATAACTTTATGGGAATAGAGTAACGGATTTCTTTTCGAATTTATTTCAGGCAATTTGTGTTTGTGTTTGTCCCTTACCATAACGACTTGAAATGATTTTACCCGTTACGTTTTTCACTCGCGGGGAAGGAATATATATATATATATATATATATATATATATATATATATATATATATATATATATATATATATATATATATATACTAGCAGGGCTACCCGGCGTTGCCCGGGGCGATAAAAAACAAAGTACTAGAAATTAAAGAGTGTGTTTAACATCTTTATATAAAAACTTCAATCTCTCTTCTTTCTCTAGCCGTCTCTCTTTCCCTGGTCCCCATTATTTCCCTCACTCCTTTAACCCTCTATTTCCCTTTTTCCTATATGATTCTTCTCTTGTTTAAATATGTTAAAAACTAATAATAATGTAATTCATTTCCCACCGGAGCCATCTGCTTTAAATGTAATAGTGTAATCTTACATTTATTGCTTCGGGACATAAAAAAAATAGAAGTTAAATAATATGTGTAATATTTGGATGTTAAAACTTCTATGCCCCCTCTCTCTACCCCTAACCGTCTCTTTATATTTCTCCCTTTATCTTTTAATACTGTAATGTTAGTAAGGAGGTCTTCACAGAACTGCCAAAAGTATCGGTAAAATCAAAGTATTAAGAAAAATAATGTTAATAATGAGTATTGATCTCGAACAATGCCGAGTAGAACAAATAGCCCGGTCTATACCTATGTTCTCCCCCCCTATTTCAGAATATGATGAAGATAAATAATCTTACTCTGTAAATTTTACATAAGAATACACTTTTATATTTTATTTATATTGTCTAACCTTTTTTAAACAAACCTAATTTTGTTTTCAAACGTGAGTTATCGTTCTTCCTTAGCTATCCTCTAACAAATAAATTTACTTATAAACCATTAATTGTTTTATGTACTTGAGGTATAATTTGCCGGACAACGCCGAATACTTTTCTTATGTAAGATATTATAAAATGTACGTGTATTTGTGTACATACAGAGTGGCGGACAGTGGCGGCTAGTGGCGGACATTCGCATAGTTTCTTACTTGCCTCCATGTAAATAGAATTGACGCTAAAAGATGTTAAGTAAAATTAAAAGTTATCTCAAAGTATTACGTAATTAAAGCAACATATAACCAGCATTTTCTAATTACTATAAAATAGAATGAAAAATAACTGAAAAAGAACCCCAATCCTGATTAAATCTGCCCCATGGACCCCTAAGGGGTGAGTTTATAGATTCGGGAATACGCCCATCAACTTACTCTGTGAATTTTACATAAGAATACACTTTTATATTGTATCTATATTCTCTAACATTTTTTTCTATATCAAAAGACTAAAAACATATGACCGAGTGGTCGAAAAAAAAAACACTCAGTCATATTTGTTTGGTCTTTTGATAATGACCAAAAGTTTAAGTTTACCTTATTCCGGAACTTTTAATTACCTGACAGTAACCACTTTATTTACTGTTCTGGTATTTAATCTGTTTTACGTGAAATATTAATAAATTGATTTGAGATTCCATTCTTATTTTCTCTTCTCATATATTTTTGTTCATCTTTTTCTACATTCCGGTATATATTTCACATTGCTCCTGCCTCGGATTTCAAACTTACACTTATATATATATATATATATATATATATATATATATATATATATATATATATATATATATATATATATATATATATATATATATATATATATAAAATGAAATAATAAAATAAGGTGATATATATATATATATATATATATATATATATATATATATGAAATAATAAAATAAGGTGATATATATATATATATATATATATATATATATATATATATATATATATATATATATATATATATATATATATATATATGAAGTTAATCCAACAAAAGATATAAGAGGCAACTAATATCTTTTAATTAGTGAAACATCCGGATAAGGACTGAAGCTCAATTTATAGGACGTTGAGATACTTTGCCTGAATTTTGAATTCTATTAAAATTTGATTATCACCTTATTTTATTATTTCATTTTATATATATATATATATATATATATATATATATATATATATATATATATATTAGTAGTAGTATGTTTTTAAAAGGCTGTGGGCAATGCAAATTCCGGGTAAGATGTAAGTTGGAAGGAACAAAAATAATAAATCGAATACGAAATGAGACTTACTATTTATTTTTCTTAAAATCTTACATAACAGTAAGTGTTGTGTTAGCTATTTGTGTGATGTCCGGATAATTATAAAAATCATTTATTTAAATGTAAATAAATGATTTTTATAATCATCCGGACATCACGCAAACACTGTATTATTAGAAACTGAGATCTCACCAAACGGAAAGAAAC
Source organism: Sepiola atlantica (assembly GCA_963556195.1). Taxonomy (NCBI): domain Eukaryota; kingdom Metazoa; phylum Mollusca; class Cephalopoda; order Sepiida; family Sepiolidae; genus Sepiola; species Sepiola atlantica. Next base: position 76,993,232 of record OY744532.1, on the reverse strand, counting down.
GAGATCTCAGTTTCTAATAATATATCACATTATTTTTAGTATTAAAATGTACATGTATAAACATTGAATTAAGGCATATTTAAATTTTATTTTATAGGAAAAATTAATTAAAATGTCACTGTTAAAAGCCCTAAATATTATATTAGTAAACCTTAACTCGCGATTTACGGATGCTTTTAGATAATTCATGAGGAACCCATTCTCCAAGCTTAGGAACTTTTGCAAGTTGTTGAAAATGGCGATGAACAGTTGTATGGTTTGTGGAAAGCTTCATTGCCAATTCTTCAACTGATATTGCAGGGTTTTCTTTAAGCGATGTCACAAAATGCTCTTTATTAAACTCAACTGGCTGTCCTGATAGGTCTTCAATTTCAAGCGTTAAATTTCCTGAATATTGTAGACCATATTCTGCGCTTGTTTTATTAGTGGCGCCATCTATATGTCAGGCTCGGGACTTATAGAGTGATGTGTTAATTTTGTCTTCATGGGAGCTGTTTAAACCATAGCTTCAGTTTATCTCATTGGAGCTCGGGATACATGGGATGATCTAGAACTTCCAGACACAGAATCAAACGTTACATCTCGTAGACATGATATCTTTTAGTACGATGGTCACAAATAATACCTCCTTTGAAAATCGTCTGGAATAGTCCTAGATTCTAATGTCCTCTCATTACTACAATTTAATGCGTGTCTAACTTTGTGTATACCTCTTCAAGTCCATCCATTATATCAATTAAGATATTTCGCTTATTGCTTATCAACTGGGTGTCCTTTGGATCTTAAAGGAGGACCGCAATTAAATGTTCTCTTTTTTACGCCATTGATTAATACGAGCATTGGAGTCCTTAATGCGGTCCTCAAGTTTCCAGTTGAAACCTTGTCTGCCATTTTGAAAAATTATTTTAAATACAAATAAAATAATAAATTCCTAAGAGCAAGAAAAAGTGTAATATTCTAGAGAAGCAACAGGCAAAGTCCCATTCAAAGTAATCATGTAAACTTCAACTAAAGAACAAGAAAGTAATAGAAACACGTATACTAACAAAATTCGAAGAAAAAATGACTGTGTAATTGTTGTGAAGTAGTCCAACAGTAAATAATAAATAAAGGAAGTCAAGTCGAGGGTTGGTTTAACAAGTGTATTAACAAAGTAAGAAATTGACTAGCACTTGGCTAGACAGTTACAAGACTGTGCTTTGTCTTCTCTGTGTCTCTGCTGACTCGCATTTTTTATAGTCACAACCGGTGCAGTTTCTCCTGTGTAAGAACGGCCGGTGTAACAGTAATATAAATACATAAGTACCCGCAAGGATACGTAAATTAAGTTTATCTAAAGGCAACTATATAAAAAAATATACAGCACTAACGTTTCATAAAATTCACAAAAATGTGCAGCAGAGATGTGCAGCAGAGATGTGCAGCAGAGATGTGCAGCAGAGATGCATGCGTAACTTTAAATAAATTTCAAAATAGTGTGTGGCACGGATATTTCTATATACCAAAGTTCGTCGTAACATAAACCTGGTAAGAATCCGAAGTCCGTCTTCCGGGGGCGTTCTCTTAAGTCGTAATTCGGTGTTTATTGTTGGCTACCGTGCACAATAACAAACGGGTTTACACTAGATTTGTCGCTGTAAGAGTATTGATTTACTCCTCTCCAGGAGTTAGGCACAAGGCCAGTTTTTATCTTACTCCCACAAGTAAGATGTGACCCAAAGTCGGGTCGGGAAAGTGGGGTTTAAAAATTGCCTGGGCAGCCCCGTCGGCATTCCCCGGTAGGGGTGCCTCAGGCAGTAAGCAATAAACTTACTCCTCCCCAAAGAGGGGAGGCGAGGCCTTGGAGGGTGGACCTCCTAGAACTGCACAGGACAGACCCATAGACCGGCGTAAATCAAGCCCGAAGGCCAAGACAATACCAGTTTATGGGGTGCAGTATCCATCGGAACAGATACTACACTTTGATCTTAGCCAAAAGGCCGTAAGAGTAACACAGGGCGAAGAATGAGAAGCGAAAGCTCCACTGTTGAAGAATGTGTGTTTATTTTCGCAAGCACGCAACAATCGTTTTCATTCAACGTGAAAACTAAAAATGAACATAAATTATTTTCTATAAAACTTGACATACGCCAAACAAAACGTGTAAATGAATACACAGAGACATTTACGTGTTCTTACCGCTTTTCGTCTCGAATTTGCCTGTTAAAGCAGATTGTAATATCGCTGAAATAACGCATGGTTGTCTAAATGCCGATATCTCTACAAAGCCACCATCCGCCCATGCATGGAGTATTGTTGCCACATCTGGGCTGGTGCACCAAAACGAGGCGTTAATCTAATAGGTCCCTCACTATCCATCAAGCTCAAGCCCCTCTCCCATCGCAGCAATGTTGCATCCTTGCGCATCTTTTACAAGTACTTCAATGAAACTTGCTGCTCTGGTGCCCCCTCGACGTAAATACACTTGACCAACCCGACAATTTGTTAAATCCCGTCTATTCACTGTGGAGGTCTCCAGATGCCGGAGAGCCTTCTACTCCAATAGCTTCTTTCCTCGGACTGCCGGCATCTGGAACTCCCTTCCTGCTCCCTGTGTCCCCAACTGTACTGACATGCAGAAATTTCAAACTAATGTGAACCAGCATCTCGCTGCACAGCTCCTAATTTAGGATGACCCCCACCTCCAAAAAAAACTTTCACACTAATTCTCAGTAGCCCCTTACGTCTACAATGACAACCTGCCTGGTTTAATGTGAACTTTTAAAAAAAATCAATAAATAAATGAATAAATAAATGCAATGCAAAACGATGTAGGCACGATTTACATAAAGTAGCCGCAAAGAAAAATCGCAAATATTTAAAGATGTCATATCTTTTATTTTTAATGTATGTTTGTTTGTTTTGTTTGTTTTTCTTCTGTTTTACAGATAAACGCTGCTTACATTAATGCGAAAAGAAGGAATATGTATCGGCTGGATAGTTACGCGATGGGTACACCGTTCGAGTATTTCTCGTTTGCCGCTGAAACTTTCTTTTATAGCGTCCGGAGAATAGATACGGCTACAACAGGCGGAATTAATTTGTACGTAACAAACTTTTTTATCTTTGTTGTAACTTTGTCTTATTTCAATCGAGAATACAATGTTTGCGAAATAAATGGCACAAATTTGAGTGTATTTTAATGATAATATTTATCATAAAAATTATGCATGATGAATATATATATATATATATATATATTTCATGTATCCACATAAAATTTTATAAGGAGATATAATTTTTTATGTATCAATTTTCAGTATTTACTTCAACAGTGCTCGATACGTAAGTAGAGCTAGGTAGTAAGTTATGAAAATATATTTATGGCAATTAAGCTATACAGAGGGTCCCGCGTTTCATCCCCGGGGGGAATCTTCAGGCTAAAATGCATGGAGTTAGTTTTGCTGGGTGTTTTTAAATACACGGCTAGCTAGTTAACCAATCATATTCTTTGTTGTTCTCTTAGCCAATCGTTGGGCTTCTCACGAACAAAGGTCCGGTTAGTTTTTCTTCCTATTTTCTGTTCTATTGTTCTGTTTTCTATAGAGTGGCCTATATCCTTTTTTTTGTTGTGTCAATATAATGGGGTAACTTATTTTAACACGTGGTTCCTTGTATTTCTATTTTAGGTTTTACTTTTTAGGTTGTTAGGTTTTAGTTATGTATTGTTAGCCTAAGGTAAATTTTATTCTGAGCAGGCAGCTGTTTGCTATCTCACTTCGATAGTTTAATAGATTTTTGGGGTCTTTAAAGTTTAGGATTTCAAATATCTTATTCAGGCATAATCTACACGGGTCGTCTAAATTTCTACATGTACTGGGCTGTCGTATTATTTTCCATTCGATTATTGGTCAGCGTCCATTTTTTTTTATCCCAATAGTGGTTTGCTAGTGCTGTTTTAATTCGAAGTTCTCTGTTTTTAAATGTGCCTTTGTGGTCATAATATCTGGTTTTAAAATCTAGGGAGGTCATACCCACGTAGTACTTCTTGTTATTCGATCTTTCCTTGGCAAATATTGTGGCTTGGTAAACAATACTTTTGTTTAGGCATTTATTTTGTAGTGGACAAAGTGTACAATTTATGCAGTTACATCTTTTCTCTTCATTGCTAACTTTTTCTTTTCTATTCGGGTGGTTACTATTAGGTTTTTTAAATTTCTATTTGTAGTGTTTATATTTTTTGTTCTCCTTAGTGTTATTTTTGCTATATTTGTCACTTTTTATGTAATTTGTTATTTTCTTCTGCTTCTCTGCTGTTCTCTTTTAGTATTTTGTTATTGTGTGCCTTAATTATCATTTCTAGGTTGCACAGCAGCTGTAGAACAGTTTTAGGTTATTTTTATTGAATATTTTATGCAGGGGATTGGTTACGGGGAAGCGTTTTTCAATCAGATTCAGGAAATTTTTGCTGGGTTTAGTTTTTAGCATCTGGTTATAGGTCTGTGTATAATAGATTATATTTCTTTTTCTTTTATTTTTAATTTGAATTATAATTATTTGTGTCCTGTTTCTTATATTTAATTTCGGTATTATGGTAACCACTATTTTTTATAGTTGTATTGTAAATGTTGTTTGATTTTTTAAAAACATTTTCGTTTCTAGAATTATTGATAAGCCTACGTTCGATAGAATTCGGAATATGTTTTACGGTTGATGGGGAGGGATTAGACTTTGGGTTTACGTATATTGGATTGGCGTTATCTTTTAGGTATGGTTCGTAAGTATTTTCATTTAAGTTTAAGTTTATTTAAGAAAGTGGGTTGTTTTTTATGTTATATATATATATCTATATATATATATATATATATATATATATATATATATATATATATATATATATATATATATAAATGAGACTAAAGGTATACTTTTAGAGAACTGAACCTATAGTGAAATGATTTAAGCTCAATATACGAGATAGAGCAATTATAAAGATAAATTAAGGAAGAGAGATAAAGATGTGCGAATGACAAATCTATTTCATCTTCGATTGTTCAATGCAAGCTGTACTCGATAAAAACATGTTTATTCTTCTTTCCTTAAGGCAGGCTTTTCAAAGATTAAAATGTTATCACCAGAGGAATTATATAGATGGATAAGTCGGCAGGGGAATAGCTGTTGATAATACTTTGTAAGTGGGGAAGAGAGAGAAAAGTCAGCTTACGTCATCATCCGGGTATTGTTTGTCTTGTTTTTCTTCGTTGTTGTTACTTGTTTGTTTGTTTGTTTGTTTGTTTAATAATCTTCAAGCAAGAAATACTACCTGTTTTTGTTCACCTGCAGGTGCGATTTCCGGCGCAAATGCCAATCTGAGCTCCAATCCCGTCAACACCTTCGAGAGTACGACCCGATGGTCTATAAGATTTTGTCTTATGTCTTCACGAATTACCAACCAAATCGATTATCCGGTCTTGTTCCGTGTGAAAAATAAAATTGGTTTGACAACACCAACACTTGATTCGTTTATTTATTCCAAGCGCACTAGTATTTAACCAGCAAATGAAAAAGAAAACAAAAACAAAACTATTGGGGAGAAACGTAGCCCATGAATGTTGCTTACGTCACGAAACCTTCGCACGACAGGAAAAGCAAAACCTTTTTTATAACAACAAATAATGGGTTGAGCGAATAAACTTATATACGGCGTATGATATAGGTAAAAGAAGTTGAACAGTGTCCAAGATGGGGAAGTTATTTGGGCTGCCAAGGGTCTCTCACCAAATATCTTCAGGCGAAGATAGTAAGTGATGTGGTGTCCAGTGGACAGGGGGCAAGAGTGAGAATGGAGGTGTGTGTCCTTGTTGCTGACAAGTGTCTCTCTGCTGACCGGCCGTGAGTCCCCAAGGGGGTGGGGCTGAAATAGTTCTTCAGGAGACAGATGGAATTAATGCGACCTGCAAGCTGATTGGTCAGTGTGTAACCAGATCACTTAACAGGGACATTTTTCGGAGGGATAAAATAGGTCTATGTTTATGACTGCTACCAAATGAAAAACATCTTTCTTTTTATATATAAAATAGAGTTGGTTTTTCCTCTGCTACTTTGACTACATTAGAAAAGAAACGCATGCGTCATATGCTACAACAACAACCACTGCATTAACCTTACTATAACAAGCGTGTTTGCCGAAACTTTGTATTAATTCATCCAGCAAACAATAAATATCATAATTAGCCTGAATTCTTCGACTCTCTAGGATTACACTTTCAAAGAGACAGTAGCCTCATTTTTTACTCTCTTTCATATTATTATCCCTTCAACTCAAATCACCGGGTCCGAAATTAATACAAGCGATTTCTGTAAAAGTCACCCGCCCATTCAGAATACCTTTTCAGCCATTCCGACATTCCGATATTTTTCCTTCATATTTCCTATACACTTTCAATTAACGGAATAGATTAACGAACACCCCCTATTACCAGCAATAACAATATCGCCTTCGCGTAATACGCCTATCACAATTCGATCAGCTTAGGTTATTTTAAAGTTTCATTATTACAACACAAAACAAAACATCCGCGTACTTCGGCAGATTTTTATTCACAACTTGTTACAAAAGTCATCATCACATTTTAATGCTGTATATATTAGAATCGTCTCTACGTTAGCATTGGCATATCATCATTCCAGCTACGCGTTCACCTTTTTTTTTCACGTTTTTGTTTTGTTTTTATTTCTTTTAGTTTTCTATTTTGAAAAGTAAAATACAAATACACAGAACACTAATAAAATAATATTTGTCTGCTTCGTTTGTTATTAAAAAGATTTAAAAGAAAAAAAAAACAGTTTCTTTTCACGTAACATGTAATAAAATCTTTTTCTATCCTCGCTCAGTGAAGGAGAAATCTTTCCAGACTGCGACAATTTTTACATTTTGAGTTACTTTTCCGCTATTTAAATATTGGTATATTTTTCTTTGGGGTTTATTTCTATTTTTTTACTTTTCGATATAGATTTAGAATTAAAGTGTAGTATCTGTTGTGATAACATAGTTATTCTTTTCTCTTCTCAGTCAGTCATTGAGAAATCTTTCTAGACTGCGGCAATTTTTCATTTACCATTTGTGGGGAGGCAGTGATTTTTATTTTTGCGAATTGTGTAGTATATGTTATGATACTAAACTTATTCTTTTCTCTACTCGGGTAGTGAAAGAGAAATCCTTCTAGACTGCGGCAATTTTTTAATTCACCAATCCAGACTGACCCCTTTGGGAAGAGATGAATTTTCGACACGTGGGGAGGGAACTAAATAGGAACAACATATTAATTTGTACAAGTGCATATTAATTAATAGTTGAAAAATCTTAAACAAAAATTTTTTTTTTAAATTACTTATATCAATCACAAATCTCCCCTAAGCAGGGACACTCCGGATTGGGATAAAAATTGACTCAGTCTACAAGTACTTCTCTTGCAATGACCGCGGAAAGCTTGACGAATATTTTTGGATTACATTTACTTTGTGGGGGGGGGGTCGTAGTTTTTATTTTTGTCAATAGTGTAGTATCTGTTATGATACCATACTTAAATAAATCTCTCCCGAACAGAGTCACTCTGGATCCTTTTGGCTAAGATCAAAGTGTAGTATCTGTTCCGATGGATACTACACCCCATGGACTGGTATTGTCTTGGCCTTCGGGGCTTGATTTACGCCGGTCTATGGGTCTGTCCTGTGCAGTTCTAGGAGGTCCACCCTCCCAGGCTTCGCCTCCCCTCTTTGGGGAGGAGTAAGTTTATTGCTTACTGCCTGAGGCGCCCCTACCGGGGAATGCCGACGGGGCTGCCCAGGCAATTTTTGATGGTCAGAGTGCTCACCTCTCGGGCGCTGGCTTTTCAACCCCCACTTTCCGACCCGACCTTGGGTCACATCTTACTTGTGTGAGTAGGATAAAACTGGCCTTGTGCCTAACTCCTGGAGAGGAGTAAATAATACTCTGGATTGAGATAAAAATTGATTCAGTTGAGAAGGATTTCTTCACTGACCGCTGAAAGTTTCGAGACTATTTTTGAATCACATTTACTTTTTTGGGGGCCGGAGGGGTATTTTTGCCAATATCACCGACTAAAAAGCGTAGGATCGGGGGAAATCTATTTTTTATGGAAATCGCTCCAGACAAGGCATGAAGGCACTTGATGTAAGGAGCTAAAATAAAATACCGCTATAAGGTCAAAACGCAGCCAACGATAAGTTTTATATGAATAGATTCCTACCTAGAAAACAGCAATTTTCCCCTCTTTGCCAGAAACATCGCTCATGGAATGTGATAACTACAGGATAAAATAAGAGAAGCAAAAATGACGAGGCTGTCGAAAGTAACCCCAAAGTTCACTTTCTATTCTCCTAAACATGGATATATCCTATAAGCATTTACTCTAATACTTACAGTTTTTAAATTAAATTTATATCTACCCAAAGAAACACCGGGCACGGGTCCGGCTAGTATATAATAAATTACCAGTGTTATATATTGGGTGGCCTTGAATAGAGTTGAGATAAGTGTACGAAAGTTCAATTAGTCAAATTTTACATATGTAAGAACAGAAAAACGGAAGTGTGATTTGGATAGCGTGGGGGAAAAGCCTGATTGAGAACTAGTAAATACATCATCATCATCATCATCATCATCATCATCATCATCATCATCATCATCGTTTGGAATAGAAAAATGTGCACTACTAGAGATCAAAAGAGGAAAACTGGAGACGACAGAAGGTATAGAACTCCCCAACCAAGAGGAGATGAGGGCGCTAGGAGAACAAGATAGCTACAAATACCTGGGAGTTCTGGAAGCAGACACAATCAAATATACAGAAATGAAAGAGAAGATTGGAAAAGAATATCTACGAAGAACAAGGAAACTCTTAGAAACTAAACTATATAGCAGAAACCTAGTAAAAGGGATAAACACATGGGCTGTATCACTAATAAGATACTCTGGACCATTCATAGGCTGGACCAAAGAAGAACTCAGGCACCTTGACCAAAGAACTAGAAAACTAATGACTATGCACAATGCATTGCACCCAAAAGACGACACGGACAGACTCTACGTGAAAAGAAATGAAGGAGGTAGAGGACTGGTAAGTATAGAAGACTGTGTGGATAACACCAAAAAAGAGCTGGAGAAATATGTAACTCAGAACACGGAAAGACTGATCACCACAGCAAGAGACACCAGCCCAACAAACAACCCCGGAAGCACTGAACCCAGAAACAAAAAGACAAGAAAGGAAAAGTGGGAAGAAAAACAACTACATGGACGCTTTATAAGACTCACAAGCGATGAAGCCAATGAAAACAGCTGGGCATGGCTAAGAAAAGGACACCTGAACAGAGAAACGGAATCTCTGCTGACGGCCGCACAGAACAATGCGATTAGGACAAACTTTATTAAAGCAAAGATAGATAAAACCCAGGAAAACAGCAAATGCCGACTGTGTGGACAAAGAGACGAAACGATAAATCATATAATAAGTGAATGCAGCAAGCTAGCACAAAGGGAATACAAGAACAGACATGACAGCATGGGGAAAGAAGTACACCGGGAAATGTGCAAACAACTGAATTTCGAATATGCAAAAAAACGGTACAAACACAAACCAGAAACTGTACTAGAAAACGAAAAACACAAAATCATATGGGATATGAATGTACAAACAGACAAACCCATAACAGCAAGGAGACCGGATATGATAATAATCAACAAGAAAGAAAAATCCTGCAAAATCGTGGACTTTGCCGTTCCAGCAGACCACAGAGTGAAGATCAAAGAGACGGAAAAAAGAAGCAAATATACTGAACTTGCCAGAGAACTGAAAGGAATATGGAACATGAAGAAAGTCAGTATAACACCAATAATCATAGGAGCACTAGGAACAATCCCCAAAAACATGGAGAAAAGACTAGGAGAAATAGGAATCAAAGGGATAACTGAGACCATACAAAGGACAGTAATGATCAAAACAGCTACAATCCTGAGAAATGTCCTCGAATGCGGAAACCAACCCACATAAGCAACGAATGGAGAACAAACACATGGAAGCACAAAACAGAACCGGGCGCAAAATACAACCGCACGAGAGAGGCGCAAGCATAGGCTGACGCCACAAAAATTATAGACAGAGGGTCGAGGAGGGAAAGCGCAAACCAGACCTCCACTGGAAGAGCGCGGACAGCTCTGGGACCTTGGGAAGGCTTGTTGCCACTCGGGCCCCAGAGAGGACCGATGGCCCTTATCAGCGGGAGATCGTTGGTAGGAGGCTGTTGCGATTACCGCAAGGTCATCAGCGGTGATGAACGAAAAAGAGGTGGAGCATACTGGAGGCCTGAGGAGACTTGTTGTCACTCGGACTCCAGGGAATACCACAGGTTGTCGGCAGTGGGCGACCACTGACGATGACCAGTGTGATAACTCCTAGTGAGTAAATAATAATATCAACAACAACAACAACAACAACACTGGATTGAGATAAAAATTATTGAGACGACGACGACGACAACGACAGCAGCAGCAGCAACAATAACAACAACAACAGCAACAGCAACAGCAACAACAGCAACAGCAACAGCAGCAGCAGCAGCAGCAGCAACAGCAGCAACAGCAACAGCAACAACATCAGCAACAGCAACAGCAACAGCAACAACAGCAACAGCAACAGCATAAGCAACAGCAGCAACAGCAACAGCAACAGCAACAGCAACAACAACAGCAACAACAACAGCAACAGCAACAGCAACAATAATAATAATAATAATAATAATAATAATAATAATAATAATAATAATAATAATAATAATAATAATAATAATAATAATAATAAAAGTGTTGCATGATTGTGCCAGAGAAGAGTAAAATCAGCTAGTGTGAATTTGGAAAAGGGTCGAGTTTAGTGCAAGTTAAGCTGACACACACTTTGGGAAATAAATCATTCGTCATGAAAAAATAAACAGACAGTATGAACCGATGTTTAGAAAATAAAGGTTAGACATAAGGGGGTATTAGTTGAGATGACGAGTGACAAAGAAACGAAAGTTTTTAAAAACAATTTTTTTATAGGAGTTTAAGAATGACGGACGTGAAATAATTATGCTGTAAAAGCTTAAAACAGTGAAAATAACCGTAAGGCAAAAGGTGCCCCCACGATGTCTGTTCGTCGAGCTTGCTCAATTGTTATCTAATACGATCAGTCAGTCAGTTAGGATAAACCTGATCTCTCTATATATATAAGTAATGTTTTATCTTCAGAAAAATAAATCTCCTGAAATTCCAAATGAAAGGCTTATGTCTCCTTTCTGGGCGAGGAAAAGTGTTATTTCAGCTAGATAAAGTAAAGAGGCGACTAGACGAATCATCATCACGGTCATGTAGAAAAAGGAAATTCATGCAGCCATCACAACATGCAAAGAGAGAAAGAAGCGAATCAACGCAGGCAGTTAATGGCGAGACAAAAGTAAATACACGCATTGATATTGAAATGGACATTTCGGACATTTGTCTCTTGTCGCTTGAAAAAAAGAGGTAGAAAGAGTATTGATTTACTCCTCTCCAAGAGTTAGGCACAAGGCCAGTTTTTATCTTACTCCCACAAGTAAGGTGTGACCTAAGGTCGGGTCGGGAAAGTGGGGTTTAAAAATTACCTGGGCAGCCCCGTCGGCATTCCCCGGTGGGTGCGCCTCAGGCAGTAAGCAATAAACTTACTTCTCCCCAAAGAGGGGAGGCGAAGCCTGGGAGGGTGGACCTCATAGAACTGCACAGGACAGAATCATAGACCGGCGTAAATCAAGCCCCGAAGGCCAAGACAATACCAGTCTATGGGGTGCAGTATTCATCGGAACAGATACTACACTTTGATCTTAGCCAAAAGGCCAAGAATGGGTGTAGAGAGAGTAGGGGATTGAATGCACGCCCATATATCGCGTAAAGTATTTTAATGTGCTCCTGTACAAGAAGTAATGATCGGACATGCACACACGTATAATAAATGAACTCACACACGCATACAGCATTTAAGGACACACACATACGTATAAGGAACACATCCACACACACGTTAAATAAATTGAGATACGCGAAATCCGAGTATGTGGAAATGAATTGAAACAATAAGGTTAAAGAACTTTTTTGTTAATAACGTTTTAAAAGTCACTACGTAACAGAACTATTTTTTTTAGTTATGAAAGAAGAATATCTTAACAGATATGACAAAATTTGAATTTTTGAATTAAGTCAAATGGAATAAATACTAGTAGGAATTGTGACCAGTACGTCCACGTTTGTTGGTACGCCCAGTATATATATATATATATATATATATATATATATATATATATATATATATATATATATATATATATATATATATGAGATTAAAATTTTGCATCTTAGAAACGCCGTTGAAATGATAACTTTGAAATTTTAGAATCAGCCAACATGACGCGAGATTTTGTTAAACAAATGAAATATTTATTAAATCATTTTTTTATCCAAATTTTCGGTTTTAAAAACCTTATTCATGGTACAGACAATATTTTCCTTTTTTTCTTTTCTTATTTTTTTTCAGTGTCGAAGTCTTTAAGCTTGGCCGAAGATCGATCTTCTGGTGTTATGAAGATATCGTTTTTTATGTGTCCGATCATCAGTTGCGCGCGCTGAAACGCGTATGTACGATGATGAGATTTAAATTTTACAACAACTTAGAAACGCCGTTGAAACGATAACTTTGAAATATTAGAATCAGCCAACATGACGCGGGATTTTGTTAAACAAATGAAATATTTATTAAATCATTTTTTTTATCCAAATTCTCGATTTTCAAAACCTTATTCATGGTACACACAATATTTTCCTTTTTTTCTTCTTCTTTTTTTCATAGTCGAAGTGTTACGGCTTGTCTATACCATGAATAAGGTTTTTAAAACCCAAAATTTGGATTAAAAAATGATTTAATAAATATTTTATTTGTTTAACAAAATCTCGCGTCAAGTTGGCTGATTCTAAAATTTCAAAGTTATATATATATATATATATATATATAGGTACAAGCATCTTCACAATATTGTTGATTTATATTCAAAGCTGCGAATGACTTTCGTGGTTTGCCTAATTATTAAGATTTATTAAAATGAAGAAATTAAACAAATATTATCAATAAATACGTAAACGTTTTCCATTTTAGAAAAATACTGTTAACGGCATTTTCTTTTTGAGGGGTAGGGAGGTATAACGTATATCTCCGACCTACCCGACCCAAGCAACACATGAGATAGAGTCAAAATACGCAATAAAAATATCATCCTTTTGAACCTAAAAAAACTAATCTTCTTAATGTTAACTTTCACTTATATGACAAGCTATAAAATCCCTTCTCTTTTCTTTTTTCCTTGCCTTTCCTTTTTTAACACATTTCTGTTATTTTATTTACTTCCTTTCTAGGAGGTTAGACACAATGTCAGGTGCAGGATTGATGAAAGTGTTTCTATGGAACGAACATGGCACGCCCAGGTTTTCAGTCCGTGTCGCTAACCACTTAGCCATCATCACCCCCAAAACACATTTCTGTTATGATTTTGCGTTTCAAACCTAAGTAAGATTTGGCATAGAACTTTATGGCCATGTCACGCTCCCTCAACCCTATCTATCTGACCGCCATCATCATCTCGAGGGAGAGGAAGAGGGAGAACATATATGAAGAAGTTAATTATTTCTTTGAGTTTCGCGGAGACAGTCGGAAAATATGAACCTAAAAAAATAACGTCCGTTGACTGATATATGAGAATAAACGTCGCTAGCAGTCGAAAAAATGGATTTTTATTTACTAAAGATATCAATGTTTCAATATGCCTCAGTGGACAAGAAAACACTGCAAAATTTAATCATCAACGAGCAGAAACTAAGAACAAAACCTGTCCTCTCGAACTGAACACTGTCAAAAGCTATCGCCGAGGGATATTTCTCTATATATGAACTTTGTTATCTTTGAATCCCTACATCATCGTGGAAAAAGTTAAGTAAATCTCATTTGATTTTTGTAACACATTTCTTTTTATTTCATATCTAGACACCCCTTCCCTCAGTTAAATTTTATTTTATTTTTATTTTGATCGCTTTCATGCCGTTATCTTAAAATAAATATGTATTGTGAAATTATTCCCTTTTTGTTATATAATTAAGTTCAAATATATTGATAACATGAACTTTAAAACAATTTTTGTTTCAAAAGTGCCCAATACAATATAATATATATGTGTGTGTGTGTGTGTGGGTGTGTGTGGGTGTGTGTGTGTGGATATATATATATATATGTATATATATACACACACATATATATAACAAACAAACTTGACGAAAACATAACCTCTGCCTTGGCGAAGGTGATAATAATAACTCCGCCAAGGGTGCATAAATAAATGTGAACGAAAATCAAGTATCTACTTTACATATATTTGGAGAGGGTTTTACATTTTTTTTACGTGGGGCGTCAGCCTTAACCAGAAATGGACATTGGGAAGAAGAAGAAGAAGAAGAAGAAGAAGAAGAAGAAGAAGAAGAAGAAGAAGAAGAAGAAGAAGAAGAAGAAGAAGAAGAAGAAGAAGAAGAAGAAGAAGAAGAAGTGTAGCAGCCATCCTGTGGGGCCACCAGAGAAAAAGTGAGGGTCGCGCTGAGTGTTTCGATTAAAAGATAGAATCTTGTTATTTCTGTGCGAGGACAAGAGTTCACTTATGCAAATGAGCATTGGTTTGCATGGGCGAATTCTCGTTGAAATAAAAAGAGTAGAACTTTTCCTGGTGATAAAATTAACGTGACGAGTTGGGCCACGTCGAGTGTTCAGTGAAAGAGAAAGAGAAAGAAATTGAATCGACGTTTTGTGTCAGGTTACTCAATTGGCGAGAGTTACGTTTTGGAGAATTGTTAATTACAATTCGAGAGTTGGACCTTTGAGAGTTGACGTCGTCGTGTTTTGGAGAATTGTTAATTACAATTCGAGAGTTGGACCTTTGAGAGTTGGCGTCGTCGTGTTTTGAAGAATTGTTAATTACAATTCGAGAGTTGAACCTTTGAGAGTTGGCGTCGTCGTGTTTTGGAGAATTGTTAATTACAATTCGAGAGTTGGACCTTTGAGAGATGGCGTCGTCCTGTTTTGGAGAATTGTTAATTACAATTCGAGAGTTGGACCTTTGAGAGTTGGCGTCATTGTGTTTTGGAAAATTGTTAATTACAATTCTAGAGTTGGACCTTTGAGAGTTGGCGCCGTCGTGTTTTGGAGAATTGTTAATTACAATTCGAGAGTTGGACCTTTGAGAGTTGGCGTCGTCGTGTTTTGGAGAATTGTTAATTACAATTCGAGAGTTGGACCTTTGAGAGTTGGCGTCATTGTGTTTTGGAAAATTATTAATTACAATTCGAGAGTTGGACCTTTGAGAGTTGGCGTCGTCGTGTTTTGGAGAATTGTTAATTACAATTCGAGAGTTGGACCTTTGGGAGTTGGCGTCGTCGTGTTTTGGAGAATTGTTAATTACAATTCGAGAGTTGGACCTTTGAGAGTTGGCGTCATTGTGTTTTGGAAAATTGTTAATTACAATTCGAGAGTTGTACCTTTGAGAGTTGGCGTCGTCGTGTTTTGGAGAATTGTTAATTACAATTCGAGAGTTGTACCTTTGAGAGTTGGCGTCGTCGTGTTTTGGAGAATTGTTAATTACAATTCGAGAGTTGGACCTTTGGGAGTTGGCGTCGTCGTGTTTTGGAGAATTGTTAATTACAATTCGAGAGTTAGACCTTTGAGAGTTGGCGTCGTCGTGTTTTGGAGAATTGTTAATTACAATTCGAGAGTCGGACGTTAGATTTTTTTTGCACGTTTTTTCAACTTTAACTTCTACAAGAAGAAGAAAAAGAAGATATAATTAATTGGCGCAATGGATATAGGTCCTATTTCGTAAACTAGAGGTGGATCTGTTATCTTGAATGTTTTTTCGCCAAGCTGTTATGTACACAACCAAAAATACGACGACGATTTGAACTTAAAATATGCTTCCTCTACACAACAAATATGTAAGCCCGTGTGAGTTGAGAAACGAACGACTGATGTCTAGATTAGTAATGAGGAACAGAAATCATGAGATAAATTCAAATAGTGTTAGGTTTGGAACGTACTCTATCCATAAATATAGGGTACCAAAATAAGAGAGAAGTAACAGAAATAGCATCAATAACATTCACAGGGATTCACGAATCAGCCTGCTGGTCTGCGATGCTAAAAATTCTTAGGCTACCTTTATTCCACTGTAACCTAAAGACGTCTGTTGACAAAGTTATCTTTAATCTACGAAAATATTTTACTCCGTGTAGTTTTGGTGTGTCTATTCAACGTAACATCAACCCTAATAGGTTCCGCACTGTCTGTAAAACTTCAGGCCCTGTCACGTCGCCGCAGAGCTACATCTCTGCACTTGTTTTACCAATACTTCCACAGGATGAGATCCGATTAACTTACTTTACGTATACCCTCTCAAAAATACCCCGACCTACCCACAGCAAAATTATACCCCTTCACTCTAGAGGTCCCTTGATGCCAGAATATTATAGCTTCTTTCCTCAGACAGCTTGCCTTTCGAATTCGATCCTTGCTTCCTGTTTCCGCGACCGTACTAACATGCAGAAATATAAATATAATGTGAACAAAAATCATGTTGCTCAACTCCTAACCAGAGTTGCCCCTCTGTAAATCTGGCCCCTATCACGATAGCCCCGTACGCTTCAGTGGCAATATCCCTTGTTTGAGGTGAACAGCCGTAAAAAAACGGTTATTTAATGCCGAAATACAATACTTTTTGTAAAAGTATACAATTCACTGAACACAAGTTGTTATTTTACATATAACTGGGAAGATGGAATGGTGGGTCCATATCTTATCCAGTAGTATAAGTGCGTAAATTGAATTGAGCTATATAGGATTCGAATCCGTCTTGGTCGATTTCATAATCTGTATCGCTGTCTATTACAATCCAGTAGCAATTGCAAAATCAGGGTCAACTTTCCTCTAAATAGTAAGGACTTGATAATCAATAGTATCCATAAAGCCACCACACAGAAATATCAACACCCCTAAAGTCCAACCCTTCATCACCGTGGTAGGAACGGTGGTATTATGGTAGTGTCACTTCGGTTCCTGGCTGGGCCACCCATGACAGACAGGTTTGGCACAGAGCCGTATTAAGGCTGCAACCCAGCTAACAGTGAAAATTCAAGAGAAGTCGGCACCAGAATCCGTAGTCTTCTGGTCGTCTCTGACTCTGCATGTGGCAACCCAAGACGTATTAATCGCGGAACCACAAATCAATTGAGTTAGAGGGACAACGTTGCTTCTGCGTTAATCTTTTATGTGTTATGGGCGAAACCTTCCCTGGCTTCGCATGCAACCACTGAGCCATGATTTTGTCGATGTTGGGAGTAAAGATATTGCCCGTTAACGAATAGCTGCGACCAACGATGAAGACTTCATGCAAACCAAACAACCCTGAGGCACGATCTTCGTGAGCTCTATGCAGACGTCCGACTCACTTAACAGCAACAACAACATCAACAACGAGGAAAAGATGTGCATGTAGATGTTCCACCGAAAACAGCTTCATGTGTTAAATATAAGAGAGTATAATTTTTTGTTAGTCGAGGATAACACGAAATGGGGTTCAGTCGGGGTCAACTAGTGTACTCAGGTGTCAGCTAGACCTTCGGTGTACCAAAAACGGACGTGACGTCATATGGTTAAATGAAAAGAAGGTTGATGAAGAGAGAAGTGGGCAGTCACTTGGAAATTTGTGAGGAGAACACAATGTGTAGAGAATGTCTAGAACAACAACGATAAATTAATGATTTGTAACCCGGAATACGCCCCCGCCACTGACAGAAGAGAAGGCCACGCCAACAGCTCAATAAAGGTTTTTTTTTCTTCAAATTGATGATATCTTGATTTCTTCGGGTTGTTGCGAAACATTAATTGCAGGTGCTCCAATCACGGGCGAGTGGACGCACGGGCCGAGATCGGACTGTGCAGTTATGATTGTGATCTGTATTCGATAACAACGTATGTTTATGAACCCGTGTATTTCAATTAGTTGTAACTTGTGAGACATGTATACCTCCCCATCGGAGTGGCGGTAATGTAACACAAGGTCAGATACACTTATTAGAGGAGGACTTTGAGAAAATGAAACATAGAGAAACAGTACAATTCTGTCTAAGTATGTATGGAAGTAGAAGAACTGAAATATCCACACTTGCATGTAAGATAGTAACAGCTTGCAACATAAATAACAAGAAATATACACATTGGCTGGAAGAGAAAAAAGGGTACAAAAAAAACAGATATATAACAAATAAATATTATCAACGGTAAAATAAGTTACTCTTCTACGTATCTGGATAAGTTTTCCTTCTGTTTTAATTTATTTTAAAGCGTTTTTTAGTTTAATACACTTAATTTCTAAAAAGAAAAATGTATATTTACGTGTGAAAAAAAATTATGATGAAAAATGTTATCACGACGGCTAAAAAAAAAATTCAGTGAATTTTGAACTTTGCAAAAATTATATTTTAAAATCCCTTAAAAGATAAATATCAGTTTCCTGGAACTATTTAATAGATAATTATTAAATCAAAGTCATCGGATACTGAATTAAAACTAAAAATTTCCTACTGTTTACTAAAAATTAGCTAAATTATCCTAAATAAAAGTCATAGTTAAGTCAAATCCGGAATTCAGTCAATCAGTTAACAAAGTCGCTATCGCTATGCAGAATATATAGAAGCAAAAATGTAATTTTATTTCTGTTTATACTTCTTAACTCGATATGGAAAAATGTTTTTTCCTTAGAATTTGAAATTAAGCTATTGTAACATGTAAAAAACATGCTTTCTTATGAATTCTTTTTTTACATGATGATTAAAAACTTTACCAATGTTTTCCTTAGAATTTGAAATAAAACTATTGTAACATGTTAAAAACATGTTTTCTTATGAATTATTTTTTACATGATGATAAAAAACTTCAGCAATTAGTTTATCAATGTTTTCCTTAGAATTTGAAATAAAACTTTTTTAATTTTAAGTGTAAATATGTAAATTAATTTATTCAGTGAAAACACGTATATTAATAAATAATTGTTTTAACATTTTTTTCACTGATTATAATTTTTTTAATATTATTTATTAATGAAAAATGATAGAATTTCTTACAACGATAAAGTACATTAATTATTTTTAAAATAAAGCTAAAAGTGTATCTTTTAATTTTAAGTGTGAAAAAGTAAATTAAAGTCAATGACTACAGTGACAATCTATTCATTGAAGAAAAATAACCATCATTTATTAATAAATCAATAGAATTCGATTCTCGAAGAAAATGGTTATTTAATAAATAAATGGTTATTTAATAAATAAATGGTTATTTAATAAATAAATGGTTATTTAATAAATGGTTATTTAATAAATAAATGGTTATTTAATAAATAAAGGGTTATTTAATAAATGGTTATTTAATAAATGGTTATTTAATAAATGGTTATTTAATAAATGGTTATTTAATAAATGGTTATTTAATAAATGGTTATTTAATAAATGGTTATTTAATAAATGGTTATTTAATAAATGGTTATTTAATAAATGGTTATTTAATAAATGGTTATTTAATAAATGGTTATTTAATAAATGGTTATTTAATAAATGGTTATTTAATAAATGGTTATTTAATAAATGGTTATTTAATAAATGGTTATTTAATAAATGGTTATTTAATAAATGGTTATTTAATAAATGGTTATTTAATAAATGGTTATTTAATAAATGGTTAATTAATAAATGGTTATTTAATAAATGGTTATTTAATAAATGGTTATTTAATAAATGGTTATTTAATAAATGGTTATTTAATAAATGGTTATTTAATAAATGGTTATTTAATAAATGGTTATTTAATAAATGGTTATTTAATAAATGGTTATTTAATAAATGGTTATTTAATAAATGGTTATTTAATAAATGGTTATTTAATAAATGGTTATTTAATAAATGGTTATTTAATAAATAGTTATTTAATAAATAAATGGTTATTTAATAAATAAATGGTTATTTAATAAATAAATGGTTATTTAATAAATAATCTGTCGGTATCTTCGGTTTCACTAAAACACTAGAAACTCAACTCGTAGAATGACAAATACCAAATATGACCGATTAATCAGTCGACGCTTTGATAGTTTGACCCACAAAGATAATTCTCTGGGTTCAGACTTCCAAAATGTCGATGATTTATTCAAATAAAAAAGCAATAGCAAAAAATAAAACATTTTTAAAATCCGGTTACAAAAATATTTAATTACTAAATTGAATTCACCAAAATGCATTTCGGCTCAACTGGAAACAAGTCAGACATTTTAATCTTTAGTTAATAGTTGAAAAAATATTTAATTACTAAATCGAATTCACCAAAATGCATTTCGGCTCAACTGGAAACAAGTCAGACATTTTAATCTTTTGTTAATAGTTGAAAAAATAATGAATTACGTCGTGACCTTTCGAAATTTGGAAGCATGTAAACTGTCGAACAGAAAGTCATTTAAACTGGTTTTAAAATTCTTAGTAAATCCCCATGAAAAGTTTTTTTTAACTATTTAGTTCTCCCTACACTCATCCACACTTGAGTAGAAATTTTAAATATTGGCCGCAACAAAAACCAATTTACTAATTTCTTAATAGTAAATTTAATTCAATGTTTTAATCGCGGATGGCCATGATGTATTAAATAAATTTGGGCGAAATATGTGGGGTATTCCAACAGTCTTATACTACAATAAAAACCTTATTTAAAAGATATTATTTCGGTCAACCAAAAACCTCCCGGCCAATTCCGGGTAGGGACAGATAGTATTCATAAAAGTTCATAATTAAATAACAAAGCATTCAAAGCATTCAAGCATATAACGAATTTTCTAGAATAATTATTCATCAGAGAAAAGATCAGAAAGCATAAAACATCGCAAAGAACTTACCTTAGTAAACATTCCTTTAGATTGATTTTTTCCGAAACAAATTCTATATTTTATTTTTTAAAATAACACCATATTTGATTTAATCAAATATATTATTGAATATCTTATTGTCTAGATCAATAGTGAAACTACCGTGAAAAATAAATCTTTTCACTGGTAAATAAAGATATACTCGTAGGAATATGATTTTCTGCTGTCTATTTATATAGATATGTGTCCATCTGGTAAAAGAAAAGCAGCCCAGCTGACTGTGCAAACTATCGCCCCATCTGACTTCTTTTCTCATAGAAGGAAACTTCTTGGACGGATAATTGACCGACGTGTCCGACAGATAGCCGAACTCAACCTCAACCAAGCTGGATTTGTAAAAAAAATGTGGCACTACTGACGCAATACAAACAGCGCGCTTACTTCTTGCAAAACACCACGAGAAACTAAAGCCAATTCATGTGGCCTTTTTTGACCTCGAAAAGGATTTTGACCGAAGAGTTGGTCAACTGGATCAAGTTGTTGTATGAAAACCCAAAAGATCGCGTGCGCAGCGCTTCTGGAATTTCAGATGACTTTGGTATTACTGTCGGTGTCAGCTTAGTCACTTATATTGTTCATATTGGTCGCGAAAACGTTAATATGAAATGAATCAAGTGTAAATAAAGCTTGGAAAGCAAAATTACTGTTAACGTAAAATTAGGCAAATCTACTAATTTACTCATCTGTTATTCTGTAAATCGAAAATGTCAACGAAAGTATTTAGAATTACTAATCAAATCAGACCATCAAAAGAAAGTGATGGGGAATCCATCGTTGCCTATTTCGGTGGAAAAGTAATAGACAATAACAAGATCGAAACGGTGCTGCGAGGATATATGTGTCCTATGAAGAAGACTTCTCGGTGTCCATGGGTGACAGTGATAGTAGATCTGAGCGTTAGGGTGAAAATTCCTCCATCTTCCTTTACGAGAATCAGGATAAAACGTAAGAATTATTGAACGCGAACAAAAACGAACGCATACTTTCCGAAAACACGCACCAAGTATCGGCCTAAATAGATGCCAAAACAGATTCTCATATGCAACGTCTGGATATAAAGCAATACTCGTCTTCATCTTTTTCTTTCGTGTGAATCAGATGAGTCTGGTGTTGACATTAGTTTCCCCGATGTTTTTCTAGTTAGAAATCTTTCTGGAAAGACATCGGGTACTTACGGGAAGGACCACGAGAAGGTTGCCAACATCCTTAAGTGAAAGTGGTACTGTGGAACCGACTTGATTCGAACTTGGAACACCCAGGTCTTCAGTCCGTGTCGTTATCCACTTAACCACTGTCACCTCCCAAGCAATACTCGTTAATAAAGTAGGGAAGAATTCACTTTGTTTTATATTCTTCTGTTTGCTTTTTAAGTATTTATTCCGGATGAATTCTATTTGGTGTAATAATACACCTTCAAGGTGAGGTATGAATATAATTATCAGTTGCAACGGGTTATACAGTGTCGTTGACGGCTCAGATGGAGACGTATATGATAAGCCATATTGTCACTGCTAGTTTACTATTTTTCGACTGAGTTAATGTTCAGAACAGATGGAGAAAAGTCTCGGTCATTTCGGCCATTGTAACTATACAACGACCAGCGATAATAGCTTGGTAATAAAAGTAAAAATGTCTTAGTTTTCGGTTAATTCTGAGAATTCTTACAGCAAATCCGACGCATCGTTGTGTTTTTTACATTCTGCAGTGCATCGTTGTTCGCCGTCATTATCGCTTTTTTTATGGCGATCGGCAATACTAGTTGTCTACGCTGCAGCAACGATGTCGTCGAAAAGCTTTAACCGACGATGGAAAAGCAGTTCCAATCCAAGAATCTGCTCACGGCACCTTTCTTGACGCCATTTCGTAAGAAATAGGCTGTTACATCGACACTGAAAAGATTTCAGAAAGTCTAATCGCCAACGAAAGAAACCATCAAATGATAAAGATTTCCAAGACTGTCACTGATAGAGATTTTATAAATGTTGGTCGTCAGCTCCATAGAAGACATGGACAATCAAGCAAGTTTATTACAACCAAAGCTGATCGTCCTAACGTATCTAAATCCACCAGGAATGCCATTCTTAGTATCATAGCTTCCGTAAAATTTCCAAGAGACAAAGGTTTGTGAATTAAATTAACAAGAAAACATTTGAAGATGAACAATAGTTGCATCGTTTCCACTACCGAAACTCGGATCACCCTTGATAGATCTGACAGCTAGGCAAATGGTTGGGTGTATTTCAGAACAGAACGTCACTATCGTTTGAGCGGTCAACAAAAAGATGGAAAAGCCGTGATATGGGCAGGACTTATCGGACATAGATTTGTTGGACCTATCAGACTACCCGAGGGAGTAAAAGCGACAACTACTGCTTATTGTAATCTCCTGAAAGAATCTATGGTTTCTTGGTGAGATAACATAACTCTTTCTCTTTTTGTTTTATGCATGACAATAAACCCATCGCACTCTGCTCATGCAACTCAAGCATTCTTAGCCAGTTCAGGCATTCAAAGTGAAAAGCTGATAATCTGGTAACCTCTCCCACCCCCAATTTAACCCTAACCCTAACTCTAATCTTAACTCTAACCCTAACCCCGATTAAAATCTTTGGGCTATCATCAAACGATACGTCGATAGCCGTCAATTTCTATGGAAACTAACCATGAGAAGCCATCAATAGTGTCTTACGTGCTACTATTAAGAAATTGACTGATTTTATAAGTACAAGATTTACTGATGTAATAAAACTCTATGTGTATTAATAAAGTTATTCATTGGATATAATTGAGTTATTGCAACTATTTTTAACTAAACTCTCAATTTATTCTTATTTTTTAGTGTAAATATGTTTCCAATAAAAACCTATACATCTGGTCAGTCTGATTAATTACGACCTATTTACTTTTGTATTTGCATGTTCTCACTCGCGGAGTGATTAGTACGTGGTTCGGTAAGAACACACTTCCATGTTCTAATTTGCGAAGCGATTGGTGCGTTGTTCAGACAAAACACTTTTGTGGGGTATAGCACTTCCGTCCAAACCGTTTCCCGCCCATTTATAAACAGTCAAACTTTGAGCGCCGTCTTGACAAGACGCCATATTTTCTTCCCCGCCTCTCGCCAGGACTTGGGTGAGAGGCGAGATAAAAGTTCTGTTTGAGATGTCAATGCGACAAGACATTTTCTTTCTCTTCTCATATCTAGTAATGACTTTGCTGGAAGAGAGGAAACCCACGGACTAAATCTATTTTGTATTCCTGTTTTAATAACTTTTTCCGGCCCATGTTTTGTATTTATGAAACTGTTTGAATAAAATTGATTCAAATTATAGAGAAGAGGTTTGTCCTTTTAGCAAAAACTTGGTGACCCTTTTTCTTCATATCAAACAAGGCCAGTAGGATGGATACCAACGCAGCAACTCTACTAAAAAAATGGCGATCTCGACACTCTTTTCAGCACTTCTATAATTTCAATAAATATGTTGTGATTTATTTAAATACTAACTTCGTCTTTAAATACTTTTTCTCAACGATGCTGCCATCATGGGCCAGATTTTCTGTAGCCATCTTGTAGAAATTGCTTCGCACAAAATTGAGATTTCTTAACTTTTATTAGCAAGCTATTATCTCTGGTCGGTTGAGTGTATAAACGTCTGATTTTTATAAATAAATGCTTCTAAAGAAATTCAGCAAAACTCTGGCGACGTATCACGTGAAAAGTCTATGACATTTTTTTGTAGCAAATATTTTAGACATATTAGTTTATTTTCAAAGAAAAACAGACACCCGGCACAAAATTTTCAGCCGATATCATGAAGTTAGACGTGTAAACTTGCGTCTGTGTGTGCGTTCACTGCGCATGTTGTGATCGTCCGGTCGCAGTGTAAATCACGTGGTCTCTGTCACTGTTGTAACAAAAGGAGTCTTACTCTAAACGAAACCAAAACTCTAGTTTAAAACAAGTAGCGATGTTTTATTTTGCTTTTTGAGAGACGTTACAATGATACTTTTTTCTTCTCCTGTACGTCAGGCCTGCAAATTAAGACAACCAAACACATGTAGTCTATTAGCCCAAATGTCCATCTGTCTCTGAGACTCACACAAACCAAACTCTTGCCCCTCCTTGAATCACACCGAGAGACCATTCAAGATTTATCAGCTGTTAATCTATGGAAATAAAAACTGACTGACCATGAAGTCCACCATCTGGTATGAATATTACTTTTGCAAAGTGTAAGGTGACTCACAATCACAGCATGGAAACTCATATCCATGCAGATATTACATTTTTAAAAAACGACAGTCCATTTCTTGTGTGTTCTTTTCTTTTAGCTTAATATTTCTCCCATTGCAGGCCTGTCGTTTGTAGCATGCATCTATTCACCCCACTAAACATGCAGTATTGCGCATGTTTACAGACGTGCTTCTAGGAAGATGAATTGAAGCTTTGGTACGAGAACACAAAATAATTCTTTCATTTTATATAATGCGGTAGTTGACACATCTTCGTTCTGTTTGTTATTCTCGTTGTTTTGTAGTTATTTTTCTTCCTCTCCCTACTCTCACTCCCGTTGAATATTATTTCATGGTGATTTTACCCGCCCCTTCTAGTCAACTCACCAAATTATTGAGAGTGTTGAGATGACAAGGGAATT
Organism: Sepiola atlantica; assembly: GCA_963556195.1. Classification (NCBI taxonomy): domain Eukaryota; kingdom Metazoa; phylum Mollusca; class Cephalopoda; order Sepiida; family Sepiolidae; genus Sepiola; species Sepiola atlantica. The sequence continues at coordinate 76,967,469 of OY744532.1, read as the reverse complement.
GTGTATAAATTATCCTTGGCCGTTGCAAGGCGCAAGGTACCCCGCATTAAAACGGCCTTGTGTCAAATCCGGCTTACATGAGATGGTTGGTAAATATATGTCAATATTCTTTAGGGGATTTTGTGGTTAAGGTTAGGGTTAGGGTTAGGGTTATTAATAAGTCATCACTTATCAAGGCTATAAAAAACTAATATGGATAGATTGACAGTTAGATGATGATAAATACTATGAGAGGATTGAAAATATCCGCATACCGCCCAATCAAAACTACAGCCGAACCAGAAAACAGCAATTATTTCTCCTTTGTTAGAAACATCATGGAATGTTATGACTAAAGAACAAAATAGGAGGAGGCGAGAGTTACGAGGCTGCGGAACGTAAACCCAAGGTCAACTTTCTATGCTTCATATTGTTACGTGTAGATATGATTATTAGGGGCAATGGGTCAATACCAGATGAATCACACTTAAGTTCACTAATAACCTTGCCATGGTATCACCAACGGTAATGTCATCAACTTCAGCGGATTGGGGGAGGACGAATTCCAGAGAAAGCCAACTGTCGGCATTTGGTCGGTAAGTTGAAGCTGCTAAGATTGCTAATTCACACGTATGCAACGAGGCGAGAGGCATATTTATTAAATTTAATCAAATTTGGGGGCCACAGAAACACAGTATATAGGATGAACGTTTGCTACCTCAAGATTATACGGTGTGATTTACGAATGGGATACCGGTAGGATCAGCAAACCTCATTCTTTTAACATTAATAGGATGAAGGTTTGCTACCTCAAGATTATACGGTGTGATTTACGAATGGGATACCGGTAGGATCAGCAAACCTCATTCTTTTAACATTAATAGGATGAAGGTTTGCTACCTCAAGATTATACGGTGTGATTTACGAATGGGATACCGGTAGGATCAGCAAACCTCATTCTTTTAACATTAATAGGATGAAGGTTTGCTACCTCAAGATTATACGGTGTGATTTACGAATGGGATACCGGTAGGATCAGCAAACCTCATTCTTTTAACATTAATAGGATGAAGGTTTGCTACCTCAAGATTATACGGTGTGATTTACGAATGGGATACCGGTAGGATCAGCAAACCTCATTCTTTTAACATTAATAGGATGAAGGTTTAATTAATTCTTTTAACATTGTCGAAATGAACAAATATAGTAAAAAGGTAAAAATGGTAACAAATTAAATAAATAAATGTTAATATTTTTTGTTAATTTGTTTTTGTTTTATTATCTTAATGTGATTTGATTCGTATGTTGACAGTTGCTAGTTTCGTCTGTAACAACATATGGCAGGTTTCCGCAATCGGCTGATAAGATAAGGTAAACACCATTTAAAAAGTCCTTCGGATTTGTAGACTGTTTAAGCGTTACATCATGATTCTGAGCGCCGTGTTTGTCACCGCCGCCATTGCAGTCACCGGTGAGTCTCTCTAGAAAGGTTCACACTTATATTAGTCAATTTTTGTTTGTTTGTTTGTTTAGTTTATACTATTATTATTATTATTATTATTATTATTATTATTATTATTATTATTATTATTATTATTATTATTTGTTTGTTATGCCTCCTTGGGCATCTCCCCCTTTAACTATCTTCTCAATTCAACTGTTAAAAAAAAATTAAACTCTTAGTACAGTATCGATACTCAGATCAAATTCTGTCAAATATTTCATTTGACAACTCCAAAAAGTAACCCCTCAATTTCTCTCTCCTACCACTTTCTCTGAATTTATCTAAGCTCATCTTAAACTTATCCACGTTATTTCTGTACTTAATCCGATCTGGCAACTTATTCCAAAAACATATTACTCTGTGAGCTAAAAAAAACTTACTGCAACAGTTTTCATTGAATTGATGTTATTTTTCAATATATATATATATATATATATATATATATATATATATATATATATATATATATATATATATATGAAGAGATTGTAATTCAAAACGCGATAAACGCCATTTTGGAAATTACGAAACTATCTCTACAAAAAGGCTTGCTGTATTTCAACACGCGACCACGCCCCAAAATCATGCTTTACAAAATATAATACCGGCATATTTTCATTTTTGCTGTCAATTAAAATAAGCTTTTTGTCGAAGTCTAGATTTAATATATTCGTCCTTTTATTGTTGAATGTCTTAATTTAAACAAATTGGAATTATTACCCTTTGCATTCGAAATCTTCATGTTTACCTTACTGAACTAAAACAACTCATATCATCGTTTGAATTAATTCGTTTTAAGAGAATAAACATGTATTATCAAGTCTTTGGGATATGGTTCAAAGCTGCAGATTAAATTAAGCTCAATGAGCAATAGTGTATATCAATCAGAGCGTTGATATATTGATAGTGTACATTTCAAAAATTAAAAACATATTAATTATGATTTCAAATATCTGAAACATACTCCGGGAATCAATACTCAAGCATATCACTTTCAATATACGCACGTTTCTAAAAAAAACATTTCTATTAATAAAATTACATTTCATTAAAGATTCAGAAAGTAAATGATTTCCTTCATCAGTATATTTTAAAATTTATCAATTTTTAAACACTGGTAACATTATATTGACATACCATAGATATTCAAAGAACAATTTCGAGTTATGAGAGAATATTGAATAAATCACGAATTTTAACAGGTTCTTTTCAAATAATATAGACCAAAAACGTTGTTCAAACGAACGTCTTCAATAAATCAGGTTTTATTTATTTTTCTTTCTTTCAACCGATATGTTATTCAAAACCAATTTTAAATTTACACAAAATCAAATAATGATATGACCGCATAAAATGTATGATCCTATGTATGGCCAATCATATTACAGATACATTTCTGCAGCTTATCAAAAACACTCAACTGGGACAGAGATTCAACAGCCCAAATATGACAACAGTACTCCCTACATGGTCTGATTGTGGATTTGTATAGATAGAGAATAGCCTCAAGTATGAGAAAGTGTTTGGAGCGATAGAGAGAACTGACTTTACGAGTAGCAGAAAGAGCAATGGATCTAATGTATGAGCTCCAAGAAAGATTTGATGATGGAAAAAGACCAAGAAGTTTCAGAGTCGAGTTTTCCTCAAGAGCAACGCCATCCATGAGAACTTCATGGATACCCCATTAAATACGGAAATAGAGATAAAACAGCTTTGTAATACGGCAAAGGAATTTACCAGTAAATCTCAGAGATATAAGATTTAAAGCCAAATTTTATCAATTTATCACAGAAAATAAGAAATCATGAACTAACAAAATAAAAAAATTGAATTACGGAAACATTTTTCCTCTTGTGATGGTATTTTGTTATACGGTGATTTTGTGTGGATATCAGCATCACCGAAGAAATTCATTGAAAGTCTCAGATTCACTAGGATGAAAACTCTTATGAAGAGTTATGTTTATTGGTCTGGTATGGATTAAAAACCGGAGATTTAGGGAAACTGTGCAATGTCAGCAAAAGCACCAACATTAAAAGTTAACCCGTGGCCAAAAACGGACAAGGCTACATATTGACTATGCAGGGCCGACAAATGGAATGTATTACCTTATTGTAGTCGAAAGTTTCACGAAGTGGCCAGAAGCTGTCTAATGTAGGAAGCCTACACTATCAACTTTTACACGAAATCTTCGCAAGATTTGGTATTCATGATGATGATGATGATGATGATGATGATGATGATGATGATGATGACTATTACATTTGCAATAAAAGCAAAAATGAAAAACCCAATCCCCTCATGTTTTAAATTACAAAAAAGTTTTCATTAATTTTTTTTTCTGTTTTCGAAATGAAAAATGCGATTTTTTTTTTTCGATTAATCCGAATTATGTTTAATTTTTTTATTAGAAAGAAAACAAATTACCAATTAAAATTACCCAAGAAATATATAATTGTTTTAGTTGACGAATTGACGTTCCGCTTTTTCGTTTATTTTCTCCATCATATAGCCAGGTTTCAATGGAGAATTGTTTAGCTACATATGCAAAATCAAATGCCTTATCTTTGAATATCGAAAATATCATTTAAAATAACCTTTTTATTGTTTAATGAGGTTCATAAGCAGTGCATTACCTCAACATTTGAATTCGTCAAATAACGCCATGATTTTACGATTGAGTGGAATTTCCAACAGGGAAAAAAGAGGTGACAGAACAAATAGTCAACAAAGTAATGTTACCAAAGGCAGGAAAAGTTACTTTTCTACTAACCTGCCTAATTTTTGTGTGTTTTAAAGTATTTTAAAACGCTTTGTTTACATATTTTATCGATGACCTCGGAGCCTTGTAAACCCGATGTATTCAATATAGCGCCGGATTTGACTCGATATTAAGTGAAAAGTGTTTCATTTGTCTTTCTATAAATCAGGTTACAAAAAAATCATTGTTGCCCCCGGGGGGGTAGTGTTTTGCTAGTTTATATATAAACTGTATGTATGTTGAAAATAAAATCAATAAAGGTTTTCACTGTAAGAATGCGAGAGTTAAAATACAAATTATTTATTGAAAAACTATACAGTACATATTCCATAAGCGTGCCATGGTTTTATTGACACGGGTAGACTTTTACTGCTAATAAAAGGCCCTTACAACCAATTTGAAATCATCAGCGACTCATCAAATGAAGACAGTTCGTATAATTTGATCACCGCTTTTATCGTCCGGTGATTTCTCTCGAGTGTCCCTTTTGGTGAAAGTACGGAGGCTGTCTATATGGGTGTATGGGCCATAATTTGAACTTCGAATTATTAAATATAACTTAATTGCTGATTATGGCGGTTGCATATTTATCTGTTTCTATAGCGTATTCGTAAAGTGTGTATTGTAATGTATTAAATGGATTAAATTCTGATGTGGTCGGCTGTTATTAATTTACAGAGTTGGATGTATTAATGTTATTAAAAGATTTATGAGTTATCTTTATATTTATTGGGGGGGGGTACTTATGTTTGAGTATAAATGTGTTATTATATTTTAGTTTATTAGTTAAGGGAGGGTTTAGTGTCTAATAGAAGAGGGGGTTGACTTTATCGGTATAAAATGCTGTCCTAAGGAGTATTTAATCAAGCGGATGGGCCACTATATGCTTGCGATCTCCGTAATCAGCAATTCTGTTATATTTAATAATACTAAGTTACAATTAAGGCCCATAGATCCATATAGATAGACTTCGTAAACTCGGTGCTTTCCCCAAAATCCCCGGACGATAAAAGCGATGATCATCGGCTTTCATTTCTTCGAACTGTCTTCATTTCGATTTCGTTAGTCGCTGAGGATTTGAAATGGGTTGTAAAGGCCTTTTCTAAACAATAAAAGTCTACCCGTGTCAATGAAACCATGGTACGTCTCTGGAATATGTAATGTATAGCTTTTAAATAACTAATTTGTGTGTGTGTGTGTGTGTGTATGTGTATGTGTGTGTGTGTGGGTGTGTGTGTGTGGGGAGGTGTGACATTGTAGTAGAGGTTTTCGCTTTCTGGTGTTCTTGCTTACCTGTATTGTTTTCTATTTGTTTATTTTCAGTGTCTGCACTTTCGCCGCCACCCCTACCCGGTATTAAAGTGCTCCCTCTTCAGTAAGTACTTATTAACACTTTCAATCCGAAGCCATTAATACTAATAAGTTGATTTCATTTCTTTTCGGAATGACAGTATTATTGTTTTGTTAAATAACATATCAAAAGTCCCCAAGTTTCTGCTCTGTGCTTTTTACTTCAGTCGATGTCCTCAGAAATCAACACTTGATATTTACATGAGACACATAGATATTCTAATATTCCATTGAATTTCTCCTTCACCTGTCAAACGTTGAGTTAGTAAAGAAGCCAAAGACATTCATTTTTCTCTTCCTAATTGACCAGTTAACTATGTTATATTATATCTTTCTTGTAGTCTTATGCTCTTACCGGATTCCATGACAAGAATTCATCTCGTCTGGTGAAGTATCCAGCTAAGTGCTGTTACTTGAGGCAACATTACTAGGAGAAGGTGCATCATTCCTCGTATGAGCCAGCGTATACCAGTGTCGATGGGATCTTATTTGGGCTTCGAATACTATGTTATTTTGAACATTTGGTCAGGGTTTTACCTGTAGGGTGAAGTATCATCACGTCAGATAGTCCTAACAAACCCTTGTACATAGACCGAAGATACTTGAGGATGATGTCCAGTAGGTAATTCGATCACTACATCCATTAAAATGACTATTAGTCCAAAAACTAATTATTCTATCAACGATCTTAAATGTATTGGATTTGATTGATGATATATCAGAAGTAGTTTCATTATTATGTTGTGTAAGCAGTACAATCATGTTGCTGGATTAAGCCATACTATATATATATATATATATATATATATATATATATATATATATATATATATATATATATATATATATGAATAAAAATGGGGATAAAATGATCCGACGTAATGGAAAATGAAAAAGGGAAGCCCAAACCTATATTAGTTATGTATTCATCATAATACATAATACGTACTTGCTGTCAAATGGGGGGGGGCATAGATTGTAACATATACCATGAAAATAAGGATATAGTAGAGAAAGACTAGCAACGTTCTTCTGTGAGAAAGAGGCTGTAAAATGGAGAAGAGAACATCCCCCACTAGATTGTGAAGTCAGTTTTGCACTGTATCGAGGCAAGATAGTGTGCCCTGAGCGGCACCTCCCCAAATGTGATAGCAACACTCCTAGGACGTATCTGACTCTTATATAGATGGAGAATTGTGTCGGGAGTCAGGTACCTTCTGGAGCGGAAGAATGATCCTACCCATTTTTTTTCAGCGACCTTAGCAACACGTTTGATGTAAGACTTCCATTTTAGTTCCGGGATGAAAGTCAGTCCTTATCAAGGCAGGGGGGGGGGCTTCCTCAAGGGGAGAGACCTTTATTATTTCGACAGAGTCAAAACGAGGATCTGTCAATATACTAGTAAAACTGTGCATCTCGTTTGCTATTTTGGTTGTCCCCATGCACAATGGATGACCGCATAAAACATGACGTCATAAATGATTACGTCATTAAAAGATCACGTCATCCATTAAACCCGAGATAGGGATAACCGTGCGCCATGCATGACGTTGCAAAATTATGACGTCATCCAGCAAACCAGAGAGAAATGAAGATCTTTTATTTCTCACGAATTTAAAAGAGCTATTCTGAAAAAAAAAAAGCAGCCTGTTAACTTTATTCAAAGCATTATAATTACCTCGTAAATAAGTTGAAAATAGGTAGTGGTCATGAAAGAACATGAAAGAATGACGGAGGGTACAGCAGCCGAAACGTTGTGGGCATACCAACAAACAAGATTGGGTCAAAAGTGCCAAATATATAAATAAAGAGTTACCGTTGTCTCACTTTAATTGTGTTCATACACGATTTTTAATCTAATAAATATACTCTATTATCCACCGTTTTTTTGTTTTTTTTTATTTCTTCAGAAATTTGACTGATATTGGAAAGCGTACATCGTTCCGCTATTATTACCTGACCCCATCAGGTGAATGCTTCCCGTATAAGACCGCTGAGCTACACATACCTATTGCTGCTACGAACAATGTCAAAGACGAAGCCCTTCTCGTGGTGAGTATACAACTGGTGCAGCCACTCTGCTTCATTGTTATTTGTACAAACACATGCACGCAGTTTGAATTTCCTACTACATACCATCCTCGAGTGTCTTTGGTCTCTCTTTACAAGGGTTTGTCGGGGCAACATGACAGGTAGATAGTTCACTCTACAAGTATTGATTTACTCCTCTCCAGGAGTTAGGAACAAGGCCAGTTTTTATCTTACTCCCACAAGTAAGATGTGACCCAAGATCGGGTCGGGAAAGTGGGGTTTAAAAATTGCCTGGGCAGCCCCGTCGTCATTCCCCGGTAGGGGCGCCCCAGGCAGTAAGCAATAAACTTACTCCTCCTCAAAGAGGGGAGGCAAAGCCTGGGAAGGTAGACCTCCCAGAACTGCACAGGACAGACCCATTGACCGGCGTAAATCAAGACCTGAAGGCCAAGACAACGCCAGTATGGGGTGCAGTATCCATCGGAACAGATACTACACTTTGATCTTAGCCAAAAGGCCAAGACAAGTAAACCCTGACATAAATATTAAAAATAACATAGTATTTGTAGCCCAAATAAGATCCCTTCGACACGGTTATACACTGGCTCATACGAGGAATGATGCACCTTCTCCTAGTAATGTTGCCTCGAGTAATAGCACTTAGCTGAATACTTCACTAGATAAGATGAATTCTTATCCTGGAATCCGGTAAGACCACAAAAAGATATGCTATAACATTATTAACTGATCAATTGGAGAGAGAAAAATTAATGTCCTTGGCTTGTTTACTAACTCAACGTTTGACAGGTTACGGAGAACTTTAATTGAGTATTCGAATATCTATGTATCTCATATAGAGACCAAGTGTTCGCTTCAGGAATGAGCCGCTTGATTTCTGAGTACTTCGATTGAAATACAAGGAAATAAAAGAGAGAATATATATATATATATATATATATATATATATATATATATATATATATATATATATATATAAAGTTAATCCAACATAAGATATAAGAGGCAACTAATATCTTTTAATTAGTGAAATATCCGGATAAAACTGAAGTTCAATATACTGGATAGAGCATTAATAGCATAATATGAAATGAAATAATAAAATAAGGTGCGAATAAAATTTTATTAGAATTCAAAGTTCAGGCAAAGTATCTTAAAGTCCTTAACTCATGAGTTTTCAGTGATGTCACTGCGGTAATCGTCCTCTGAGGAGAAGAATTATCTTTGAAAACTCATGAGCTAAGAACGTTAAGATACTTCGCTTGAACTTTGAATTTTAATAAAATTTGATTGACACCTTATTTTATTATTTCATTTTATATTATAATATTAATGCTCTATCCAGTATATTGAGCTTCAGTTTTTATCCGGATGTTTTCACTAATTATAAGATATTAGTTGACGCTTATATCTTTTGTTGGATTACTTTATATATATATATATATATATATATATATATATATATATATATATATATATATATATTATAATATAAAATGAAGTAATAAAATAAGGTGTCAATCAAATTTTATTAGAATTCAAAGTTCATGCAAAGCATCCTTAAGTCCTTAGCTCATGAGTTTTCAAAGATAATTCTTCTCTTCAGAGGACCATTACCGCAGTTATACTACTACAGGCAATAAAATTACGCTTTGAAAATATATAAAATTATATACACAAATATATAAAAATACATAACATCAAACATATCAATCCAAAAACATACTTTTGTTGAATCCATACAGTCCATCCAGGTCATACAAGTTGAGAAGCATAATCAGGAAGGACATTACTCCAAGATACAAACAGCAGTCCAAATATGTGAAATTGAAGGGGCCGGCAAAGTTATCCAGTCGCGAAATGTGTCCATATTCAATGTTAATGATAAATAAATCAATCAAAATAATACAAAAAGTCCAATCAAAGTTCCGAGATCCCAACATGTGCAACTCTAATCAAATCCAAATTCGTTGTTTAATTAGAAAACCCGCTAAATCCGAATTGAGCAAAATAAGACGGACTCCCATCACATCTAGCCAGAAGAGCGAAAAATATATACCAGTATATTGAGCTTCAGTTTTTTTTATCCGGATGTTTCACTAATTATAAGATATTAGTTGACGCTTATATCTTTTGTTGGATTGCTTCATATATATATATATATATATATATATATATATATATATATATATATATATATATATATATACTCGTGCTGGTCAAAAAAATAGAACATATGTATAAAACTGTAAAAATCATTCCGTTTGAGATAATTTTCGGCTTTTAAATTGTGTAGGCGAAATATTCTATATGTAAATAACAATTACAACTATTTTTAATCATTTGTCATATTTGCATGTATCAGACTTGATTGTCACAGAGTAGTTTATTGTCACATTAGGAAATTCAACGTTTCAATTTAATAGAACATTATTCGTTGAGTAATCTCAAACTCAAAAAATTTATGTGTTTTTGCAAGTAATTTAATCATAATCTCTCATTCTTATTGAGGACAATCTGTGAGATGTAATTGGTGCTAAAATATTCCTATAATGCTAAACTAACTGAAATAGTTGGTTTACGATAGAAACTTTTTTTCATATCAATTGCAATGTCAGTTTTTCAATATTTCGCGTTTCAAAATAATAGAACAAGACAACTAAGAAAACAAAATAGTTTTTATTAACTTAAATACAGATAAAAATTAATCAATATTTAGTAGCAGCACCTTTTGCCTTGATAACATCATCAATTCGCCGGGTATGGAATCAACAAGCTTCTCGCAAATCTGTTTAGACACCGAATCTCATGTGTTCTGTATTGCAATCTTCATGGCTGCAAAGGTAATAGGTTTTTCTTTGCGAAGCTTCCTCTTCATCTGATCCCACAAGGCTTCAATAACGTTAAAATCTGGCGAGTTCGCCGGCCATTCAAGAACAGGGATCGATTGTTCTCGGAGCCAGGAAATTGTGGACTTGGCAGAGTGTGTCGGTGCCAAGTCATGTTGAAAAATGATGTATGTGGCGTCACTGTCAAACTGATCATCCAGCACTTACAGTAAATTAGGTTCCATGATATCTTGGTACACTGTTGCGTTTACATTTCCTTTGATGAAGCAGAAATTACCAACACCCTTAGCACTCATACAGCCCAAAACCATGCAAGACTGCGGGAACTTCACAGACTTCTTGACGCATTCTTGGTTATACCGTTCCGTGGATCTTCGCCAAACACGTGGCCCTTCGTCGCCGAAGGAAATACAAAATCGAGACTCATCTGAAAAGATCACACGCCGCCATTCGTCTGTAGTCCAGGTTTGATGAGGAGTTGCCCATCGTAGCCTCTTCAACATCTGATTTTTGTTAAGGAGCGGTTTGGTGGCAGCTATACGATTTTGGTATCCCAGTTGCTGGAGCCTTCGGTAGGTAGTGCTTCGTGAAACGTCGGCATCAGAAGCCTGTTTCCACTTTTAATAATGTGGCTTGTTGACTGGAATCGACTTTTCTTTGCCACCTTGTCCAGTGCCCGGTCTTGTCTTTCAGTGGTGCTTTTCTTTCGTCCGCATTTCTTGCAATTGCTGTTGGAAACAACCTTAACATCTTTCTGGAGCACTTTGGTCACTACCGATTTTGAACATCCGACCTTGGTTGCGATTTCCATGTGCGTCTTTCCTACTTCCCGCAAATCGAACATTCGCTGCTTCTCAAACAAAGATATGTCTTTAGAGCGACCCATAATGAGAGATTATGATTAAATTACTTGCAAAATCTTTTTAAACACATAATTTTTTTGAGTTTAAAATTACTTAACGAATAATGTTCTATTAAATTGAAAGGCTGAATTTCCCAATGTGACAATAAACTACTCTGTGACAATAAAGTCTGACATATGCAAATATTACAAATGATTAACAATAGTTGTAATTGTTATTTACATATAGAATATTTCGCCTACACAATTTAAAAGCCGAAAATTATCTCAAACGGAATGATTTTTACAGTGTTATACATATGTTCTATTTTTTTGACCAGCACGTGTATATATATATATAAGTGTTTAAAGTTCATTTTTTTTTTAAATCATCTATTGTTAAATTTAATAAGGAATAGGTATAATAAATACCTTTATAAGCATTAAGATGCGATATCAATTTTTTTTTCCATAAAAAAAAGAAAAACATTAAATCGAAACCGATTTTTTTTTTTTCGTTTTCTTTTTTTTATTAAGACAAAAGACGTTTAGGATTTCCAGTCATGAGTTAAGAGTTTGACTAGTCAAAGTTAATCAGAAAGCGGGGGTGAACAGATCGGAGCAGATCGGAGTAGACGCGAGAAGGCAGGCAGAGCTTGCAGATATTTAGCAAACGATGAGAAAAATAAGTTAAATGACTTACGTATCGTGGGGTTGTTGGTGATCAGAGAAGGGCTGGTTGCGTTTTGTCTTGCTCAAAGTCTAAACCTTGTTTGGTTTTATCCCTCCTACCGGAAGAGAGTAATTTGCATATGTGTTGATTACTAGTTACTTAAGAGCATTTATTGCATACTGTTCTGGGCGGTGTTACATTTTTGAAAGATCTCGTGAACAAGATGTTACTTTTTCTTGGTATGTTATTCCTTTTACATCCGACTTAACTCTGATCTACAAACTACCCCTTGGCGTCGAAGGAATTTTCGACAAATAAACGTACCAACCGAACGACAATAGTGGTCTCGACAGACAAATTATGTAAGTTGGGTCTTAGCTGATATACTATGACTTAATTAAGATTTAGACGTTAGTGTTTGGGGGTCCTTTTCTGCGAAAGTATGGCACACACACCCAGGGCGCCAGGACTTATATATAATATATCTGAGTTTGTATTTTTCTTGTGCGCCTGCGTTGCTTTTGTTGCTGTATGCTTGTAAACCAGTGCTCACGCCCTCGGCGATCGCCAAGACAACCTGACCAGAACAGAAGAGGAGGGAGAAGAAAACCACGGCACACAAGCCTTGGGTCGACGATTGTCGAGGGGGCGGCATGTTTCTACACATAGAAATATATAATAAAAATTAACAAATATCTGTCTGTGTATATTTGTGTATGTCTGTCTGTTTGTACATCTTTAGAAATAAAAACTCCTCTATCGATATTCATAAAATACGGAACATAGATACTAGATATAAAAGGAAGTGTAATGAGCAATGTTTGGGGGAAGCAGATGGCTGAACCCTCCCCTGTCTGTCTGTCTGTCTGTCTGTCTGTCTGTCTGTCTGTCTTTCTCTATATATATCTATTTCTCTAACTCTCTCTCTTTCTCTCTCTCTCTCTTTCTCTCTCTCTCTCTCTCTCTCTCTCGTGAAAATAAATGTAACCATGGATTCAAAAACTATTGGACATATTTTTTATAAAAATTAGAAACATAGATTTATACCCTGTAATATATTACGTATACGTTTATATAATTTTGATCAAAAGGGTACAATAATATTGTGGGGTCTGCGTTCCCGCCGGATACCCACAGGTTGAATGGACACATCATAAGACTCCACCCTCTTGTTAACTCGTCTTTGTATACAAAAACAATATTCACACAAATTCGTTTTGATTTTTTTCGATCCTAATTGTTTCTATTCAGGCCTGCCATACTTTGGCGAAGATGACCCGTTACATGCCCAGGGAAGTGTTTGAGTCAACATCGAGGGCTTCTGGTGTAGGAATATTTACCATGGATGAGACTTTAACTGTATATCCAAGAAATGCAGCTCTAGCAGACAGGCCTCAGTGTTACGGTGAGTATAACAGTGTTACTTCCCCTTTGTAAAGTGAAATTAGTGCTGTGATATAATACTTTTGTTTATAGTACTTCGTGACCAATATTTAGAAATTACTATCTATTAAGCTTAAATACTAAAGGTTGTACTACGAAAAAATAAATATATACATATATATATATATATATATATATACATATATATATTTGTATGCATAATATAATATATGTAATATAATATATATAATATATATAATATATTATATATCATATATACAATATATTTGTATATAATATAGTTATATAAAATATCTATTAATAATGGAGATTATGTATCTGTCTGAACCCGAAACTCCATCAGAGTAATATTACTATTTACTTAGTCTGTCAGCTTCTATATATACTACTACAAAAACCGCCGTAAACATATAAATAAAGTAGAAAGAAATTTTAAGACGAGACTGCGATTAGAACAGAAAACGTGTCACAAATCGTACTTAAACTAATACTTTTTCAATTTCCTTATATACTGTTGCAAAAAGTCGCTCAGACACTAGACGTGGTTTGCCATTTACATAATACATTCCTTTTAACCTTCTATTAAATTCACATTTACAAATATACACTTATAACTTCTATTATCAAATTTACATATGTATTTACAATATTTTCCGATAAGGTGATATTAATAAAAATTATTCATACAATTAATTAAATATATTTCATTAAGAAACCAGCGTGTTTTTAAACCATACTTTGAATGGCAAGTACTGTTAAAATTGCAAAGTCATCCTTTCAGAAGTGACGTCATTTTGAGAGGATTTTTTCACATTATAATTATTTATTTTCATTACGTTGTTAAGACAATGTGTTTTGTTGTAAATTGAAGTTAAGCAAGGAATATCCCAGCCATTACTAAATGGGTGACCATTTTGGAAAAATAAATTTCTGACTCATCCTTCCGGTCCTTCCGGAAGTGACGTCATTGTGAGAGGATTTTTTCACATTATCATACTTTATTTTCATTATGTTGTTAAGACAAGGTGTTTTGTTGTAAATTGAAGTTAAGCAACAAATATCTTGGCCATTACTAAATGGGTAACCATTTTGGAAGAATAACAAAACTGGTTCTTTGATATGACGTAGGCGCCTTCAATAGCATATTCAAACATGAGTTCTTTGACATGACCGAGGCGCCTCCTAATTTTTTTTTCCTTTTTTTAACTATGTATTGGGGAAGGTAAAAAAAATTATTGGGGGGGTCTTTTTTTTAACTAAAAGTATTCTTATGTATGGGGAGGGTAAAAAGAAATTGGGGGGTCAAAAAAAATGTTTTTTTTCTTTTTAATTAAAAATATTTATATGTATGTGGGAGGATAAACAAAAATTGGGGGTGGTCAAAAAAAAAATTTCTTTTCTTAACTAAAAATATTTCTATGTATGGGGGAGGGTAAAAAAATGGGGTGGAGTCAAAAAAAAATTTTCTTTATTTTTAACTAAAAATATTCTTGGTCAGAAACAAAGAAAATCAATGTCTAACCACCCAAGAAATATGACTGGGGCTCCATCGGTTTACGGGTGAGCGTTCATTTCTGACGCGGCAGCCTAGCAAAAATATGTGACCGGAGGGAGCATATATTTGCTAGTATTTATAATCTATGTATAATATATATAATATATGTTTTATTTCAATGTTAATGAAGAGAGTAAACTTCCATAAGTTCATCAAAAACAGTTTTTTATTGGCATACAATTGTTTCTGCTCTCCTTAAACATATACATATTCTTAGTATACAAAGTATGTAAAATTAGACAACGGTATCAGTATTTTTTTCTTGAGAGGAGCTTCATCAGTGTCCTAAGATAAGATTAATTGCACCTAGTGCATCTGATGTAGCAAACGTAAGCAAATAAAATACTAGATGTAATAATACCTACAATAAAGGAGAAGACTTAATTAAGCAATCGTCTTCAAATGATGTTATAAAAATGTTTAAGATGATAAATAACAAAAAGGAAATTAGATTCATACAATTTACATCGGTATTACTCATCGATCACACCATTACTCTTAGATGAAGCAATATCGATGACTAAAGAGTTTACTGACATAACCAACTTATAAATAGATATAGTCAAATTAGCTAGAAGGATTCCGATAAAATTTTATAGGAAAATATGGAGTAGAAAGGATAAAAGTTTAAATTTTGATGTTACGATGGGTTGGAACGATACAGCACAAGTTATAGGTTTGGTGGGAATACATATATATATATATATATATATATATATATATATATATATATATATATATATATACATGTATATACACCGTGAAATAGAAAAAGGGATATAAGGATGACTATATATAACTGATGCTTTATTCACTATTTGATGCTCTTATAGACGATTAGATATGAGTAAGCAAAAGCTTCATAAATTATATTTCTGAATAAAAAAACAATATTACAATGATGCCCTATCTTTTCAGATAGTTTAGAAATTCTATTAGATATATTGTTTACAATTTTTTGGTTAATTGGTTTTGGGTGATTAGATAATTTATCTATGTAATATATTTTCTTATTTGGTTTATGTTAAGGCCTAAATGTGCTATCATTAAGGTTCGAAGTAGTATGTAAACATGTATGTAAATTTTCAGGCGTGATACAAATCAACCAATCATTCGCAATCATTTTAAAATGGATATTTCACTTTCATTATAAAAATAAACACCGAATTGTCATTTTATTGAACCCTCCCCCAATGAATACAATATTTTTCTTTTCGGTTTATTTTTATTTTGTTCCAAATAAACGTTGATGGATTTCCCCCACATTACTAAGTTTGCTCTCGATTTAAGTAATTGAAATTAAGGAATGTTACATTTAAATAAAAAAGGCAACAAATAAATGTTACCAAAAGCAACATTTTCTATCTACCTGTATAATTTTATTTATTTATGATCTTTTTTATTTATTCATTACACTAAAAATGAAGAATTTGTCATTCCTTTTTTTATCGTTTTAAGGATCTGTTGTTTTAATTTTTTTCGTAGCCTTTTCGTTTATGTAAAATAATTCCCTTTAAAAAAATTATATTTCTGAATTTTTGAGATGAGGATTGATAATTTGTATAATTTGGAATATTCGGACTGCTGTTCTCATCTTGGTTGTTATTCTCAACAACGTTTGGGTCGATGTAACCTTTGACCTTTCGGACCCGTGGCGTAGTGGATACAGTACTAAGTAAAATTCAGTTCTAAGTGATAGTCATCTGAAGGTTAAAGGTTCAATCTTCAGTTAATTGCGAATTACTGAAGAACGGAATGAGAGCATGCTACCCTTGTGGATTTAATAAAGGGTTCCGTTCGAAATTTCGTCCAGATTCCCGAGTTCAACAAGGTGCACGTTAATTATAAAGAGCTCTAGTACTGCACGATTGATCTATTTATGAAAATTTATATTATATATATATATATATATATATATATATATATATATATATATATATATATATATAAGATTAATTGCACCATGTAAATATAATATATGTATACTGATATATTTTCCGACAAGGTTTACATATCATGCGAAGTTGATCTTTACTTTTTTTAAATATCAGCTGTTTCTTCAGTACAATTAGAAATAACAAAAGAATGAATATTTAGATTTACAGAAAAAAAAAACGACTTCTCTCGGATATTTTCAAGAAAAACATCCATTTTTCATTCGATACACGTGGCGAATAAAACACATAGTCCGCCATTTTTCAACCTTAAAGAGGTTTTATTGATATATTGCCCAAAGAGTTATCTTTCGTTAAAAAAAAACAGAAAACAAAACTATCGGTGTTTACATACGAGGATATAAATAAAAACAATAGGAGATAATCCACTAGTGTTTTTAGCAAACACATCAGAGTCATCTCCCTTGGGACTTATTAATTTCATTTAAGGTAATATTTATTCATACACCTCTTATTCATTTCTATTATTTAAAGTGGTATATATATAATTATTCCAATAATTTTGAAAGATAAGTTTAAATTATTACTCCAGTTAATTACTGTTATTAATATATTCATATATATATATATATATATATATATATATATATATATACATACATACATACATATATATATATATATATATATATATATATATATATATATATATATATATATATATATATATATATATATATGGGGTAACGTACACGATAATTCATGAAAAAGAAATGTCGTGGTGGACAAAATGTGTGCAAAAAATGACAAACGGAAAACAAGTTAAAGTGCGGGAGAAAAACAAAAACAAGAGATTTTGACCGGCTTCGTTCTGTTGGAGAACTTCTTCAGAAATGAAGATAAGAAAATAGTTTTATTTTAAAGGCACATACATGGGATGAGGGAAGGGTGATCTGATTGGACCATATGAGAAGACATTAGGTGGTGTTGAAATATGACGGGTGGGTGGCAAATTCTTGAAAGTAAAAAAGAGAAAGAAAATAAATAGAAATATAAACAGAAGAATAAGACACATAGAAAAATGTGCCACCCACCCGTCATATTTCAACATCACCTAATGTCTTCTACACATAGTCCAATCAGATCATCCTTCCCTTATCCCATGTATGTGCTTTCGAAATAAAACTATTTTCTTATCTTCATTTCTGAAGACGTTCTCCAACAGAACGAAACCGGTCAAAATCTCTTGTTTTTGATTTTCTCCTGCACTTTAACTTGTTTTCCGTTTGTCATTTTTTTCACACATATATATATATATATATATATATATATATATATATATATATATATATATATATATATATATATATACATATGTATATATATATACACACACAAGAGTGTATTTATTCATTTTAATTATTTTAGATTTTTAGTACTATTTTATTTATTATCATATTTTATATAAATGTTCATTAAAAGGTTTGTTACTACTACGGATTCTAGATTCTAATTATTTCTTAAAGCATATTACAGTTAAAAGATTGATTTTTGTAATTAGTTAATTATCTGTTTGGTTAAATTAGTTAGTATTGTCCGTGAACTGTTCAGAGTAAGTTTTACAAATGCAGTGTTTATTATTAGGTTCTGATTATTAGTTAATTATCTTATTAGGTAAATTATTTATTCTCCTAATATATTTCAAAATTCAGCTAAATTATTTACTCTCCTAATATATTTAAAAATTTAGCTAAATTATTTACTCTCCTAATATATTTCAAAATTTAGCTAAATTATTTACTCTCCTAATATATTTCTAAGGCATTGTTTATATTACACCGGTCATTCTAACAGAAGAGAAACTACACCGGTTCTCACTATAAATAGTGCGAGTCACCAGAGTCACGGGAGATAGAAAAAGGACAGACTTGTAACTTTCTAGCCAAGGACCAGTCAGTTTCCCTACCTTGTACCTTTTTTTGTTAATACACTTGTTATCTTAACCCAACCTTGACTTCTTCTTTTTACTGTTGGACTACTTCACAACAGTTTAACATATGCACGGTTTATTATTAATATCTCTTTATTATCTAATTATCTTATTAACTAAATTATTTATCATCTTAATCTATTTCCACATTTTCCTAAATTTTTCATTATTGTCTATGCACTGTTAAGGGTATGTTTTAAAGTGCACTGTCTATCATTAATTTCTATTTTTCATATAATTATCGTATTAGCTAAACTATTATCTTAATCTATTTCTAAAGTAGTTTAAGTGGAGTCCCTATACAGTAAGGTTATCAATGTTGTCCAAAATACTGAGATTATATTCAAATTCTTGTTCTAGAATTATTATGGCCTATATTTTCAGAAAGTGAATTTTGATCGATGCATACAGATATGTATGACTTCCAATTTTTTATTAAAGATGTTACATGTTATAATATGGAATGATTCCAGAATACATAGTTTATACTTCTTGAATTTATCAAGTAAATATTTCTTAACTCTACCTATTCTAATTTGAATGTTTTGTTTTTATTCCCACGTTCCCTGATGCTTATATATCTTTTGAACCTTCTGAATGCTTTCTTATGAATGAGGTTAGATGATTGTTACATCTGGTTTTAAATTGACAACCGATTGCTCTTGTATATGATATTATTCTATTATTTTCTATTATATCACATTTATAAACTATCTCTGCGGTTAGCCATTTACCGCCAAAGGGTCATTCATTAACTTGTCAGCAGTTGAAATTCGTGACCTTTTATTTTAAGGAATTCATTGAATTAATACTTTTTTCTTTTTTCTAACAGATCGATGTGATGGTAATTGCGCAATGACATGTACATTCGATGGCCGAAAATGGTCCTCTGTTCCTGGCATGACAAATTCAATTAGTCTTTCCAATATGGAATCTGTTCTGTGTATGCCAAGGGATATCTACGGGGGTACGGAGAACATCATCACCCATGAATTCGCTCATCTTGTCCATATGAACATGGAGGCAGTGTGGAGAAATAAGGTTAGATAAGGTCTTTTTTTATTAATGAGTCACCACTTATCAGGGCCAAAAGCGAATTGAGGATAAGGGTTGATGATGAAGAATATTATGAAAGAATTTAAAATGATGAATGAAATTAACAAAATTTTATTACTTATGAGGACGATTTATGATCAGTACTTGTTGACATTGGGTTTGAAGACGGCCATGTTGTAGTCCGCAAGGAAACAGCCTCGCGGTAATGGGTTCCACAGATGGAAGTTCTTGGAAATAAATTGTTCATGGAAATTACACCTTACGCTAGGCATACGAAGGTAGAAAAATAGTTATTTTCGGCTATGGTAAAACAGTGAGTTCTTGCTGCGAATATCTTATGAGGAAGAACAAGAGACTGAATCTCGGTCGAGTATTGATTTACTCCTCTCCAGGAGTTAGGCACAAGGCCAGTTTTTATCTTACTCCCACAAGTAAGATGTGACCCAAGGTCGGGTCGGGAAAGTGGGGTTTAAAAATTGCCTGGGCAGCCCTGTCGGCATTCCCCGGTAGGGGCGCCTCAAGCAGTATGCAAGAAACTTACTCCTCCCCAAAGAGGGGAGGCGAAGCCTGGGAGGGTGGACCTCCTAGAACTGCACAGGACAGACCAATAGACCGGCGTAAATCAAGCCCCGGAGGCCAAGACAATACCAGTTTATGGGGTGCAGTATCCATCGGAACAGATACTACACTTTGATCTTAGCCAAAAGGCCAAGAACAATATTCGGTCGAGTAGCTCCTATGAAAATAACAATTGAATTGCGAAAAGTTAGCAACATCTGTTCTGTGAGTAGAGAAAGACTGACAACGTCTCTTCTGTGAGAAATGGGCTCTAGAGAACAAAAGAAAGCATTCCCCACTAGATTACTAAGTCGATTTTGTATTTTGTCATGGTAAGAAAGGATGCTCTGGGCGACACCTCTCAAGATATGGCAGCAGTACTCGATCTTAGGATTATCTGACTCTTATATAGAGAGAGGGTTATATTAGGAGTCAGGTACTTTTTGGAGCGATAGAATAATTCAACCATTTTACCAGAAACAGACGGGATATATGTCTTCCATGGTCTTTTGTGTTATATGCGAACAGTATTGGAAGGTTTCAGATTGGATTTTCTTTTAAGAATTTGAATTTCTGGACGTTGTGTATTATGTCTCTTATTTTAATCAATAATCCTATGCCGTTTTGGTAATTAGTCGCATTTCCCATTTGGATTAGCGGTTGACCATTGTATTGAGCCCACCTTGTGTTTAGATCCTCAAGAGCTTGTTGTCTGCTGCCTGTCCGAACGAGAAAATAACCGGTCGCATTAGGCATTAGTCAGTTCACTTCATATAATTTTATTACTCTGACTTCGAACCGAGTAACTATTGTAGCTGAAAATTGAACACTTAATAAAAATGGACAAGAAATCCTTATAAAAGAAATAGTATTTATTTTCTTATTGCATTTCGAAAATTAACAAAATTTTCAAATCCTCGACGTTGGGAGGGACTTATCGTTTCTATGACGGTTTTTTAACGACTACCCATTATTTCTTATGACAAAAAAGAAAAGAGAGGTCAACAAAAATAAAAAGAGAAAAAACATATGTCAGCCTACCGCATTTTGTCGGCCGCCGATATTTGTTACTACAAGCACTGTTGAAATATACACTGAAAGAAAATATATATTTAATACATATGATAATACCCTAAGGAAATTTCATGTGTGTGCTACCTTATCACTCTCC
This sequence comes from Sepiola atlantica, assembly GCA_963556195.1. Classification (NCBI taxonomy): domain Eukaryota; kingdom Metazoa; phylum Mollusca; class Cephalopoda; order Sepiida; family Sepiolidae; genus Sepiola; species Sepiola atlantica. The sequence goes on along the minus strand of OY744532.1, from coordinate 76,945,834 downwards.
ACTCCTTTTTTCAAAGATGGCAAGTTTACTG
>OY744532.1:76863303-76940803 GCA_963556195.1 Sepiola atlantica | reverse complement strand
GGTCTGTAAACTGCATAAGTATTACGTACTATTAAACTTAAGAAAATTAAAAATCTGGACATAACTCATGGGATGACCTGGTAGCTAAAATTGGCATAAATATAACTTAATTTCTTCGTATCACATGATAATTTCCTATGGCCTAGAGGGTAGAGCGAAAGCGTGCAAAGTCAAAGAAAACTCTGTGAACCGGGTTTACGCCTTGTGACCATCTGAAATTATCACCCACCCACCCTACACTGATGAGAGCATGTTCAAAACAACGTCGTCTGTAGGTAAAAATAATTTAATATTTATATATATGAATATTATATATATATATATATATATATATATATATATATCCTTGAATATTGCAGACAACTTATGTCTGGATATCTTTATGAGGATCATTTATGTTAGCCAAATCATGGTCTTTGTTTCAGTGGGGAATTGGCCGATAAATCTGCCATAATCGTTGGTGTCCCAAGTTTTTCCGAGCCCATCTAAGTCACTCTTCAGGGGAATCAGTTAAAACCCATGGTGTTGATATTAATAGTTTGTTTTGGCGGTAAGTATATTATTAAGACGGAACTAAAGTTCATTATAAACATTTTAGAATTATATCACTAGTATTAAACTTGATTCTGTTAATGGCTGTTTTTTTTCTGGGTTTTTGGTGTCTCAAGCTTCCAATATATTTAGTTGTTTATTAGTAGTATGTTCTAATATTGCAGTGTTTTCTACTAAGAGTTTTCGAGATTGGGGGCGGTGTCGCCTAATTCCCCCACTTTTGTTCTCCACGCTGTCATAAACTCGACAATGGTTGAGAATTCTTGATTTAAACGTCTGTTTTCTTTTTGGACAGGTGTAGCCGGCGGCGTTTGTGCAAAGGTGAGGCCGAGAACCGGCGATTCCTTCAAGAGCACGACCCGATGCTCTATGAGGTTCTTCTTTATACATACACAAACAATGACGTCTCGAAACTGTCAGGAATAGACCCATGCGAAAAGTAAAAGTCGTGAAATGAATAAAATCTTCCGCTGTACAACATTTTTTTTAATACTAATCAATCATTACTTATCAAGGCTAAAAGCCACTCGAAGATAAGTGTCTTTGAGATGAATAGATTGTCATTTGAATGATGAAGAATATTATGAGAGGATTGAAAATAAAGAATAGAATGAACAAAATCGATTACTTATGAGGACGGTTTATGACAAGTATTTGTTGACATTGGAGTTGATTGGTTTGGTTTGGTTGTTTTGTTTTACGGCATATCAACCATTTTGGGATTATTTAATGCCGAATCAAGTCATTTTGGTAAAAGTTTTTATGCTTCAAGTTCTTTATATCTTCAAGTATTTATTCATTGTGTTTGGTTTAGTTGTTTTGTAGAGGAAAAAATGTTGTTTTTCTTTTTAGCTTTGCAGAACATGATTGAGTTTTGCAAAGGATAAGGAAAAAAAAACAATAACATCAATGTTTGGTGCATTTTAGGTCAGAAAGCCAGTATTTGCAGACTAGCCTGATCTTGTAGCACCAGTGGCATTGTATTTGAAGTAGCCCACAGAAAAGCAATCCCGTGATAACGTGTTCCGCCGATGGAAAGTTCTTAGAAAGAAACTCTGTTCATGAAAATTCCTTTTGATATTAGGCACACAGAGGAAGAAAAGAAAGTTCTTTACAGTTATGGTAATAAGACGTGTTTTTGCTGTGAATGTCATGCAAGGAGGAACCAGAGATTGGAGCTCAGTCGAGCATTTTCCATGGAAATAACGCTAGAGTAGAAAAAGACTAGCAACGTCTCTTCTTTGAGAAAGAGGCTGTAGTGAACAGAAAAGATTATCCACCACTAGATTGCAGAGTCGATATTGTACTCTGGCAATTGAGGAAAAAGTGCTCTGAGCGCCCATGGATTTTATTTACAATTTCGACCTATGCAAGAACTAAGAAAGGAAGGCAACATCTTTTCGGTACCCACAATATCTTACTCCCTTATGTGCATCTATAGATGTGGCAGCAGTACTTAAACATAACAAAGTGCCCATGTATTATCAGCTGCCCTCTACCTCAACTATGAAAGTGGTAGTGATACTGTGGTCAGTGAGATGGACCGTGTTCGAATTCTGTTGAGGCTGTTGCATCATTTTCACTAATACATTTGAGAGAAGTGTGTATCTCTCTCCTCTTTCCCCACCATAGACTTAGGTGAAATAATAGTATAGACTACACTCTCAAGCCTTGATAGAGCAATTAGTCTGTGATACAACACCATCTACTAGCAGTGGTAGTGTGTCTATACCTTCCTAATACATATTTCAAGACATAATAAATCTGGATTTAAAACTGATGATGATGATGATGATGATGATGATGATGATGATGATGATGGTGGTGGTGGTGGTGGTGGTGGTGGTGGTGGTGGTGGTGGTGGTGGTGATTTTGTTAGGTGAGTTGGACTTCTACATAGTGCTGACGAAGAACAGGCCTCATGTTTTCTGGTCTGCATGAAGTCCACCTCGTTGGTCGCAGCTATTTGTTAACCTGCAGTATTGCAGGTGTTTACCCCCGACACCAAGAACAGCAAGGTTCAGCGGTTGCGTGCGAAGTCGGGGAAGGTTTGGCCCAGAACACACAAAGGAATAGAACAGAAACAACGCTGCCATTTTCACTTGATTGATCTGTCGTTCCGTGTCGACACGCCTTTGCTTGCCACATGCAGCGGCAGAGACGACCAGATGACGACGGATCCTGATGCCGATTTCTGCTAGATTTTAACCAGAGCCCTGTTATCCGGATAGCTCGGACACTACTACATTGCTACTGCTTCTACCATAGTCAGGAAGCGGTTGAACCTTAGGGGGGCGGGATAAGATGATGACAGCAACGGCATTGTATCTGACGCCATTCAAGCGCCATGCTTTTCCAAACGTAAAGATAAACACCCATTTTCAAATTAACTTGGTCTATAAATAACATTTTTTTCCGAAAAGCCAACAATAAAAATACGGAGTAGTCCCCCCTCCCCCCGCAAAGTATGATTAAAAGTAACTAAATTAGCGGAACAAAGCGTCCACAAATTTTCTTTACAGTTTCGGCTTTTGCAAGAACCAAGAACCAAGAATGGAAAGCAACATGTTTCCGTTACCCACAATATCTTCCCCTTATTTATTTTTTAGAAACGTACATAAATCTATTAAATAATGGTACTGTAGGGGACAAGGCCTAACTGCCACCGGGCAAAAGACACCGGTGAGTTACGTCCCCTTGTTAACACACAGATCCGGGCTAGGTAATCCAGAGAAGGACCTATTAACTTTCGCCGTGTAGGGGAAGACCCCACGCGGTAGAGAACTAAGTACCACCTACCAAATTGGTAGAGTCCCACCATAAATGGTGAGTAACATTTCTTGTGTGTTCTTTTATGTGGTGTTGTGAACTGTCTTTACCTTTGTCGAAGTGAATAAATGTTTGTAAACAGTACTTGGTCGATTCCTCCTTCATTTAATATTTCCCCATAGATAACGTAGTTTAGCAAGCATCTTTTCCCATACGGATTAGTATAAATATAATAAACTCCACATCCTAACCCTGGGAACTGCTATGCTAACAGTACTCTGTTGTGGCGAAATTCAATTAAAAACCTCAATTACAAGTGTAAGAGCTCGCCTCAGTGGCATTGAGGTGAACAAAAGTTTTGTTTTTTCATTTTTAAACATTTTTTAAGAACTATGTCTATTTATTAAATTTACTACACATGACCGTGCGCTGTGGGCGTCCACTGCACAGGCCGTGATCGTCCGCTCGTTGTGCCGGTCTAAAGTAGTTGTTCGATTCCGATATCGGTCTCAGTATCAATTGGATGGTCTCAGCCAGTGCTGCAACTGATGAATTCTCCCTCCAAATAAAACCACAACTACAGTTTAAAACAAGAAACAGGTTTGTTTGTTCGAGCTTACAATGATACTCGTTTTTGAACGACAGACTTGAACGTGAGAAATTCTTAGCTCGACCAAATTAAAACATAAGTCCAATGATTCAGAGATTAAGGACCCATCTCTCTCTCTCTCTCTGGGAAGCACACAGATCCAACTGTCTGTCAGACACGAGAAAACCAAACTGACTGTGTGACACTCAGAGAGTCAAGTCTAACTCACTTCCTCTGCCCATCTCCGGGAATATATGTATTTTCGACCGGAAATCCTAGATTCCGGTCTTTTTCACAGTTATCCCCATTCAACCAACCAGAAGGACCACCAAGATATCCACTTGAAATAACGGCTAGCCAGTATTCACTTAAAAAGGCCTATCTGCTGACAATCCATGAACATTATTTCTTCAAAGTCTTCATCACTCAGAATGAACTCTCGTTTAAAAAAACACTTACTTCGGCCAAACACAAAATCAAAGACATTTTTAATTCTTTTCTCTTTTCTTTGTTAAATATTTCTCATTTGCAGCAAGTCTGTTATTCGTATGCATTGCAACTATGCAATACACTAAACATGCAGTCGCCTAGTGTATGTTTACATCTCTAACTGGCTGCCCTACACCGAATAGACTGGTAGTTAACTCAATATTGTTCAAATATTACATGCGAAATAGCATGCAACTATTAAGCCGGAAAAATAGAATTTTACGAAATATTTTATTAAAATGGGTGACTTGTTTTCTAAAAGAAACAAAATGAATTTTAGTTGATATCAATCAAGAACTAAATAAAATTTGGTAAAGAAATTATTTAGTCTAAATAGGATATTTCTTTCACAAAGTAATTCATTCAAATATAGTATTTTAATTTTACGAAATAATTCATTAAAATGGCTAAATTCTTTTCTAAGAACCGGAAATGCATCTTATAGCATTTATTATAATCAGTAAATTATTCTTTTATGAATTAAATCTTTTGTAAAAAATAGTATTTTATTTTTACGGAATAATTCATCAAAATGGCTGAATTGTTTGCTAAAAAACCGAAAGGCATTGTAGTGGATTTAATGTATCGAAGTGCATTATAGTTGATTTAATGTAATCAGTATATCATTGTATCTACATATTATTTTAGTATCATGAAGTAAATCAAAGCTGACTTGTTTTATAAAAACGAAAAGCAATACAGTCGATTTAATGTAATAATTTTAAGAAAACTATAGCTAATATATCTATAAAAGATATATTAGCTATAGTTTTCTTTAAAATGAAACGAAATGCATTCTAGTGGATTTAATTTTATAAGTAAAATATTTTTTGCAAATAAGTTATATTTTCCAAATAGGATTTTGATTTCAGCAATGAATTCATTGAAATGGTTACAGCGCCTATGAATGGCTATTGTGAAAACTGTGGCAACAGTTCTTATCGTGTACGTGTGAATGTTTATGGGCGTGTTGCAGAAGCACTTAAGTGAAATAATCTTAAGACGTTTAGGAACCAGATTTAGCTTAACAATAGCAAACAAAGAACTACTAATGTATGTTGCATAGAGGCTACAGACTTGCGCATGCGCCCACTGTATATTACGGCAAACACAACAGCATGTGTAAACAGAATCACGGAATCATGGAATGACTTCTAAGTAATTCACTGCATTTTTCCAAAAGAAGCATGTGCCATGTTTGTTTTTGTTAAATCGATCGTTTGCGGAAGCACAGAATATCGATTACAGATATGTTAATGAGTCATAGAAAAGATCTAATTAATGTGCTTTAAAGGACGATAGCCGCTCAATACGACTGGAGTGCATTCCAATAAGAGAAAAGTATTCGAAAAGCAGTGTTGCACTTTTGCAGAAAATCGAATTGGTTTAGAATGAACAGATGTAGAAAGTGTTTGATAAATATAAATATCTTAATCTTTTATACCGGAATGTCAAGAATGTAAAAGGTAAGCGTTTGTAATGAATAAAAATAGATACTTTATGAGGAAAATTTAAATAAATATGTAATCGGCATTGGCCAGGAATAACATTTCTTTTACAGAATTTATATGTTTCTAAAAGTATAAGATAATATATATTAAAAGTAAATAAAGATAAAAGTATGAATGCTTATGTCAGAAAAATGTGACCGACTATTCATGAATACTTTTCCTTTTGGCTCTAAAGGATGATTAATGTTCATTAAATATAATTCTGTTAATCTGTTATTCCAGTAATCGTAATATAAAATAAATTATTTGAAGTAGTCAATTAGAACGCTTCTAAGATTAAAAAAGTAAAGATAGAGGAAGAATCATTTTATTTACAGTTTCGGTTTTACTGGAACCAACATCATTTGGTGCTTCTGTATTATTGGGGCAGATGAAATTTTCATCCCTAATTTAAAAGAGTCTGTTGAAAGGGGAGATAATTCAAACTTTTTTTTGTTGTAACCATAACCATAAGGAAAATCCAGAGAATTAGTAAAAAAAAATAAATAAATAAATAAACTAAAAAAGACTACATATGCAGTTTATGGACCAGACTAAAATAATAACGTTATAATTAAGAAAGCCATTGTTAACATAAAGAGTTGGGGAGTTGATTAATTATTATGTACTTTCACTTAACAACTTAATAAACAGAATAGTTAATCAACCCCCCACACCTCCCCATGTTAAGAATGGCTTTCTAAATTATCTTTATTATTTCAGTCCGGTCCGTAAACAGCATATATAGCCTTTTTAAAATTTATTTTCTTACTAATTCTTTGGATTTTCCTTATGGAATATGGTTAAAAAAACAAAACACTTTGAATTATCTCCCCTTTCAACTGACTCTTCTAAAATGAAAACGAAAAATTTTCATCTGCCCCAAGAATACCGAAGCACTCATCTTTTTAATTAATAAATAAGATCATAACCCAACCACCACCACCACCACTACCCCCTTTTTTTCTTTTTTGTGTACTAACGAGTCACTGCTTATCAAGGTCCAAAGGCCACTCGAGGATAAGGGTTAGTGAGTTTGTCAGGTGGATGGTGAGAAAACACTGTTAGGATTGGTAACGATGGTTAAAACTGAACAGAATCTGATTATTTAAGAAGACCACTCAACAAAAATTTGTTAACATTGGACTTGAAAAGGACCATGTTGTAGTCAGCTGGAAAGCAGCCCTGTGATATTATGTTCCACAGATGGGTAGTTCTTAGAAAGAAACTTTGGTCATGGAAGTTCTGTTTGGTTTTAGAGAGATTGAGGAAGAAAGGAAAATTATTTACTATGGTTGTAGCTAGACGAGTTTTTGTTATGAAGGTTTTACATAGGGGAGGGGGGCGGAAGCCATAGAGTGGAGATCAGTCGAGCACCTACCATGAAAATAACGATAGAATAGGGAGGCCAACGGAAGAAGTAACTTGTTCATGTAGAATTAATAATGACTGCTCTCTTCAACATTTGACGAGTTGAACATTTTCACCAAGCCTACGATGAATGTATGAATCAAATCATATGATCGATTCCTCAGGACACCCTTATCATAGAGGAACTATGTTTTTTGTTGATTGTGGGAGTACTTTTCCATCATGTAACTATATTACAATTAAATTCAGTTAATCTTCCAATCCAAGTTTTTAAATTTGGGGCTCAAAACTCAGACAGCTTAAAGGAAGAATTTTACAGAAACTGAAAGATATATTTCACAGCCCTTTTTTTTTATTGTAGAATATTATTGCTTTAAGAATAGAATCATTCAATGAAGCGTGACCACTAGTAGACATGGAAATCATAAAAATAGGTTAAACTACTTTATTAGAAAAAAAAGTGAAGTGACTTAAATGAAATCTACAAAATAATTAATGAATTTTTAAATATGAAACACATTTGTTTTAATATTTCTCTTCACACTAAAAAATTTGGCAATTGTCTAAAAGTTCCAACAGAGTAAAAAAAAAAGGTAAAAAGAAACAAATAGTCAACAAATAACTGTTACCAAAGGCAATAAAAGTTACTTTTCTACCTACCTGCCTATTTTTTTGTGTTTTAAAGTATTTTAAAGCGCTTTTATTTATATTTTTTATTGTAGCTTTCAGAGTCTTGTAAACCTGACAGATTCAAGAGGGCGCACGATTTTACCTGGTGTGAAACCTCAATGTCGTAGATTTAACAATTCAAAAATCGAAAATTAAACAAAAATACAGCTAATAACTGTTACCAATCGGTTTAAGATTTAATTTTCAACCGATCTGTATATTTTTATTTAGTGAGCTGTTGCCTCTGATAGCATTCTGAGATATCCCTCTCTACATACGGTTTAAGTTGTATAGCAGTTGTGTCAGGAGCATCATGTTATATGGTAGTGGATGCTGAGCCCCTACCCAGCCATCTTCTGCCTGACTGCAGCACAATGACAGATCCATGATAAGATGGATCTGCAATGTGAAATCTGACGAACACATCAGGTCAGAGGATTTGCTGAAAGCACTACATTTTCCCAGAAAAGAGGTTTTCTTAGGACAAATCAGTTACGCTGATATGGTTATGTGGAGCGTCCATCCACCTAGATAAACCACTATAGAAGCATGAATACCTTAAATTGCAGGAAGATTGGCCGGCCAAAGAAAACGTGATTAGACAAGACTGCGCAGTGTGGAATCTGGAGACAGTTGACCCGCTGAGCCGTGAGAATTGAAGAGTGAGTTTGCGTAATATCAGAAAACGCCTGACTCTTGAACAAGGGAAAAGGCACATTAAATGAATAGAAGAAAAAGAATTCAGAAATAATGGTAAAAGAATTAATTTACAAGGACATTTTTGGGGTCCATCTGATGAAATATTTAAGAGAATTGTATCTGTATATTCCTGTTATATATTCTCTGAGATAGTATACAGGGTGTTTGGAAAATCGATGTCATAACATAGGGATTATGATCTCTGTGTGTAAAAAAGCCTCTTTGTGTAAGGATTGATTTTGTAATAGCATTCCGTTATGAGTCTAATTTCATTTGTGGGACATTTCTTCTTATGCATGGTCTTTGGTTTGTGCTGATCATATTTAGTTACCTGTATTTGGTCTGTCGTATTCTGTTACCTGAAATAAGAAGAACCAACATTCGCAGGAGACCAATTGAATACCCCATGTTGGCTATCAAAGACTCCCCTGCCAATCATGACGCCCAGATCTTTCGACTGAGCCCAACGACTTTTATATTTGTTTAGTCTCATTTTTTTTATGGCTTTGTTCATGCATGTGGCAACACAGGGACCAGACTTATTTTTCCCTGTGATCTTGTCACAGGAACAGTATTTGCCTATCCCATATGTAGAAATAAAAGTACACTATAACACGCATTGTATGTGTTAGATATATACAATAAAGAATGTTGATCAGTATTTGTTCAATGGCCTATAACTCGGAAACCAAGCAATTATTAATGTAAGACCATGTGCGTCCCTCTTGACAATTGCCGACCCCAACGCTGTGTGTGCCATGGTTTTCTGTTCGTCTTTATCTTTCATTCTGGCTTTGTCATCTTTCACTCTGGCAACCGCCGAAGGCACAAGCACTGCTTTACGAGTTGAGAAAAACAAAACAACACAAACTCACAAGAAAGAACACAAACTCCGATCCATTGCGTATAAATCAGTTGTGCTCTGAGTGTGTGCGAAAATGGCCTTTCAAACGCTAATGTCCACATCTTAGTTAGGTTCCCTTATCTTAGCTAAGACCTAACTGAGATTAAATTGTCTGTCACGGCCATCATCGTCGTCGTCCATCAGCTAATCTCAAGTCTACAAAGTGCCATAAAACTGCCGTAAACTCGTCAACTGCCTTAAAGTAAAAAAAAACTGCCCTAAACTAAAAAGAACTTTCTCAAACAACTCTGACTCTTAAATATATTTAGTCATACCGGAAATCCTATGTCCGGCCTTTTGTCTTCTCGGTTACTCCTGCCCATCCTAGTTCCGATCGCCTTTGTGTGTGTTAGTGAATCAGTTCCCTCTATTGTCTTTTTACCTATCTTACTTACGACGGCTCCTCCTTTTTGTGAATCGTTTCCTATCAGGGCAGAAGTCCATAGTATCAGATTAATATATACTATTATAATGAAGAAAAAGTATATATAGAATTTACACAAAATCTATTCAAGGGCAGATATAACATTTTTTACAACAAACTAGTAATTGTTTGTGTTTGTTTCCTTTTTTTTTGTATCTTGAAATCAGCAAAAATAGAGAACCGAGTAAAAAGGGAAGCTACTCATTAAACAATAAAAACCACAATGCGAATTTCGAAATCGGAATATATATATATATATATATATATAATCTTATACATATATATACAAACGCATCACGTACACACATATATATATATATATATATATATATATCTTATACATATATATACAAACGCATCACATACATATATATATATATATATATATATATATATATCTTATACATATGTATACAAACGCATCACATACACACATATATATATATATATATCTTATACATATGTATACAAACGCATCACATACACATATATATATATATCTTATACATATGTATACAAACGAATCACATACACACACATATATATATCTTATACATATGTATACAAACGAATCACATACACACACATATATATATATATATATATATAGCAATAGATGAAGTGAAAGAATAAAATATGGTGCGAATCACTTTTCACTGTTATCCACTGCATCACTAGCAAACAAATTTCCCGCCTGGATAACTTTCGCTTTTGGACCACCATTCACCACTTGGATTATTTTTTAATCAACCTCTTTGATATCTTTCCTGGAGGTATTTTGAACTTTTTGACTAGGATGAACTGTATAGATTTACAAAAAAGTATGTTTTGGACCGATATATTTGATGTTTTATATACCTGTATTTTTATATATATTTTTTTATATATTTTCAAAGTTTAATTTTTATTACCTGCAGTAATGTCATTGCGGTAATGGTCCTCTGAGGAGAAGATTTTCTTTGAAAACTCATGAGTTAAGGACTTTAAAGTACTTTGCCTGAACATTGAACTGTAATAAAATTTGATTCGCACCTTATTTTATTCTTTCACTTTATCTAGTGCTATTAATGCTCTATCCAGTATATTGAGCTTCAGTTTTATCCGGATGTTCACTAATTAAAGCTATTAGTTGCCTCTTATATCTTTTGTTGTATTAACCTTATATATATATATATATATATATATATGACACTAAAAGTATACTTTTAGAGAATTGAACCTATAGTGAAATGAGTTAAGCTCAATATACGAGATACAGCAATTGTAAAGATAAATGAAAGAATAGAGATAAAGATGGCGAATGACAAATCTATTTCAACTGCGATTGTTTAAATGCAAGATGTACTCGATAAAAACATATTTATCTTTTTTTCCTTAAGTTTTCATTTTATAATTTAGAGCGATTATAATACCTCATCATCACACGACGAAATAATATCAATGTTATTAATTAACAAAAATAAGAAACAAGGAGAAACAGGATACAATAAATGAGACAAACTAATACCCTGTGTGGTGTCTAAAACTGCTGTTGGCGCCAGGAGTATTGATTTACTCCTCTACAGGAGTTAGGCACAAGGCCAGTTTTTATCCTACTCCCACAAGTAAGGTGTGACCCAAGGTCGGGTCGGGAAAGTGGGGTTTGAAAAGCCAGCGCTCGAGAGGTGAGCACTCTGGCCATTTAAAAATTGTCTGGGCAGCCCCGTCGGCATTCCCCGGTAGGGGCGCCTCAGACAGCAAGCAATAAACTTACTCCTCCCCAAAGAGGGGAGGCAAAGCCTGGGAGAGTGCACCTCCTAGAACTGCACAGGACAGACCCATTGACCGGCATAAGTCAAGCCCCGAAGGACAAGACAATACCAGTATGGGGTGCAGTATCCATACTACACTTTGATCTTAGCCAAAAGGCCGGTATTTAACGCCTACCCACAATAGGAGTATGTGACACAAGGTCGGAAAGTGGGATTTGAAAAGCCAGCGCCCGAGAAGGTGAGCGCTCTAGCCATTAAAAATTGCCTGGGCAGCCCCGTCGGCATTCCCCGGTAGGGGCGCCTCAGGCAGTAAGCTATAAACTTACTCCTCCCCAAAGAGGGGAGGCAAAGCCTGGGAGAGTGCACCTCCTAGAACTGCATAGGACAGACCCATTGACCGGCATAAGTAAAGCCCCGAAGGACAAGACAATACCAATCTATGGGGTGCAGTATCCATACTGCACTTTGATCTTAGCCAAAAGGCCAAGATCTTAGCCACTAAAACCTTGGTATAAACCCTAGTTGGCAGTTGATGGGTGCATGCAATCGCTTGCTGTATGAAGAAAATCATCACTGATATCAATATTATTAGTACACGGTACTGCCATTATACACTAGGAAATAATTCAAAGAAAGAAATTAATATGTAAGAAAACAATTCAATTTTAATGATGTTTCATCACATCCGGTTTAACACCCGTTTTGCATACTGGTATGCGTTAAGCGGTTTTAAGAAATTGACCTTCAAACGAACCTATCTTTGGATAGGTCTTTTTTATTACTCTTTCTCTCAAATCCATCCTTATTACCTCATCCATGTTTTCCTTGGCCTTCGATCAAAGTCTCCTGTTCTGCACACGTCTCCCTATACTGTCCAGATTTAATCTTCCTCTGAGGTCATCAGATCTAAGCCTGTCTTTAAGACTCACATTATACATCCATTGTATCAGTCTCATATCAATATCTCATGTTTCAAAGATGAAATTGAATATTTTCATAATCCATGAATAAAAATTGTAATTATTTAACAATCTGACAATTATTTCTAGAAAAAAAAAAGCTCTGTCACACTTGACTACCAGAGCTTTAAATTTCTCGAGACAGATCATGTCTGTGTCAGACTCATGCAGCAATCTAGGAAAACCACTAGGTATTATTTTTCAAGTGCATTTTGTAACATGAGTATTTTTTCGGGATATCTTCAATTGGTCATTGGAATAAGAACGGGAGACATTTATGTTCTTCGTGTGCTCACATTTCGTCGTATGACCTTTCAACTCTTTTTAGTAGAATTCTAGACTCTGTGAACAGCAACCTTCTAAAGGTTAGACTAATCTTGTATAATGTCTCCTCTCACACTTACATCAGCCAGTGTGGCAAAACACTGACGGTTCGAGCACTCTTCTGATGCTTCAGATAAGTGACCGAAATATAGCGTCCTTAGAACTCCTCGTCTATTTAATCATAAGGTTATTTTTTTTATATTATTATTAATAGTAATATTTTTTATTGATCCTAAGGTTTGTTTTTATTTTATTATTAATATTCTTTATTGATTGTCCAAAAGGAAAGACAGAAAAGAATAAGAAAGAATGAGTCACGGCCCGGTTTGGTCCTAAGAGGAGCAACCTCCCAGGCATTAACTCCTCTTTTGAGAGGAGTAGTTTATTGTTTATCGCCTGAGGTGCCTCTATCAGAGAATGCCGACATTCACGGTTATTTTTGTACCCAATCAAAATATGCATGCCGGTATTTACCTCACTCCCACCGTGGGAGGATGTGACACAAGATCGAAAGGTGGAGATCGAAAAGCCAGCGCACAAGCGGAATTGATTTTATACATCTATCCTTAACAATCATTCATATTTCAACCTACTTTAGCTGGTATTTCCCATATACAACTGGATGGGGTGGGGGGGTGGGGGTCTTTTAAGAATTTCGATGCTGTACTAATCTTTCGTTGGTTGTTTTAGAAAAGCATTGAGAATTGGAGCATGGGTTGGGTTAGCTTTTATTTCAAGGCTGGGAAGATAGTTAAAGAATAAGACACCTAAAGAAACATAAAAAATACTTCATTCCCCCCCCCCTCCCCCGCTAAGAAAAATAAAAATCAAACACACTTACACATGTAGTGACAACAGCCTGAGCTGATAACACCAAAAATGTATCATGAAGGGTAAAGGAGGATGGAAAAGATCGAGGAGAGAGAGCACCATTCAGAACTCCACTTATTGGCACCCAAATCCCAGCAAAAAAGCAATGGTCATTGTCAGTGAGAAATCAATGCTAAACGATTATTGCGATAACACAAAATGATTTGCAATGATTATCTGAAGAGGCAGAGAGTGCTAGAAATATGGGGAGACTTGTCAATCAAACTCCTGCGAAAATTACTTGTTATTGCCAATGAGCAATCACTAGTATGGACATGTGTGAGAACTCAGAGTGGGTAAACAATAACAATCTATTACTAAAGGAGATTTGGTATCTGTCTGTCTGAAACTTAGTACAATTAATAGAAGTAATAGTTTATCTTTTAATGCTTAATTCAGAGGGGGGCATGGTGTAGTAACTGTTCTGTTGTCATGAGACCATCCTCCTAGGCATTACTTCCCCTCTGGGGTGAGCAGGTAGTGTAGTACGTGTTTGTTTGCCATTATACCATCCTCAGGGCATTACCTCCTCATTTTTGAGGGGTTAGTCTAGTATCTGTTCTGTTGTTATGAGACCCCCCCCCCCCCAGGGATTACTTTCTCTTTTAGTGCAGAGGGGTGTAGTATATATTCTGTGATGAAACTATCCTCCCAGGCATTACCTCCTACTTAGCGGTTGAGATAGCGTATGTCAATAAGAAATTGTCATAATCGGCCATTTATTAGCGAACTTAACACATTATATATACTAGCAAAAATATGCGACGGTTGGATGGGGGGGGGGTATTACTGTTGCTCGTAATACTAATAATAGATACAAATATTGCCCCATTTCATCGCTTGAAGAAATGAGGGCTTTCTCAACTGGATTTGTTGGCACTGAAAGTGTCTGTTAATGTTAAATAGTAAGAGTACGTTCCCTAGTACTTATCATATTCGGTTCAACGTCCATTTTACATGCTAGCATGTATTGGACGGCTTCCAAAGTAACCCATCTTTGGTCAGGTCTTCATCCCTCAGGTTCATTTCTATCACTTTCTCCTATGTTTTCCTTGGCCTTCCCCTGTGGACTCAATCTACTACTTCAAGTGTTCCACATTTACTAACTCAAGAGCCTATCCATTTTTTCAACATGACCATACCATCAAAGTCTACTCTTCTGATGATTTTTTTAATTTTAAATTCGCAGGAGAAACGTTAGCGCGTAAACAGGAAGTGGGGTTCATTCAGGATCGGCTTGTGCACTTAAAGGTCGGCTCGACCTACTGTGAGAATCCATAGAAGCAGGTGTGATGTCACATGGCTCAAAGAGAGAGAGAGAGAGTGAGAGAGAGTAGTTAATTTGGTTGGAAGTTTGAAGTGACAAGATGTGAGAAGAAATAGTTTAAAGAAGGGGCCAGTCCCCAGAAATACATAACCTCAATATGTCTCAAAGCTGCTAGTGGACAAGAAAGTAATGTCAACAGCCTAATAAAATGGCCCTTTTCCAAATGGAGAGGTAACCATCAGGGTACGACGAGAGACGATCTTGGATGAAGTGTCCTCAGTCTCGAGAAAGACACGAGGTATGATTTAATTGTACTTTTTATGATTTAATTGCACTTTATGATTTAATTGCACTTTATTGATTTAATTGTACTTTTTATGATTTATTGATTTGCATTCAATAACAAACACATATTTTATTTGATTGTGACGTACAAAAAATTAGACCTCCCCCTGCAGGGGAGATAATGCAACATTAATTTAATAAGCCAATACTCACAAATAATTATGACAACCTGTTCTTTTACATTATTTGGATTATTCGGACTACTGTTCTTACCTTGGATGTTATTCTCATAATTTTTCAGCTGATGTAACCTCCGACCTTCTTCAGGTGCATTTTGTTGAACTCAGGAATCTTTCTGTCAAATTCGGAAATCTGTCCACAAGGACACGTGCCGTAACGTATAAAAGTGCTAAATAATAATCAGTTCTAAGTGACAATCTTCTGGGGTTGGTGGTTCAATTCTCAGTACGGGCGATACTAAGAATACAATTATGAATTACTTAAGACTTCTACCCGGTCATGGCTGACGGAATGAGAGCAACTTACTCATGTAGGTTAAATAAAGGGTTCCATACAGATTCCCGAGTTCGACAGAAAGATTCCGAGTTCTCAAAAACTTCCTAAACAACTTGTTATTTTGTTTCATCTTAGTAGTTGTCGTGGTAGTGTGGGTGAAAGAAGAGAGACAACCTCAGTTTGTTTTCACAGACAATATTTTATACGTCTGCTCGACCCCCCTTCCCAGTCAGTTATTCTCCTTAGAAACTTTTTTTTTTAATCTTCTTCATGTGATACCTATTTCAACTTTCATCCATTCACACGGCTTCAAACTTAACCTTCTGACCTCGACAAACAACTGTTTACCCCATCTGTTCTTGAATGCTTCCGAGGACATTCAATAAATTAAAACCGGAAACTAACAATGACATTAAACTAGCTGGATTTCCCAACATGCAATAGACAACACAAATAAATCACAGTTTCAACAACATCACATTCATTAGTAGAAAATGCAAGTGTTTTATTTTGGGTTTTTAGATTCCAATACAAAATTCTTCTTTCTATATACATGAATAATTACAATGAATGAAAATCAAATCAAAAATGATCGCAACATAGTCAAAATCATTCTGCAATATTACAAAGTTTAAATCTTCAATATAAAATCATAAAAAAATACTATTATAATAATAGCTTTAGTGTATCAGTATATTTATTTATATATCCGACGCTGCTGTCAGTTATTTCTGCTAACAGTCACATCCTATTAATATAGACAGTAGAGGTAGAAGGTAGAGATTAGATAGCTTTGGCTGTTTTGTCAAAAAGCAGATTACCCTTCCCAATTGCTTTTCTCATTTTTTTCAAACTAAGCAAATTAACCCCTCCGCCCCTTTTTTTTTTTTTTTACTTATATTTTTTCATTTATTAATTTTCCAACGAATGTTAAGTCTGCAATATCTTGGATTTAGTTAGTTTGTCTGGGGATTTAAACTGCATTTTACATTTTTTTAATGACTCAGAGCTTCTTTAGACTATATATATATATATAAGTATTAGGTTATTGTACAAAATAAATGGAGTTAAATCAGGTTTCTCTTTGAATTTTCGGAGTGAAAAGCAAATATGTATAAATCAATGAATGTCAAATGCAATTTAATTTTTCAGCCTGACTGAAATGTTATACACTGATGAAGC
The DNA here is from genome assembly GCA_963556195.1 of Sepiola atlantica. Lineage (NCBI taxonomy): Eukaryota > Metazoa > Mollusca > Cephalopoda > Sepiida > Sepiolidae > Sepiola > Sepiola atlantica. Next base: position 76,923,693 of record OY744532.1, on the reverse strand, counting down.
CTCCTCATGAATATCAGTGATATTTTATATATCATGATAATATACATTCTTGAAATGAGCAGAAACAGTTGTTTGTAAACAAAGTGTTTTTGAAGGAAATAGGAAATGTTTCTCTGAATAACTACGGTTTACATGATGTTTATTTATATATATATATATATATGTAGTCAGGGTGTACTTATCTAAATATCTATATATAATATCATGTAAACCATAGTTATTCAGAGAAACATTCCATATTTCCTTCAAAAGCACTTTGTTTACAAACAATTGTTTCTGCCCATTTCAAGAATATATATTTTCATGATATATAAAATGTGTGTACGCATATATATTTTACTATTTCATGTAGATACACATATAATATAATATATTATGTATGTATATTTAAAGTATTTACATCTACAGTGCTCAATACATGAGTAGAGCTCAGTAATAATACGAAATATATTTATGGTAAGTAAACTACACAGAAACGGCCATGTTTTATTCCAAGAGGAAATAATCAGGCTAATTAGCTTTCAATTAGTCTGATGATTTCGTCCAGGAATGAAACATGAATGTTTCTATGTAGCTTAATTACCATAAAAATATTTCCATAACTATATGGAATGAGAGTTTTTGTGGTCGATCAATGTAAAGTAGCGATGAATCTATTGCTGATGGGTATGATGTAAATATTTCAGTGTTTGAAGGTAAATAAATTTGATTGCGATGTCAAAATGTGGCGGGATTTTCTTCACTGCTTGGTTGATTTGTTTGAAAAAAGTAACATTTCTCTACATCATTTTTTTTAGGTAATAATTATTAAGTAATTATTCATCAATGTTCATGAAAAAAAAACAATTACGACAAATAAAACAAAAAGAAAAGAGACGAAGAAAGAAAAGAAATCAGAAAAAAAAGTAAAAAATGAAAGTAAAAAATAAAAAAAGAAAAAAGAAAAAGACAAAAAACGAGAAAGATAAGGAAGAAAATAGAAAAAAAAATAGCATAACAAAAAAAAGAAACAAATACGAATTTTTTTGGTTATTTTTTTTAACTTTTTAATCCCCATGATGTCTTGGGAGTCAACAGTAATTGAATAAGTCAGACATCATTCATTCTAACTGTTACTGAATATTAAGCAAAACCTACTAATGATAATGTTAGAGATTTTTTTAAAACTTTCATTTTAACCCATTTTGGAGTATTTAAGCACAGTGGATGTTTTCCTTTCAATACCAATGATTGATTCATGTAAACAATCACTAATCATACATTTTGAGTAAAAACCAATTAAGATAATTTTAAATATTTTAAATATTGAAAGTTTTACCCTTTAAGGGAATTTTAGCCTCTTGCGGGACAAAATCATAATATTAATAGAATAACACACTTAATATATGATTTACAATTAAACCCCTCTCCCCTAAAGAAAATAAATAATAAATAAAAATATTAATAGAATAACACACTTAATATATAAATTCACAACTAACCTCCACACACAAAAAAATGAAAATAAAATAAATAATTTAAATAAATGTAACAAGAACCATTTCATCACTTAAGTAAGATAAAGAAATTTTTATTTAATTTTATTCCATTTGCTGCAGGCCACATTGATATTTACTGCGGTATAGCCATAAAACAACATTACCGGTCTACATGGATTTCAGGAGATTAGAAATACCTACAATTTGATAAAGAGGTCTTTTCTCGGAATATATTATGGAACACAATAACACACATTAGATCACTCTGTAGAAGTTTTGACTAATCAAGTAAGATTTACTATAATCCCTCAAAAAATATATTTAAAAAAAAAGAAAAATCACTTTGTTTTTGTCCTCTTCTCAACACCGACATATTTCCACTTCTTTCATTGTGATAGCCTTCTAATACTCCTAAAAAAATCAGTTTGGTCAGTTTTCTGATCACATGGTTATATAAACTCATACAAAACTTTGTATTTGGGTTAAATTTGTTCATACCTTTAAGCTTATCGCATCGGGAAATGAGAGCGCGACTGTTTCAATATGGCGATCTCACCACAGAGACGTGTTGACACTCATTAAATCTATGTTAATAATTCAAATTACCTTTTGTCAAATACCAGTAAATAAATTCTTTCCTATCTGTTACACGTTCAACATGTGATTTAGTTCAACTACAATTTTTATTCAGGTTTATAAAACGTTATAATCATATACATATAAACGTATTTGTAGATACTCGACCATGCGTAATCTAATAAATATCTACAGGCAATATCTGATAATTGTTATAACAGTTGTTGGTTGGTGGTTTTGTTTTCAAGCATATCAACCCCTTTTGAGTTATTTAATGTAGAATCAGGTCATTTTGGTAAAAGTTTTTATGCTTCAAGTTTTTTGTTATCTTCAAATATTTATTCATGTTGTTTGGTTTGGTTGTTTTGTTTTGTGGGTATCAACGCTTTTCGGGTTATTTAATGTCAAATCAGGTCTATCTGGTAAAAGATTTTATGTTTCAAGTTATCTTCAAATATTTATTCATATTGTTTGGTTTACGGCATATCAACCCTTTTTGGGTTATTTAATGCCAAATCCGGTCATTTTCGTACAAGTTTTTATACTTCAAGTTCTTTATATCTTCGAATATTTATTTATGGTGTTTGGTTTAGCTGTTTTGTAGAGGAAAATTGTTGTTTTTGGTTTTGGGTTTGCAGAACATGATTGAGTTTTGCAAAGGGAAAGGAAAAAAAAACAATAACATCAATGTTTGGTGCATTTTAGGTCAGAAAGCCAGTATTTGCAGACTAGCCTGATCTGGTAGCACCGACAGTGGTTGAACTACCATCATAACATTTTGTGGGAAACTAATTTTGAGAAAAGAAGAGTGTTGGACTCTCATACAGTTCACTTTCGCCAGACTGCAGCACAATGGCAGGTCCATGCTTAGAGGGATCTGCAACGTGAAATCCGACCAAACCCGACATCTTAGGTAAGCAGATTTTCTGAAAGCACTACAGTTACCCAACCTAGATGTTAACAAAAGGATCAATCGGTTGCGCTGGTAGGATAATGTGGATAAATTATTGTAGCAGCATGGAAGTCTTGAATTGCAGGAAGGTTGACCTACCAAGGAAAACTTGAAAACAAGTGATTCAACAAGTTTGGAGACAGTTGTCCCACTGAACCATGAGAACTGGAGAGTGAGCTTGCAAAATTTAAAGAAACGTCTGACCCCTCAACAAGGGAAAAGTGGCACAAAATGAAAAAGAGAGAGAAAAAGACAAAGAAACAGACAGTGAGAAAAACAAGCCCTTTCCGATTTACATCAGAGACCCAAAAAAAAAGAAATAAAGAACAGTGTTTTTGTTATATTGCGGCCAACTGCAACGTTTTTGGTCTACCATATTTTTTACGTTGTCAACCTAAGCATTGGAGACATGAGTCTTCACATGGGTCATTACCCTTTAGACTCTTCCATTTATTCCAAACTATCAAACTAAATTGAAGTGAAAAAATAAATAAAAATGGCCGCATGAATAACATTCATACAAAGAAAATATTCATGGTTGGATGACAAGATTGAATTTTTAAGAAAATAAAGGAGATGGGTACCAACCTCACCATAACTATTTTTTTCATAAGATAGAATATTGCCATTTTGTTTATTGGCGTTTTTTACAAGATGTAAGAATTCTTTTTGTACAAGCCTTAATATTTTAGTTGCCTTTTTGATGTTCGAAATGTTTTAATAAATATTTTTTTAAATAAATAAGTGTAAATGTGTAATAATATTTTTTACTTTCTACTCAATTTCAATACTTTTAAATCAATTTTGATAGAGTGGACCTGGCATTAGAAACATTGGGGTAAAATCCATACAACAATTGAAAGAGGTTGTTGGCAGTACCAAAACAAAAATGACTTGAACAGAAAAAAAAAACAAAGAAAAGAATATAAAAAAAGAAAACCAACAGCAAATCCAAGAACAAAAAAAAAGATAAAAAGAAAAAAAAGGAAATAAACAAGAAAAAAAGGAAAAGCCAAAATGGAAGGAAAACAAAAAAAAAAGAAAGAAAACTAAAAGAAAGAACAAACAAGAAAGGATAGACAAAAAAGGAAAGAAAAAGGAAAAGAAAAAAGGAAAATAGAAAGAAAACAAAAAAGAAATTGAAAAGAAATAAGAAAAGAAACAAAAAAAATCAGACGCCAAAAAAAATTATTTTTCTTTCTAAACTCATCCATTTTTCTCTAGTCGTAAAAAATAATATTGCACATAATTTTGATTATATTGTGTGAGAAACATTTGTAGCCAGTTCAGTTTTTAGGGCATCTTTTTTTTTTTATTTATTTATAGAATCTCATTTTTTCTGGAATGATCAGGAGTGTAAGACTGTGGAGCAGTTGAGTAATAATGATTATTAGTAAATGCTTTTCGTCCATTTCATCTTGAAAATAAACTTGGACCAAATTGGAATGATGATGTGGAATGTTTGTTAAAGATTTGCCTCTGTTTGAACATAAGAATTTCCCAGTAAATCAACTGACGACCACCATAACAACCTCCATGGGCTAACTCTTCTACTCTCAATGTACACAACAAACTTTTCAGAGATTCGTCGACTCCGTGACATCACCTTGAAACAATTCCGCATAGTTTGGAGGATCTGCTTGTTGGGCGCATGGATAAAGTAATATTTCTTCACCAAGCAATGTAATTGGATTTTTCTGAAAAGAAAATTGAAATTAAATTTAAAAAAAAAAAAAATGGTGATCTAATTATTTAAAAAGGCACAATTAATCAACTTATCAATAAAATGAATCTTTAGGTTCAATTGTACAATAGGTCTATCTAAAAATCTCACTTATTTCACTTGGTTTTAATGAAAATATTTGATAAAATTCATTGTCTATTATTATATAAAATTCTAATTTACTTTTTTCATTATTATTTACTAATAAGTCAGCACTTGTCAAGGCTAAAAGCCACTGGAGGATAAGGATTAATGAGATGGATAGATAAACCCCAAGGCTGACCACCACAACTAAGATGGCAGTGTACAATGCCTGCATCATTAGCACTCTCCTGTACAGCAATGAAACGTAATCAGATTTTATATTTTGGCTGATGCACTTAGTTATAAAAATAGTCATGTAAACAGATACTGAAATAATTATTATTACCCGGATGTAAATGTCAAAAGTACTGGTAACAGTTATTTCCATTTAACTGATGTTTTAAAGGTATTTAAAAATAGATTTAAACAACAGGTTATCATTTAATATAGTATGGGACATTAGAGTTAATAATAAATATATTTAAACAAATCATCAACTGTTAGTCTGTTTAGGAGGGTAGTACAAAGAGATTTGGTAACCATATTAATGCCACTCTCAGAAGGTATAACTTCTCACCACAAAGACATGACAAAGGAAGAAAAATGACAGATTTAAGCAGACACAAACTAGAAATCATGTAACAAGTAATGAATCATTAATCAATGTATAAATAATTTTTTTTTAATTCTTTGAAAAATACTGAACTGATTTTCCAGTCTCTTGTTAAAATTTCTTTAATTTTTCTCGACTGGACATCAATAACAAACATTGTGGACTTTTCTGGATCCGAATAAGTGATTTTACCATCTGTCCTATTTTCATAAAAACATTTCTATCAGTGGGACCGAAACCAAAGAATCTGACTTACCGTGTGGTGTGTAATGATTTCATGTAGACTAGAATAAACCTGGTAATTCGTTCCAAAAAAGTGATATGTTCCGTCGCACGCATCGATGAGGAAGTGCTTACAACGTTCTTCAGCTTGATAAGAAATGGTGAAGCCCCAGATCCTCTCACTGACCCTCACCAAGAAACTCCCAATAGGTCGATTCAACAGGATTTCTTCTGCTTCAGATCTTGTAATCAAACCTGTCAAAAAGATTCACATAATTAGAAGAAACTAAATAAACCTGTGCAAATACACAGGATTTAAAACTATTTGAAATTAGTACATAAAAATTTGTTTCATACTTAATTTTAAACTAGATGGACCTGCACAAATTACACATTATTTGAAATTATCTGAAATTAGTACATTAAAATTTGTACTTAGTTTTAAACTAGAAACTAGATTGACTTGCACAAATTACACATTATTTGAAATTAATACATTAAAATTCGTTTTGTACCTAATTTTTTAAAAGAAAAAGCTGCTTAGTCAAATCAAATTGGCAATCAAAATATCAGAGATTTGTCAAAGTTACGATAATTTCATAATTTAATGTTAATATTAATCTCTCTTCTGTAAAATAAATGAGAGCTATAAATTATTTAAAATAAAATAAATGAAAACGTCTTTCAGATAATTTAGAAAACTGTTAATGAAATGACATTGCATGTTTTAAAGATTTCAACAAAGGGAAATATGCATTTGCTTTTATAGTGTTAATAATACAACTCGTGTTGTTTAGTTCCACCTTCTCCCACTAACTCCCCAACCGGAAATGTGTTCTTCCTAGTTCTTTCACACCAAGTCCCAAGTCCTCCTACTCCCAATACCAATGAAAGCATGACACAAAAACAAAGGAAGGAAGGAATGTACTAGCATATTAATATTAGAATAGTGCTATAGGTTAATAAAACAATTTTTATTTTTATTATGCACTTATTCAGAAATGCTGTGAGGTACGCATCCTGCGACATTGATGCATAAAAATATAAAATGATACAATAAAATATTTTTGTATCTCAGGGACGCACTTCAATTTTTTCTAGGTTAGTTGTGTGCAATTTTGTCATTAAAAGAAAAAATGTTACTTTTTAAAATAAGCAAATTTCTGATCTTTAATGTTTGACAATCTCCCAAGTAATCAAAATCCTATTTTTCATGGTCTTAATTACAAATTGTAAATTTAGAGTTCGAGAAAGAAGAGAAAAAACGTGGAAAAGAATAGTAAAACATGGAGAATTGGATACCTGCACAGATTACGGAACGCGCATTCAAGTTCAATCAGATCTATGAACACCTCCACCTATGGGCAAAAATCAGCCTGATTTTCATGAATAAGTAGATGACCTATGATCCATTACCCATGACCATGGTCAACGTTGGTACATTGTACGTTAATGCGTACATTATATAGTTGGGAATGAACGATGTATATATCTTTCATTTTCTTTACTTTCTTTATTTACGTCATTTATTTATATCATCCTCTTACACTGCTGCTACTACAACTAATATTCCCACTATACTACTCTTCCCACTATTTTCCATCTCATTCACCTCCTCCTTACACCATCTAAAACATTCTGTGTGCAAACAACCAACCAATCAAGCAAGATTATCAGAGTTTTAGTATGATATAAATATACAATGAAATGACCCAAAAATGGTTGATATGCCATAAAACAGACAGCCATGGATAATGTATATACATTCCCCATTACAATAAAGACAGACAATTTTCTTTTAATTTTATGCATTAAATTCGATTGTTTTGGTTGACGGGTGGATTTTTTTAAACATAACTCAACCAAGGAATATTTTCACATGTATTTTGTGTGATTAAAATATATAGGGAAACGAACGTTGATTAACTCAGATTTAGTATAACAATAATTATATAGATTTTGCACGGCACCTATGCTCCAATTGAACCCACTTTTGTTCTCCACGCTGTCATAAACTCGACAATGGTTGAGAATTCTTGATTTAAACGTCCGTTTTCCTTTTGGACAGGTGTAGCCGGCGGCGTTTGTGCACAGATGAGGCCAAGAACCGGCGATTCCTTCAAGAGCACGACCCGATGCTCTATGAGGTTCTTCTTTATACATACACAAACAATGACGTCTCGAAACTGTCAGCAATAGACCCATGCGAAAAGTAAAAGTCTGTAAATGAATAAAATATTCTACTGTACAACATTTTTTTTTAATACTAATCAATCATTACTTATCAAGGCTAAAAGCCACTCGAAGATAAGTGTCTTTGAGATGGATAGATTGTCATTTGAATGATGAAGAATATTATGAGAGGATTGAAAATAAAGAACAGAATGAACAAATTTTATTATTTATGAAGACGGTTTATGACAAGTATTTGTTGACATTGGATTTAATTGGTTTGGTTTGGTTGTTTTGTTTTGTGGCATATCAACCATTTCTTGGTTATTTAATGCCGAATCAAGTCATTTTGGTAAAAGTTTATTTGCTTCAAGTTCTTTATATCTTCATATATTTTCAAGATTCTATTTTGCATATGAATCATTTGTAAGTTAATTTGTTTTTACGCAAATCTTTTGTAAATAAATAGTCTAATTGATAAATTCTATTTAAATGTCTAAATAAATAGTCTAATTGATAAATTCTATTTAAACGTCTAAATAAATAGTCTAATTGATAAATTCTATTTAAACGTCTAAATAAATAGTCTAATTGATAAATTCTATTTAAATGTCTATATAACGGGGACCCCACACTCTTACACTCCCTGCGACTCCGTGACGGCATCAAATGTAATGTAATGAGAACCGTCTCGGTGCAGGAATCCTTCCTGACTGTGAACACCTTTTCTTTGGCTCGTGATTTCGTCTGTAGTGGCTGTAAAAAGAAAGATGGCTCGAATCTCCCCCGGGTCTGATGAATGACGACTTCGTGATTCTGTGAAGGCAAGATTACTTAGCAGCACAATTCACGATAGAATAACTCGACAAACGGCTAGGTCTTTTCACAACAATAATTATTTAATAAAAATGAACAAAGTCTATTCTTCGATAATGGCTTCCTTACTAGCTATTGTATCTCTCCGTGTGCGTGTATGAATCTCTATTTACGATTTCCCAGTTGTTAAATAAGTTGTAACTTAATCTATGTTTGGAGAACCGTGTGTGTGTGAAACTCCCTTTACGAGTGTTAATCCTTAATTAAGTTGTGACTTGTCTATTGCAAACGGTGGGGGGGACACTATTGTTAACACCTCCCAGACAAGAAGCTGTTCGCGCAGCATCTCGTCTGGTGATCCCCTAGCCCGACGGAGACGTCCGTTCTCGACCAATTCTTAGATCTGACTGTGTACACCTTCTCATCTCAAAACAACAAAGACGAAAAACGTATAACTCATACTCTCTCTCTCTCTCTCTCTCTCTCTTCTCGTCGTGTGGTACGCGCGATGCTGACTTACCCTCTTTCTTTACCCCATCCCTTCTTCTGTGTCCCCACCCCTCTCGTCGTGTTGTACGACAATTGGGGTGTTCTGGTTCGCCTCTCTCCGACGTTATCTAGATCAAACAATCATCGGGAAGAGGAGGCTCTGACCACAATCAAAAGTGACAGCCCGATCGGCGATCCTATCTCCGCCGCCCGCGCCCGCACACATAGAGCCTGGCACGCCCGCTTTTCCCTGTTGATGTCTCCCCCAGTATTTACGATTAACGGGGCCCGCCAGACATATGGAAATTGTCACTTCTCGGGCGGGCTCGATCGCCACGTCAACACGAGAACCAATTTCAGACTTTTTGGCGCCAACGGCGATTAAGGTCTGGTCAGTCAAAAATATGTACTAGCTCCCAGACTTCCACTTGTCTCTACGCGGGGCCTGATCTCCCCGATGCATTCCAGTGCACCCCGGGGTGCAGACTCCGTCGCTGAAACCACTGTTTCACATCCGCCCAATCCTTATTTCGTGTCAATTGGTCGAAATTGACACCTCCCAGACCGTCACCTTTCTCCACGTAGGGGGCTGATCTCTCCGATGCATATCGGTGCGCCATAAAGGGGGCAGATACGTCGGATGAAATCACTGTTTCACATCCGTCCACCCTTATTTCGTGTCACTTGGTTGCAATTGACATCTCCCAGACCGTTACCTTTCCCCACACACAGAGAGAACAACGGATAATACAATCAAAACAATAATAATCAAAAATTAAGAAAAAACTGTAGCTAAACAATGGAACAAAAAGTTTTCTTTTTCTGTTCTGTTTTCTTTTGGTCTGCCCTTCTTTTTCTCTTTCCAGTCTATTAAAACATCAGGACTACGTATGTATGTGTGTATGTGCGTATGCATTTTGTGGTTTCTGTGTTGGGAGGTGGGTGGGTGACAAAATGAATTATTATGCATGCAATTAAAAGTTTGTTAATACAGATTGGAGCTCGCAACGCCCCTTACAAATTACGTCACCATCACCCTCTCCTCGGAATCAATCTCTACTTCTTCACTGGTCATCCACCTGGATTTCCGACAGGGCAGGGATTCCTGCTCCCGCTCGCGATCTGGGTGAAGTGTACTCAAGGGTAACCCTCCCTCGCTCATGCACTCGGCCGTCGGTGTGCTCGCGCCGTCCAATTTCTCCCTATGTCTTTCTCGCGCCCTTTGTCTTTTCTGCAAAAGCTAACCCTATTATTTATGTGCACAATTCTCACTAACATCGACCAAGCCCTATCGTGCCCGTGTCTAGTTCTACCTTTTAACGTGAATTTTCCCTTCCTGACGGGGTTAATCGAACCCTCAATCTCTCTAAGCTAACAGCTTGTTACCTTCTGGTTATGCAACGCATTTTAACACATTATAATACTTTCATAACTGTTCGATGGGGTCGACCGGTAATCGCAAACGATTTGGTAATTCGGCTTTAATCTGCCGAGATGATTATATTCGGCGACAAGTGTCTTAGCGATTGCATATCCAACTGTGCACCTGTGCACTCACTCGTCAGTATCAACAACTGAAATTCTCTTGGTACGGACCTGTCTGGTTCGCATACCGTCACTATCATTGCGTCGGCCACCTCGGCCGGATTCTCTTCGTTCCCTTCTCTGGGAAAAACAATTCTCTCAGACTAACACCTTCTTGGCTCACTTCGGCCCGGTGACATTCGATATCGATGCGCCTTCTCTGGCTGCATGCGACAGTAACCCTTTTGGTTCTTCCCTATAACTTCCAATTTCTTCATAATCATTCTCTCATCGCTTCCCGACACTGTCCCTAATTACTCATCGAGTGCCTCTCCCAGCAACGGGGGGCCACTGATTTCTTCTGCTTCGTCTGTATCAACACTATCTATCTTAGATAGGATCTCATATCCTTCTCTTCGCTTATCATTACTTCTGTGCCCTTTCGTAAGGTGCACCACAATCTGTCATATTCACGGTGGTTCGAACATCTGTCGATTACTTCAACCTTCTTTTGCTTTTACAACTCACTATATATCTGCCTGGTCGTTCGGCAACAGCCCATCCAGCTGCAGGTATATTACTACTTGTGATCGATCATTTGGATCTAACCACGACGACCCTCCATCGGTCCCAGTTATGCATCTCTTTCTATCCTTATATGTCCGTTTTATCTCGGGGGGGAGGGCATCCAGGACAACTGTCCGCGCCACAACCACCAGCACCGCACACGCATGGGGGCCCTCCCTGCGCGCGGTGGGGCCAACGAATGCGACACAGCACAACCTCGGCCTCTCCCCCAGGTCCTTGACTATCTTTGGCTTGGCTTTCCTACTATTCTGTGGTGGGGCGTCTGCTCCCCTCTACCGTAACTTCATAGGTAATTCCTCTACCTTTTTGGCTAACCGATTTTCTCTCAGTCTCTTCTGGAGCTGGGCAGGGGGGTATTTTGCCGCTCTCCTCCCACTCGCTGGACTGGTCAACCGACATAGCAGTCGCGTTTAATTCGATCTCTCTCTACGGGGGGGTTCATTGCTTCTTGCGGTTTCTCATAAACCGGCGAACAAAACCCAAGCCCGTCTTCTTCCCATTTAAATTCGCTATCTTTCACTAAACTTATCATTCTGGGGGCCACCCTACTTTTTATACTCTGTGGGGTGGCCTCTGGGCGCTTCCCTGGTTCTTTACCCCAGTGTCAGGTGGCACACTAAGGTTCGGAATCCTAATTCCTCACCTCCGATCTATGCTGCTGTGCACCACCGACTCTCATGTCCGAACCGACCACACTTAGTGCAGTTCGGTCTAAACGTGCTGCGCGGGCGCCCATAACTTGTGGGACACTCTGCTGCTCTATGCCCCTCGCCCCTGCAGGTCCAGCGGACTGATACCTGCCTGGCCGGTGCGGGCCTATCGTACTCATTTTGAAGGTCCCATGCCTCCCTTCTACGATCGGAGTCTGCCTCCCAATCTTCTCCGCCCCCTCTCTCCATTCGGGGCCCCGGGCTCGCCCTGCCCCCACCGTTTTCCTTCTCCCAGGCCTTTCCTCGCCATTGCTTAACCTTAGCCGGGTCAACTCGCGTACGGCCTCAATCGCGGTTCGCTCGCTGGCGTATTGCCTCACTAGCTGCTCGCGGAGCTCCGTCCAAGTGATCCCCGGGTTCTCTACATACCTCCCCTCAATGAATCTCGACACTGGGCCCCTCGCTCCCTCTAGAGCGAGCAGCACCATCTCTAAATCTTCTAGTCCATAAATCACCCTCTTCTTCTGAATTACTGCTAACCACTCCATTAAACCGACGGGATCCCCTCTGTGGGGGGGTATTCGTATCCCTCCTATCGGCCCTTCTATCTTTCTAGTCTCTTCTCTCCCCATACCTGTTACACTATTTACTGGGTCTTCCTCCGAACCCATTCCCTTTGCGTTCTAGCTTACCACCCCTAACAACAGAACTACCCAAACTGTGTGCAAAGTTTGGACAACAATCGATACACCGACAAAACCGAGCAAGCGAACAAGAGAAATCAACGAGTCACTTACCCCTCTCCTCTGCTGCTCCTGTGGTCCCTTGTCTCTGGGTTGGTCGCTTGTTATTTTTCGAGTCCGTCTGGGCCTTTCAATCAATTGACTAAAAGTTCGCGGTCCCAGACCGATCTCAAAGTCTAAAAAACGTTTTTCTTTCAGTCTATCTCTTTTTCTATCTTTCTCTTTTTTTTTCAAACACGGGTGTACATGCCCGTTAAACTGTTTCTCTCTTTTCTTTTCCTATTCTCTTTTTCTATCTTTTTTTTTTCAAACACGGGTGTCGATGTCCGTCAAACTGTTTCTCTCTTTTCCCTTCCTTCCTCCTTTTTTTTTATTCTCCTTTTCAACCACGGGTGTACATGCCCGTTAAACTGTTTCTCTCTTTTCTTTTTCTTTTTCTATCTTTCTTTTTTTTTCAAACACGGGTGTCGATGTCCGTCAAACTTTTCTCTCTGCCGGTAAAAAAAAATCGTCCGTTGTGCCCGTGGGTTTTTTTAAAATTTGTCTGTCTATTTTTTCTTTTTCCAAGGTGTTTTGCCGGAAAAAAAAATTGTTTTCTTTGTGGCCGTGGTTGTCTTTGTTCTTTTCTTCTCCCGAGGTTGCCAGGCACTCCTCACCGTACCATGATCCTGGTCACGGCACCATTTATAACGGGGACCCCACACTCTTACACTCCCTGCGACTCCGTGACGGCATCAAATGTAATGTAATGAGAACCGTCTCGGTGCAGGAATCCTTCCTGACTGTGAACACCTTTTCTTTGGCTCGTGATTTCGTCTGTAGTGGCTGTAAAAAGAAAGATGGCTCGAATCTCCCCCGGGTCTGATGAATGACGACTTCGTGATTCTGTGAAGGCAAGATTACTTAGCAGCACAATTCACGATAGAATAACTCGACAAACGGCTAGGTCTTTTCACAACAATAATTATTTAATAAAAATGAACAAAGTCTATTCTTCGATAATGGCTTCCTTACTAGCTATTGTATCTCTCCGTGTGCGTGTATGAATCTCTATTTACGATTTCCCAGTTGTTAAATAAGTTGTAACTTAATCTATGTTTGGAGAACCGTGTGTGTGTGAAACTCCCTTTACGAGTGTTAATCCTTAATTAAGTTGTGACTTGTCTATTGCAAACGGTGGGGGGGACACTATTGTTAACACCTCCCAGACAAGAAGCTGTTCGCGCAGCATCTCGTCTGGTGATCCCCTAGCCCGACGGAGACGTCCGTTCTCGACCAATTCTTAGATCTGACTGTGTACACCTTCTCATCTCAAAACAACAAAGACGAAAAACGTATAACTCATACTCTCTCTCTCTCTCTCTCTCTCTCTTCTCGTCGTGTGGTACGCGCGATGCTGACTTACCCTCTTTCTTTACCCCATCCCTTCTTCTGTGTCCCCACCCCTCTCGTCGTGTTGTACGACAATTGGGGTGTTCTGGTTCGCCTCTCTCCGACGTTATCTAGATCAAACAATCATCGGGAAGAGGAGGCTCTGACCACAATCAAAAGTGACAGCCCGATCGGCGATCCTATCTCCGCCGCCCGCGCCCGCACACATAGAGCCTGGCACGCCCGCTTTTCCCTGTTGATGTCTCCCCCAGTATTTACGATTAACGGGGCCCGCCAGACATATGGAAATTGTCACTTCTCGGGCGGGCTCGATCGCCACGTCAACACGAGAACCAATTTCAGACTTTTTGGCGCCAACGGCGATTAAGGTCTGGTCAGTCAAAAATATGTACTAGCTCCCAGACTTCCACTTGTCTCTACGCGGGGCCTGATCTCCCCGATGCATTCCAGTGCACCCCGGGGTGCAGACTCCGTCGCTGAAACCACTGTTTCACATCCGCCCAATCCTTATTTCGTGTCAATTGGTCGAAATTGACACCTCCCAGACCGTCACCTTTCTCCACGTGGGGGGCTGATCTCTCCGATGCATATCGGTGCGCCATAAAGGGGGCAGATACGTCGGATGAAATCACTGTTTCACATCTAAATAAATAGTCTAATTGATAAATTCTATTTAAATGTCTCAATAAATAGTCTAATTGATAAATTCTATTTAAATGTCTCAATAAATAGTCTAATTGATAAATTCTATTTAAATGTCTAAATAAATAGTCTAATTGATAAATTCTATTTAAATGTCTAAATAAATAGTCTAATTGATAAATTCTATTTAACCCAAGAAATTTTCATTGGACTGCTTCCCTACAGAGTACAACATGGTCATCTTAAAATCCAAAGTCAACAAATACTTGTCACAAACAGTCCTCACAAATAATCAGATTTTTTCACTCCATTCATCATTTTCAATCCTCTCATAATTATCATTTAACTGACAATCTATCTCATTAACCTTTATCCCTGAGTATGTTCTTTTTTTTATTTTTTTATAAACATATTTCACCCCAAACAAGGCAGGCCACCACTGTAGACGTAAGGGTTTTGGCCTCGATAAGTGGTGACACATTAGTAATTAAAAAAAAAACATAGATGGGACTGTGACAGGTACTACCACTCCTCTGGGTCAGAGTGGACCTGAGAGTAATGGCAACTAATGAGTGACTCCACATTTGCAAATTGGGGTTTCACCACCGAATTCTGTTTTGTATTATACTCTTGATGGTTGGAGGTAGAGAGAGCTTGAGTAGATGATAGGGTTGGGAAACAGGGTAGACAGAAAAAAGGTTAAAAGGACAAGGACAAGGAAAAGTGAATTTCAGAATTATGAGGGTAGAATAAGGGGCAACCACCTTGCCCAAAGATGTCCACAAGACAGTTTGTTGTATATGTGACAACCTTAAATACTGTAAACAGATTCTACTCACCATGAAACCAAGGTTCAATCTTGTTTGTTTCTGGGCTAATACCAACCCCTTTAGGCCGTTCTTCTTCTTTAAACCATTGGATAACAGCGGCTTTGTTTTTCGGCGTACTTGGCCTTTTCTCACCATTTTTACTTTTCGGAATGTTGTTAATAACAGCTGAATGGCTAATGTGCGTCCTGCAACACAGACAATAAAATCAAATCCTTATTCAAATAGAAAGAAATACAAAAAAATTTTTATTTTTTTTTAAAACACAATTTTAAAAAAGCTAATTGACTGACTATTGAGTCCACTGTTGACCTTGGCTGTGATTGGTTGTTTTGTTTTACGGAATATCAACCCTTTTGAATTATTTAATGCCAAATTCGGTCATTTTGGTAAAAGATTTTATGCTAACTGGTAACTCACTTAGAGGTTGTGGCTCAATAAAACACACAGACCCCTGATCTGTAACAGGTTGGCATTAGGAAGGGCAAGCATCCAGTCGTAAAACTAATGTTTCAATTCTCACGATGACTGTTTCTACAATAACGGGAATTTCATGGAGAAGTTCAATTTGTACTGCCATGGACAACATGCAACCAATATCTGATGTGGAAAAGGCACACTAATAGAATATATACCATCATTTCCATGGAATGTGGTCCACTGAACTCCAATCTTTGGTTTCTTCCTTGTAAAACATTCACAGCAATAACTCGTCTTCCTACCACAATGGAAAAAGATTTTCCTTTCTTCCTCCATGTGCCTAACGTCAGGCAGAATTTCCATGGACTGAGCTTCTTTGCAGGGACTTCCAATATGTAGAATACATTACTGTGGGACTGTAGTCGTCTTCAATTCCAATGTGAACCAACACTTGTCATAAACCGTCTCATAAGAAATCAAACTTAGTTTGTTTCATTGATCAGTTGTAGTACTCCCATAGTGTTCATCATCTTTTGGCTGATTATCAATCCTCACCTTCGAGTGGCTCTTGGCCTATATTACTGGTGGCCCAATAGTAAAATAAAAAAATTTTAAATTTAAAAAAAAAAAAAAAATTTTTTTAAAACGATAAAGCTTTTTGAAATTTCAATTTTGATTTCAAGCTGCCATCTTATATTTAACTAGCTGCACTCGTGTAAATTACCCAATATTAATTTTTTTTTTTTTCATTTGTGTTTGAGCTCTCCCTTTTTTTTGTAAACTTATTTATAATATCTTTGCCTGACATAGATGTAGCTATATTTTATGGAAAAGAGATTAATTTCACATAACATTTTATTTTTCCAAAGTACATTTAATGTATTTTTATGATTAAAAATATGTTTTTATTAATTATTAACAAATATTAACTCCCTTACTTTTTCTTTTTATCTTCAATCGCACCCAAAAAATAAATTTTAATATTATTCATATAGATGGAGTTGAAGCCAAAGGCAGCAAAATGTTAAAGTCTTTTGTTAATAATGGGAAATGGATAAACAAATATTGTGAATACGAATGTTTAATAAATAGTTATACAATTTCTCCTAATCTAATAAATGTTCTATAAACTACCAATTAAATAAATGTACTTTTTAAATGTCTATTTACCTTCACAATCAGTTGCAGGCACTAAAATATATATATATATATATATATATATATATATCTCGGCTCTGATGAAGTACTAGAGTGCTAAAACGTAATTGCATTTGTGTAAGCCAATTTAAAATATATATATATATAACATCTGAAATTATCACTTTCCTACACTGATGAGAATGTAAGTCTGAAACGACATTATATGTAGGTATAAATAATTTAATATTCATTTATGAATATGGTTATATATATATATATATATATATATATATGATAAGTCAATGAAAAATAATTAAACCTGCAAATGGAAGTAAATCAGTATCTTCAGTTGTTCAGAACAAGGAGCATTTAGTGAATAAAAATATTTCTTCTTCTTTCACCTCACAATAGGTCCAATTCTCTAAAAGTTTACCTTTTAGTTATAAATTTTCATATATATATATATCATGGACGGCGGTACCGGGGGGGGGGGGGGGCTCAAGCCCCTCACACTTTTTAACTTGCCCCCCCCCCCACTTTACGGTCATTAATAATGAAGTTATATATGCATGTGTTTAACCGGCCCCCCCCACTTTTTAGGAGAGCCCCCCACACACACACACACACTTTTATAACTATGGCGCCGGTCGTGTATATATATATAAGTTCTTTGTAATATAGTAGGAAAAATCCCAGCAGAGTGCACGATTAATTAAGAATTAAAGTTAAAAATTAAGAGCATAATATTTATTTATTTTGGTACAGAAAAATTAGTACAACATTCGTACCGTCGGTTTCAAGCTCGGAAAGTCTTAGCCATCCGGCTCTCTTCATCTTCTGTTGTCATCTCATCTCATCATATATATATATATATATATATATATATATATATATATACACTAATGTACAATATACCCACATTGATTCACGAGTTGTCATGTGTAATTAAAGTACAAACTAGAACACATTCCTTCAAAAATTAATTTCTTAGCTGGATTTTCAATATTAATAACAATATATGTATAATATAATATGTATAATATAAGGCATATGCTTATAGGAGGAGATGAAAATACTAAGAAAAAAAAGAAAACAATGAGAAATTGATCTTTGCAGTGGGTGTGAACATTAAGTCATGGAGTGCATGAGCAAAACACAAATGGATTTAAAGCTCAAGTGACAACGGGGGGGGGGGAGAAAAATTAGGATCCTTCACTTTAGGGATTGAATTGGATGAACTCAGAAATAATAGTAAATAAAAAAAGAAATCAAGACGGCATTTTATTGAAGACATTCTATGAAACATGTAACAGCATTTGTTTCCTTTATATTTTAATCACACAAAATACATGGTTAAATATTCATCAGTTTTGGGATTGAGTTATGTTTGAAAACCGTTCCATTTTAATAGTTCTAATTGCATGTAATTTGCAAATAACTCATCAAGTGCGCATCTTACTTTCAATCACTTTCACCTTTTATCGGTACTCTTATAGAACGCATCAAGTTTCTGTGACTTCGCATCGTCAACGTTCGGGCAGGTCTCAGAAGCGCCCGAGAGTTGACGAAGCGAAAACTGCCAAACGATAACTTGAAGACTGGCAGACGATAAAATCAGACAAAGAAAATCAAAGTAAAATACATATATGAAAATAAAGAACGAACAAACCATAGCTAAACAACTGTTATTAATTAGATGTTTAGTTTCTTTTTTTTTTTTTATTTGTCACAGGAACCATTGTTAATCAAATGTTTTTAAATAAAATGTGTTTTTTGTGCACCGAAAAGTTTCAAAAGATTTTTTTTTTTATATAACAAACAACGAAACCACTATTTTTAACTAATTTCTTATTTATTTTTTAAAAAAATTTTTTTCAATGTTTTTTTCTTTTTAACATTTAGAAAATGTTAAGGTTAGGGTTTAGGGTTAGTCTTTCACTAGAAGTAACCGTTGCTGACAGAACTCAATGAATCCTTCAAGAAATTCAACGCGCTGACACAGATCGTAGAAATCCATATTTATTTTTAACGCACTGCAGATCGTAGAAATTTATTTGGGGCGCTTCCGAGACCTGCCCGAACATTGACAACACGAAGTCATAGAAACGCGATGCATTCTCTATAAGAGTACCCTTTTATTAACCTATGTTGTGCGACCTCCCCCACCCAGCACTTATTTTATACATCGTCTATTAATCTCGCTTCCGTCTCTCTCTCTCTCTCGCAGTTTATTAACAGTAAAGAAAGAATGAATAAAAATATTGGACCCCTCTAGTATAAACAAAAGGGAATATCACCACAGAAGTAATACAATTTATTTATTTTCTTTTATTTAACCCTTAGTTAGAAAAAAAGAGAAATATAAAGTCAGCAGAAAGAGACTAATTTTGAATTTTGTCTTTATCTTTTTATATTTAACCAGTTTTGTAAGCCCCCTCCCCGTCATTTGAAAACAATTTAACCTCAGCTCAATGGGTGACCCAACAGGTCACATTTTTTCTAGTATTGTATTAATATTGAATATTTTGTGTGCAATAATTTTTATAGGGTTGAGTTGATAAGATGGTTACATAATAGAGATATGCAAAGTGGCATAAAAGGCAATAATAATTATCAATTCTTACAAATATTTTTTTTTTTCGAGTCTACTTAATATTGTGATGGAATGTATACACCAAGTGAAGCAGACTGAGACAGGTGCAAACGAAAAAAATCAAAATTAAAAAAAAATTTTTTTAAATATTTCTTACAAATATTTTTTTTTTTTTCGAGTCTACTTAATATTGTGATGGAATGTATGCACCAAGTGAAGCAGACTGAGAAAGAAAAAAAAAGAAAATCATGTGAGATGTGGTGTGAACATGAAGTCATGGAGCGCACGAGTAAATCATAAAGGTCAAATGATAGCGTAGGAGTGCATGTATGGAGGTAAAAGAAGAACACAATTAGGTTAGCTCTCTTTTTCTTCAACCATGAAACGAAGAAACAGACGTCTATTTCAAACTCTACTGCTTCCTCCTTAGCTGCTCTGCAAACGAACAATGATAGACTTTAAGGAGTCAATATAAAGAAATCAGTTTATTTTCATGAGACTAAATTTGAGGGATTCGTTCACCCTACACAGAGTGATTATTTCTCTGCTCTGCCACCAATCAACAAAGATCAAATATAATGCGTCAATATTACGATGACAGAGTTCAGGGGAAGATTCCCTGGTTAGACAAAGTCTACATTAGAATTCAACATTTTATGTCTGCTTGTTGATCGCTTCTAATACTTAAAAAAAAAAAAAAAATTGTAAGATGTAATTAGTATGACCCCCCAAGACTAAAAGGCCCCATAAGTCTTGGAGGGGGGGGGGGGGGATGGGCTAATAAAACTGAACAAAATATCAAAACAGAGAAGAGTTGTGTATCTTTATATTTAATGGGTATCTTCTGAACTAATTTGAGGCCCCTTTCGTTGAAGTGGGTCTTTTAAAAGCATCATAAAAAACTTTTTCTTTTTTTTTGACACGAACAGGAGCTCTGTAAGGCCAAAATCTGACCCTGGGTATTACAAACAAACAAAAATAAATATATACACAAGGGATATTATAATTTTTTTCGCTTCCAAACAAGAAAAGTGAATCAAGGGAAATAACTCAATACAAACAGAGTCAGTAACAGTAAATTTATGAAAGTTGTCTTTCCTTTATCACTAAAAATACTCTTCCCTGTACAGGTTCATGCTACGAATGCTTATTTCGTGTAATTATTTGTTTAGATGCTGTCTTGCAGACAACAACCAGATTATCAGGATTTTAATATGGTTGGAATTCAAAAGTCAGTCCAGAATGGTGGAAGTCATAAATATTAGGTATCTTAAACATTAATTATTTTTCTGTGACCAAAATGCTTAGAATTTGAAAAGAAAGTTAAAGAAAAAAAATGGATAAAAAAATTATTAATCTTAAACCAATCGAGATGAATCCGTTTTCTTCTAGAAATTTTAGTCCACCTTATTTTTTTTTTTCCAACGACACTCCTCTAATGATGATGTCAGGTATTCTGAGGAGACCATTTCTATTAGTTACTATCTAACCAGTGTTGCCCGGGATTAAATAATGTATTAATATTAAACTAGCGGGACCTGTGTAAATTACTCAAAATGATGTTTTCAATACTAATTACCTTGTTCCTAACCTATAAAAGCGGTTTCGTGTCCGTCCGTCCATCAGACTTTTTTCTCGATTTGATCAATCAACTAATTCCGATTTCGACAACTAAACCTTACTTTGTAAATGTTTTAGATTAAATTAAATTTGGCTCCAATTTATGAGTAGCATACAAAGATTCGGAAGGTCGTTGCTTTTGATGTAAGCGTGACACACAAAATAACACACGCTATCGTATTAATATGTGTATTCCCGATCGTCCCTTCCCTACCTCCCTACCTACCCCCTCCCACCCTTCGATGTAGAAAAAAAAAATCTTAGAGGTTGGTTGGGATTGAACTATAAATCAGTCAGGCCAATGTCAAAAACCGACGTCAAAATCGTACGTCGCTAACCGTTGCGCCAAAGGGAAATACTTGAAAATATTACGAAAATTAGGTGACTTGAATGTTTTTCCAAATCTACGTGCGGCACGCATGCGCAGAGCTTTTGATGTAAGCGTGACACACGAACACACATGCTATCGTATTAATATATAGATAATGGATTTTCAAAAAAAAGAGAGAATGAAGATAAAGCAAGTGGCAAGAGCCAAGATCGAAAACAGGACTTTAAAATGATCAGTCTGATCTGCTACCATATGTGATATACACAGCAGGTTGCTTATGTGATAAAGCTAAGTCTTAATAAATGTAACATGCTGCTGACGGTGATGAAACTTTGGAGGGATCCTTATTTTATATATGTTTAAAATGGAAGTCTACATAGATAGGCAAACATAGAATGGTTGTTCATATTGTGAGAGTCCTTGCAGAAAAAGGGGATTCATTAGCGGAGATATCGAAGAAGCCCGAGTCGATGATTTAAGGGCTGTGAATTATCCACGGGTCTGAAAAATCGTAATCAAAACTTCCCCGCTCAATTATAAAATGTTCATTTGATTGAAAGTTATTAATAAGAGTCAATGTTCATTTGTTTTCATTGTAAAAAGTTCATTGAGAAATGTTAGAAGTATTAAAGCGGTTTTCAATCAGCAGACGATAAGGTGAAAGAGTTAATGTATTGTGTATGTGCGTACGTTGGTGTCAGAGTGGCTATGTGTGCGTGAGTGGATAAATGAATTTTTAGCTTTCCCCAAACCCGACAGAGATATGAGGGAAGCTGGCGAAAGGTCGATGTGAGCTCTGTCGTGGATTTCAGCTCAACATATTTGTTGAAGGAAAAATCTGACTTTTTATTGACTTCGGGGTGGATCAAAACAGCAAATTTGATAAATTCAGAGAAATGCATCTGATTGGTTTAAAATGTTTTTATTTGTTTTTATTAATTCAGGCGAGTGCATGCGTCGAGCCATATGCGCAGAAACGAGTTTAAGTATTTTCATTTTGGGCACCAAAGGACGAACTTAGTTGCTACGAAACTTCTATAATTTGCCGATCATTATTAAAATAATTCTGAGTGGGATACAATTTTACTTGACAGAAATTGAGTAGAACTACTTTTTTTTTCTTCAATTCACCCCATATAAGGTACGCTGCCACTGAGACATAAGGGCTACCGTAAATTAGGGGCCAGATTTTTTTTTAATTTTTTTTTTAACATAGTTCACCCCAAACAAGGCAGGCCATCACTGTAGACATAAGGGGCTACTGAGAAAGAGGGTGTAGGTTTCGGGGGTCCTCCTAAGTTGGGAGCTATGCAGCGAGATGACTGTTTACATTGGTTTTAAATTTCTACATGTCAGTACAGTCGGGGAAACAGGGAGCAGGGAGGGAGCTCCAGAGGCCGGTAGCATGAGGAAAGAAGCGATTGACGTAAAAGGCTCTTCGGCATCTGGGGACCTCCACAGTGAATGGATGGGATTTGGCTGATTGTCGGTTTGGTCTAGTGAATTTACGTTGAGATTTATAATAGGCATCCTAAGTGGGGAGGTGTGCAGAGAGATGCTTGTTCATATTACGTATACATTTCTGAATGTTGGTACAGTTAGGGAAACAGGGAGCAGGTGGAGCGAGATTCCAAAGGCAAGCGGTTCAAAAAAAGAAGTAATTAGAGTAGAAGGCCTTCCAGCATCTGGATACCTCTACAGTGAAGGGGGGTGATGGGACAGAGGCTGGAGCTTGATAGACAGTGTAGGACTTGTTAGGTTAGAGACTCTTTTGTTTGGACTCTGGTTGGTGCATCAGCCCAGATGTGACAACAATACTCCATGCATGGGCGAATGGTGGCTTTGTAGAGATATAGTTGTTTTTGTTGTGAAGCAAGGAAACTGAAGAATCAGAATAAAATATTGAGCTTGTATCGATGGCAATATAGACTTTAATATAGACAAAATGACAGATTTTATCCTGACGACATGAATGGTCGTTGAATGAAAATCTAAAACAATGCTGCCAAAATTAACCCATTTTTACTCTCTTAAAAGTGATTTTATTTTTACTTAACTTCAATGAACTTGTGATGAGCTGTTTTAATCAAGAGCTTGACTAATCGGAAAAAAGATTTCGTCAATAGATTCTGCTAGCAATAAGTTTGCCAACAGTATGCTCAGTAAAGAAGTGCGAATCGACGATTCAGAAATTCAAGTCTCCCACTGAGCATCCCTCCTATCTGGCTTGATAATTACTCATCTAAAAATCCAACATTCGTACCAGTACAATGTAAGGTAAAAATGTTTAAATCCAGAAACACGAATATGAGTGAAAAGGTAAAGAGCAAAAACTCAAAAGAAAGAAAGGGTAAAAAAATCTAACTTTCTAATCATAAAAGAATGAACAGATTAACGAGCCAAAATCATTAAAAGAGCTTTTATTAAGCCAAATTTTACGATTGGTCACAATTGGGATAAAAAATGATCATAATTCAAGTGGTTGATATATATATATATATATATATATATAGAATTATAAAAAGAAAAACTATACACACATTAAGGTTGTACACATAATAACTTATTTCGACCCCTTTAATTAGGTCTCCTCAGATGTATAGACAACCATGGTTGTCTATACATCTGAGGAGACCTAATTAAAGGGGTCGAAATAAGTTATTATGTGTACAACCTTAATGTGTGTATAGTTTTTTTTTTTATAATTCTGTTTTGCTCTGTTTAAATTACATTGAGCTCTGTTATTCAAATTCTCTACACAAAATTGAAATCTACACACTATATATATATATATATATATATATGTATATACATACATGCTAGAAGAATACCTGTCCCAGGAGAGGTAAAATTAATTCTTCGAACAGAGATTTTGCACCACTTTTATGTCTCCTTAAGAAGATTAAAATCAAGATATAATAATATTAAACCTTATGTCTAGAATCTTTATTCTAATTTCGATCAACATACATTACATGATTTTGATTCTAGAAAATATCTCAAATTTAAGGCTTAAGCTTAAGGGTCAAGAAGAAATTGAAATTCAGGGAATCTTGCTTAATTGGTGTTTAATTATTATGGATCAAATTCTATGCAAATTTGATATATTTGAATTTACAAATGGGAGGGTGTGCCCATATTATGCCCCCCAAAAACCCTTTATAATACTCCAAATAAAGTGAAATTTAGGGAATATTTAGTAATTGACAATATCTATTGTTAAAATTTCACAAAAACCGGAAGTATCTGAATTTTCACAAAGGGCTTCAACCCCTTTGCATAAAACTAAATTAAATATATTCCACATTACGACCCCTTATACCTAGTATCTACGTTCCCAAATCCATAATGATCGGTTAATTAATTTAGGGGTTAATCCTGTACATACAAATATATAAACATATACACATATCTAATTTTATATATATATATATATGATTTATTCTTTTTTCTTCAGAAAATTGCACATTCCTGATTTTTCTCCACTTTCACGACAAAATGCGTTTGAGTGAACAGTGATTGTGAAACTCGTTCCTGATTGGTGCAGTGTACAGCGTGGGTGGAGGCAGATTTTTGATGAAATGGATTTGGTTTTTGTTTGTTTTATAGAAATACATACAGCACAGAAAACAATACTTGCTTCGGTGGAATGGGCGGCTTGTCGTCTCGGCTCCCCGACAAAAGGGAAGCAAGGTTGGTGTTTGATCGCAGTGACCGCCGGTGCTCCTCGCGTGCACGCTGGGCAATTGCGCGCATTTGTTTCTCAGCTTCTTTGGCTTTCTTTTCTTTGAAAAAAAAAAAGAAAAAAGAAAAAAAAAAATATGTCAACATATTTATATTTTTTATTATTTATTCACACGAGTTTTAATGTCTATCTAAGTCAGGAGAAAGATTATACCAATAATGTTAAAAACTAGCAGACTCTGTGGAAATTTTTTAACCCCCTTTGACCCCCTGGGGGCGTGAACCAGAATTTTTTTGAGGTCAAGGATGCTCATTTTATATCCAGAACAATTGCCTCTACATTTTGGCCAAGTTTCAGAAAAATTGAATGGATGGATCAAACGTTATGGGAGAAAAGGATCATTTTTTGCTATTTTGGGGGCTTTTGACCCCCTGGGGGCGCGAACCAGATTTTTTCCAAGGTCAGCTATACTTATTTTCTATTAGGAACAATTGCCTCCACATTTTGGCCAAATTTCAGAGAAATTGAATGGATGGATGGATGAAAAGTTATGGGGCAAAAATCCGGACGGACGGACGGACATGCCTCAAAACATAAGTCCCCCGATTTTATAAATCGGGGGACCAATAATATATGAGAACACCATTAAAAATATTATATATATATAATATATATATACATATATATATATATATATATTAGTAATAAGTAGTAAGATTACACATCTAAAACAGGAATAGGTTTTAGGCCCCTAAAATTCATCCTAGAATTCAAGGACTCATGGTGCAACAGATGAAAGTGCTAAGTAATAACCAGTTCTAAGTGACAATCTTCTGGGGGTCGAAGGTGCAATCTTCAGTATGGGCGATCCTAAGAATACGATTGGAAATTAGTTAAGACTTCTTCTACCCAGTCATGACTGACGGAACAAGAGCATGTTATCCTTGTGGATTAAATAAAAGGTTCCGTTTGAAATTCAGTACAGATTCCCCCGAGTTCAACGAGACGCACCTAAAGAAAGTCAGAGGTTACATCGGCTGAAACGTTGTGAGAATACCATCCAAGATGAGAACAGTAGTCCAAATAATACAAAGTAAGCAAAAAACATTATAATTTCTCCTACTTTCTTGGGGACAGAAATCGTTCAGGGGTAAGAACGCTGACTACTGTACAAGCAGACAGGTTTCGATCTACCTTCACATATGAAAAAAAATGAAAAAAATGCGAGCATGAAAAATAATATTCTTAAGATTATTACAAATACAAAAGTATAAGTTATTACTTTTATTAAAATAAAAATTTCAAAAACTTTTTGCTTAAAATATTGCAGCAAACAATAAAATTTGAAATTAAGATATTTATAAAATATCAGAATATTATAAACTAAAATATTATAAAATAAAATTTGACTATTATTTCATTATAATTTACAAATAACATACTTATTGACAATAAACGTATACGCTTTACGGTGGGAAACATGGCACTTCTTTATTATACTTGTATAATCTGTAATCTGATAATGGAATTAAATCAACCTTCCTTCGGTGTCACCGCCACAAAAGATCTCAATCTCTACTGTTCACCGTCAACTGCTCACTTTTCACCGTCTGCTGCCCAGAAATCAACTGCATTTCAATTTCAAACGATTAGTTTTCATACAAATAAACTCACCACATATGCAAATTGCCTACCAATGTCCATAGACTCCAAACAGCCAATTTGCAAGGGGGAGATAACTCAATTGACAGATATTGTCACCAAGGCAAATTATCACAGTATCTTAAACCACATAATCATAAACCAATAATAAATATTGAAACTTCTTCGATTATGGTAATTCTACCAAATGTGGTAGAATTATCATAGATTGCTTTTGACCAGAGTTCAACTCATGATAGCGTTATTTTTTACTGTCTTCAAATATGTTCTTAAGAATACACACATTTCCAATAACAATTAAAATCAGACTGGTGAAGCAACATGATTCAATACACTTTCATTTTTTATAATAGTGGTGCAACTCTAACCAAAAGTAACTTCACTGTGACAGATAGAGGTAGATGTTTGAAACCGTACCTGTGCATCATAAAATGCAGACTTTCTTTTAGTAAAAGTAAAATGGGTCTTATTTGTGGCAAACACAGTAATCATCCGTATGAGTTTATTTTTCAAAAGGAAACGCGACGCTAACAAAATAAATGCAACCCTTTCAGTTCATATCTTACCTTGTTCCTTCCAAGATGCTTCGACAACTTTTTCATCCTCCGTGCTTTTTTGTTCAAGTAAATTTCTCATTACCCGCCATGTCATGTACAATTCACTACTCCGTTTGCTTTTCATGTTTTTTGCTTTTTCCAAAGTGTTCTGTAACTCTTTTTCCTCTTCTTCCTGGTGGCATGATACACAAAAGTAAGTGCATTTAATTCAACTACACATGAAAAATATGAATGAAAAAAAAAAAAGGCATAAACTGTTTCCAAAATGGAACGGTAAACATAACAGATTGCATAAGGTTTACCAAATCATAGGCCTGTTCAGAAAAAATGTTAACTTTTATATATATTATCATATGCAGGGATATTTTGGCGAGCATCTCATCAGTAGGAGGTGTGATCCTGAATGGGCTTCACACTCACCGGATCATAAACCCCCAGATTTTTATCTGTGGGGTTATCTGCAAAAATAAGGTCTATTAAAATAATCCTCAAACTGAAGTGGACCATCACAGTCAAAATCAGGACGGTACTAAGAGAAGGGTATGTCAGAGTTATTAACAATTTTGCTCATTGTATCATTGAACTATGATAAACAAAGACTGTTGGATATGAATGATCGAAACTTGGTGGACAAATCAGGCATAGACTAAAGTTTATTTGTATCAAATATGGTTGGATTGTAGAAACGATAGTGAATTTTATTAATGATTCCATGGGTGGCATTTTTTTGGAGGGGGAGGGGGGTCACCCTGTATGAGATGGTTTCAAAATTTCTGGTATTAATTATTTGGTTGTTTTTGTTTTACGGCATATCAACCCTTTTCGGGTTATTTAATGCCAAATCCGGTCAAAATGTTTTTGTTTTTAGCTTTGCAGAACATTATTGAGTTATACAAAGGAAAAGGAAAAAAATCAATTACATCAATGTTTGGTGCATTAAAATGCACCAAACATTGATGTCTTCAGACAGCCTGATCTGGTAGAACCAAATCTAGTATTAATCTACTAAGTGGCATTCTGTGATATCATATACCATATAAGTGCAATAGAAACATTTAGATGTAAATTTAATTCATAGCAAGACAAGTCACATGGGTCATCAATGAACGATATTTGTTTGTATAAACATTATTTGCTTGTTTTCAACTGTCATTCTTATCTTGGTTGCCGTTATGTCCGCAACATTTCGATGGTTATACTCTTTGGACTTCATTTAGATGCCTACTATCATAGTCAGTAATAGTCTGGAATTTTCAAACTGGAACCTGGAATGACAGTGACCCTCTTCCCCCCCCCCCTCCAAAAAAAAAAAGAAAATACCTCCCATAGTATTGTTAATAAAATTCTTCAATCCAACCATATTTGGTACAAATAAACTTTAATCTGTGCCTGACTTGCTCTCGAAGTTTCAGTCATGAATTTCTAACAGACTTTTTAACAGGTTTTATTGTCGTTCAATAATAAGCCGACTTGGATACGACATGCACAATTTTCAATAACTCCTTTCTTGGCACTGCCATGATTTTGTCTATGATGGCGCTCTTCAGTTCAGGAATAGTCTGGGGATCGTTTTGATAGACATTATCTTTGAGATAGTTCCATAGCTAAAAATCGGGGGAGGGGGTTAGGGTACAGCGAGTGTGAAGCCCATTGAGAATCACACCTCCTACTGATGAGACGACCACTAAAGTATCCCCACATATTATTGGACGGTGATAAAACAAAAACTGTTGGACATTCATGACTGAAACTTGGTGGACAAGTCAGGCGTCGGCCGAAATTTATTTGTACCAAATATCGTTGGATTGCAGAAAAGATTGAATTTTATGATAGATTTCATGGGTGGCATTTTTTTTGGAGGTCACCCTGCATGACGGGTTCAGTTTTTAAATTTCCGGATGGTGAATGAAAATGACAAAAGTCGCCTAAAAAGTACAATGGCCGAAACGTTGTGAAAATTAACAATGAAGATGAAGATAACAGTCAGAAATGTGTAAATAATAGTAAAAATATTTCATCTTAGAAATATCGTCAAATAATGTGTGCGTTATCGGAGAGTGGTTTACCTCGAGTTTCTGCAGACTAATCCTTCCTTCTTCTTGTTGTTCCTTCTCCAGTGTTTCCGCCATGAAACGGGCCTCTTTTAAAGACTGATACAAAGCCATTTCTTCTTCTTTTCGCCTAAAAAACAAATAAACCATCAAACGTAAGTACAAAAACAAATTAATGGTGCTGATATCGACCATGAACCAGTTTCCGGGAATTTCGCATCGGCAGTGTGCGGACATGTTACGTAAACACCGGAGAGATGCCGAGGCGAATGTTGACAGACGATAACTTCGATACGTGGCTGAGTTGTATTTTTCAGTTTTATTTTCAAGAAAGATAGCAAATAAAAAAAAAAACGAACAAAACATAGCAAAATCACTGTAAATAAATAATTTCATTTTTTATTTTTTAACGAAACAATGATAAACAACTGTTAAATACAATTTTATTATGTTTTTTTGCATTTCATTTTGGTTTCAGTAAACTGGTTATAAAGTAATTTTACGTGTTTCTTAAAACTGAAAAAAAAATTTTTTCCGTGTTTTGGGGGAGCTTTTTGGATTAGGGTTAGGGTCGGGTTAGAGTTACAGTTAAACAGAAACTCGTCTATCTTAACCGTATGCTTCCGATCTGATTTCGTAACAAATGGTCTTCACAGACCTCCCTCAGAAAATTCTTCCAATCGGTCTGCGTGTTCGGTGATCCAACACCGCATTCCTTCCATGTCGTTAGCCAGCTGACAGCTGATTGGCTAATCACCTCGGCATCTCTCAGGTGTTTACGTAACATGCCCAAATGCTGCCGACACAAAGTTCCCGGAAACTGGTTCATATTCGATATCAGTACCAAATTAATAAATAAAAATAAATATAAGCACAGACAAAAATAAATTTTTAAAAATAACTATATAATCTGGTGATGGGAAATCAATTTGGGAGCTTTGGAAAGTACGCTGTCACCCCTCAGTAACCATTAGGTCTAGAGTGGTAGTAACAGTCAGTGTCTCATCTATATGGGTTAAATGGAATCTGTTCTGGATATGATATGAAACTACATATTTTGGTGAGGCTCCAATTTGGGAGCTTTCGGAGTGTGTAATTGCTCCTTCATTGCCATTACTCACAGATCCACTCTAACAGAGTGGTAGTACCTGTCATTATTCCATGTACGAGTTAAATAGAGCATGTCTTTGACATTAAAAGAAACTGCATCTGCTGATTAGACCCCTATTTGGGAGCTTTCAGAATGTGCAGTCACCCCTTAGTTACTAATATTTCCAAGTCTACTCTGGAGTGTGGAGTGGTAGTACATGCCAGAATCCTACCTATGGGCAAATGGAATTTGTCCAAAGTATAATATAAGTAAAACCTGAATTTGAGAGCTTTGATAGTATGGAGTTCTCCCACCTCTTTAGCGGCCGTTACTTCCAGTTCTATTCTTACTGGAGGATAATACATGTCATGGTTCCATCTAAAAGGGTTAAATAGAATCTGTCCTGGACATGATATGAAACTGCATCCGATGATAAGGTTCCAATTTTGGGGACTTTGGGAAGCGTGGATTCACATCTTTGTTACTAGTACTCGCAGGTCTATGCTGACCCGGAGTGATAGTACCTATCAGTGTCTATGGGTTGAATAGAATCTCTCCTGAGAACATGAAACTGCATGCGACCATATGCACAGAAATGGGTATCGGGACTAACGAGTGTAAGTGATCCCCATGAAAACATATATTAAGGACTCTAAAAATCCAAAAATGGTTAATATACCTTAAACAAAACAAACAAAGTTTTGAGAGTTCAGTCTACTCTACTAATTCTACTAATTAATTACTCTACTAATTAATGTACCTTAAACTAAACAAACTTACGCTACTAATTCACTCATACTTACTTTCGTTCTGCTTCTCTTTCCAGGCGTTCCTTTTCTAATCTTTTCTTTTCTTCTGCCATTTTCTTTTTCAGTTCTTCTTCCTGTTTTTTTCTAAAAAGAAAAGTAAAACAAAAACGTTTTTTCAGAAGATGCGTCCATTCAATGTGCGTACTTGGCAATGGAACTGCTATTTCAAACTTATGAGTGACGGACTGACGGATTGACTGACAAACCGAAAGTCTCTTCTTTACATGTGACAGACTGACAAAAATGCTATTTCAAACTTAAGCATGACAGACCGACAAAAATGCTATTTCAAACATAAGCATGACAGACCAACAAAAATGCTATTTCAAACATAAGCATGACAGACCGACAAAAATGCTATTTCAAACATAAGCATGACAGACCGACAAAAATGCTATTCTAAACGTAAGCGTGACAGACCGACAAAAATGCTATTTCAAACTTAAGCATGACAGACCGACAAAAATGCTATTTCAAACGTAAGCGTGACAGACCGACAAAAATGCTATTTCAAACGTAAGCGTGACAGACCGACAAAAATGCTATTTCAAACGTAAGCGTGACAGACCGACAAAAATACTATTTCAAACGTAAGTGTGACAGACCAACAAAAATGCTATTTCAAACTTAAGCGATACCGACCAACGGACAGACAGAAAGATTGATGAACTGACAGATGATTGGACAAAAATAAATGGTGAGTTGGTTTATTTCGGTCATATATTCGATCGAAGCAAATATTTAAAAGTTTCAAGGAGGTTATGTTTTCGGTCGAGTTTATTTGTCACTAGGTTTGTGTACAGACTAGCCACCACATCGCTGGACCAATCGTCATCAAACTTGTTAAATATATCTGTCATGGTTTAACTTAGAACTGATTTAATTTTGGGATATATAAGTAGGGGTGGGACGTAATGGGTGAAAATTTCAGATTCATGCGAGTAGTATTTTTTGTGTTTATTTATACATAAATAACACTAAACAATCAAACATTTTGAACATTTTTTGCAAAATTCAGAAGGTGCAGGCCAAAAATAGCCGTTAGGGCTCCACGGGACTCAAAATCCATCATTTTTCGGTGAAAAAGTGGTTTCATGCGACATTGCAGGTCCTAAAACATCCTCAAAAGCTATGAATGGATATAGATGGTTAAATCTGATATAGTACTGTAATTTAGGACCATTTTCAGGCTGTAAAAGAGTTTTCATGAATGTAGAATAGCCAAAAACTAGTGAAAAATAGCCAAAATTAGCCAAAATTTCCCAAAATCCTCTGTTAAGTTACCTAATTAGTTCCCAAGCCTCTACAATGGTTATGCATGGCTGTAGGTAGTTGAAACGGACAAGACACTAAGGTTTAACACCAGTTTTGGGGTTTTAGGAGCCCCTCCAAGGTAGAAATGGGGGTCAAATTTCAGCCAAAATGGTTAAAAATGCACCACAAACTACGTATCCAAATGACACCGCTGGAATCATATAAACCGAATAGTGAAAAATAATGCAGTCAATTTAATAAAATATCCTTAATGGCTATTAAATGTTATGAAATAGTCAATTGAAGTTGTGGAAATCCATGGGGAACTGCACAGGAGATCAGCCAATTACTTGTACATCGACTGAAATAAACCTTCAATGATTTCCCAATTCTCGACTTTGAACTTGGTTTGGCATGTACTCATGTCCCAAGCACCGAGCACATTGCATGGAATGATCTGGATTATATTTGTGTTCTGTTCATCATCTATCTGGGGGTATCTCCATGAACGCCTTGCAGAATCACGGTTGAAACATTCCAGATACTCCACCATGTAGTTGTTCTCGTCAACCTTTTTTCTAGTCATTCCAATGTACCAATTTCTTCCAAGTGGTGTGTCCCAAACTGTAACACAAGGTTCATTCAGAGGAATATCATCAGACTCTTCTAGGATTTCAACATCTTCCTCAGTATTAACGCTCACATTATTATCATTATCTGACGGGCAAGAAAGCAGAATGGAGTTTTCATCTGGAAATAAAACTTCATCGTCTGCATCTTCATCATGGTCACCAGTAAGAAGAATTCCCAAATTTCTTTTCATCTCTCTGTCATTCCTTTTCCTCCGTCTCAACAACCATTGATTCATGTTCTTCATCGATATGCATGTTGTCAATTATGACCTTTCGGTTGAGTGCAACTTGATCAAAGAAAAACTGTTTCTCATTTGCATCAAACGTCTCCATGTCAACACCCTTTCCCAGAATATTGAAAAGAATGTGATTTTTTGTCTTCCATTGAATCAAGTTTGACCTCTTCGATCCATGGCCCTTCTGAATTTTGCTATTGTACTCTCTCAAGTATCGATCAAGTTTATCTTTCACTCCTTTTATTGTTGTTAGTTTAATGTCTCTTCCAAATGCTCTTTGCCAGTGAGCCAGCAGACACAGAGAAAATTGATGGAGATGCTCTTTCTGTTTTGTAGATCCATAAGTTGGAGCATGAACTATGGTCAAAACGCACTCATGTACAGTTGGGAGGTTTTCAAGCAAAGTGAAATCCCAATCACCGTACTGGTACTTTGTTCCATTCATCCTATCTTCTCAACTAAACTGAACCGAAAACAAAAGAAAATAATTGTTATTAAACTGCTTGAATATAATACAATGCAATGGTTTTGACACTACAATGGTTTCAACTATCTACACCTATTCATAACCATTGTAGAGGCTTGGGAACCAATTAGGTTGCTTAACAGAGGATTTTGGGAAATTTTGGCTATTTTTCACTAGTTTTTGGCTATTTTACATTCATGAAAACCCTTTTACAGCCTGAAAATGGTCCTAAATTACAGTACTATATCAGATTTAACCATCTATATCCATTCATAGCTTTTGAGGATGTTTTAAGACCTGCAATGTCACATGAAACCACTTTTTCACCGAAAAATGATGGATTTTGAGTTCCGTGGAGCCCTAACGGCTATTTTTGGCCTGCACCTTCTGAATTTTGCAAAAAATGTTCAAAATGTTTGATTGTTTAGTGTTATTTATGTATAAATAAACACAAAAAATACTACTCGCATGAATCTGAAATTTTCACCCATTACGTCCCACCCCTAATATAAGTCAATGGTCAAGTTCATGGAAAAGTCACACTTTTGGGGATAAGCTCAGTTCCCCTCATTATAGAGACCCGTTACTTGGCCCATATTGTAACCAATTCAGTCCGACATCTTATATGATCTTGATCTTTGATAATAACCTGTAAAAGTTCGGTCAAAGTCAAACTTTTGACAGAATTTCAACTTCTAATTTCTCCAAATTTGATGTAGAGATCTGGATGAACTCTTTGATGACAGTAACCATCATGCAATATTTAAGCCTGATAAAATGAATAGTTTATCAACGTTTCCATGACATAGGTTTGCGAATACTTCATACAATATGGAGCAGTAAGGCTCAGATAAGACTTTGGCTCATCCTTACATTGTCAGGTGAAGTTATGCAGTCTCACAACTGACTTATGTTCTTGTTTTAAGTAGGATTAGTTGATAGAAAAATGAGTACATTTTATATATATATATATAAATATATTTTACATAGTAAGTGGGTAGGTTTGCTAGTATTCATCTTGTGATTTTAATTCACAGGTCAGTGTCGATATGTACACAGGTTATTTGGTCAGTGAGTGCATTCAAATGTCATCTGGACCCTAGATGTACTGAAAATTGATGTGACATCAGCTGGGGAGAAAGGAAAAAAAATGAGAGTCACGTGAAAGTTTTGAAGGTGACGGAAGAATGGCTGAACTTCGTACATAATTAAACCAACGATCTCTAGCCCCGGGAATGCGCCACCTGCCGCTCACCAACCATAAATAAAGGTTCTTTTTTCAGATGGATGATTTCTTCATTCTTTCGTGAATGTGAGACAATTAATTGCAGATGTCCTCAGTCATCGGAGGATTGTGATCGACATGCGATAACAAGGTACGTTACGATTTGGTATATTAAAATTGATTGTGATCTGTAAGGCGTTGGGCCTCATTTTCTCCTTTTCTTTCTTTTTTTCTGAAGTGGTCACCTTTTTCCCCAAGTGAGCGTTTTGCCTTTATATATTTCAGTTTGCCGAATTTTTATCAGAAATCAACCTGGAATTTCACTGTATTTTCCCCTCCGGTGTTTTTGTTATGACATGCTTTTTCCCTATTCAACAATATATATTGCAACCCTCTGAAAATTGACAAAATTGGACGAATTAATAAAAAATACAGTTATCCGATTTTTGCCATAAAACATGCAGAAGGGATAGGAATGAATATTGAATTTGAATCAATTACTTTTGTGTGTAAAATGAGAGATGTAAAAAAACTTATCGAAATACAGAAATAAAGAAGTTGTTAAAACCAATGAAAATTATGGGTTTGGGTTAATTCACCATGGTCTATGGAATGCAAATATAAGATAGATATATATGTGTGTGTGTGTGTACATAAATTGGTTGAATAAATGGATAATGCATCAGAGTTGCATATTTGGAAAGAATAAACAACACACTCAAAATTGACACAACAACGGACAGAGCCCCTTTCATAGATGCTTTGGTGCATCTAAAAATAAGGCGATCTGCAATGGAAATCATATAAACTCACATATCACATGTATGATTTCCAATAATCACCAGGTTGATATGCCAAAAATGAAAACCATAAAATACACACGTGACATGAAATTACAACGCCTCATCAAATCTTGTCTGATTTCACGATTTAAGAACAATATTCAACAAAGTCTAGGATTTTTCAACATCTGACACCATAGCTAAAAGAATCCTCTTTGAAAATAATTTTTAAAAGTACGATAATAGATGATTTCAACTGGCACCGAATGACCACATTTTTATTTTATTTCAAACTTTATTTATTGTTCTTTCCACATTTTTATTTTTCCTAACATTTCCAATCATCTCCCCCTCCTTTGCTTACCCCTCCACCCACTTCTCCCACATGCCTCTGGCTCACCCCTCCTACACTTTCTCTGCCTTACATTTCCAACTTCCCCTCTCCTCACATACTCAACCCACAACATACGTCTACTTTCCTCCCCTCGGATTACCTTCCATGCGCTACTGTATGAAATGTTGAGTTCTGTCTAATAAAGCTTATTTTTACCAATTGAATATGGTTAGACGAATCCTTGGTTCAGCTTTAACGATGTGTTTGTGTTCTTATTTTTACTTGTCTGTATCCATGCTGATCCACTATTTCATAAACTAATTCTCTCTCTCTCATATATATATATATATATATATATATATATATATGTATGTATGTATATATATGTATGTATATATGTATGTATATATATATGTACGTTCTCAGCAACTAAAAGTTTGCAGTGGAAAGATGATATTTTGATCATCCTTTTACATTCGTAATATATAATAGTATTAACTCAAACTAGAATTCTACTTTTAACCTATTAAGACTGAAAACACCCACTATTTTGTGACAGCGCACTGGAGCATGCATAGCCATCAGGTTTGCAGAGTTGGAAGGTATGGGGTCTGATTCGGCCTCCGAATCATAGAATGTCCAATTCCAACTCTTTATTTTAAAGTCTTCAAATATTCAGTAATAATCCAAGTCAGATTAACAAATCGAACTTTAACTCCAAGTATTCTTACGAGTCTGACTCCGACTCCTTCCGAAATAGCCAACCTGAAAAACCTGCTTTTCAAACTCAGAAAAACCTGTTTTTAAAGTCAATTATTACTCTTCTGGCGCGATTTTTTAATGCCGGTTTTCGGAGTGGCTATGAGTACTCCTACCTAATGAAGTGGCTAAAATGAAGGGTGTTTTCAGGGTCCATGGTCCCGGTAAGGTTAATCTAGAATTTTTGTTTAATTACTTTATTTTTCAAAGATATAGGCAAAAATAATTATTTCTGTTTAAATCGTAAAATTTTAAAAAGGGCTTATTCTTTACCGTAATTCCTCCGCTTCTTTTTCAGCTTGTTTCATTGCTTTCTCTATGGCTTCTTTTTCGAGAATTTCTTCTATGGGGACGTCATCCGGATGGTGTCCCATAACCCACACCCATTCGTTGCCATCATTTCCTGACAAGAACTGTACCTGCTTCTTGCCTGTAAAATAAAGAAAGGAAATATATATAAAAAATACAAGCAGCTATACTTGTAATAAGACAGATTCATAAAATCAACACATGCTCGAATTATTGCAATATCTCACAGGTCTCACTATCAAAGTTCAGCCATTCCTTCTTGCTGGAAACGGGGGCAACTTTTTCAACTTTTATGTCTAAGATTGCGGGAACCAAAGCTTTGAACAACTGGGCACTGTGAAATAACTCCTGGTCCTGAACCCACTTGATTTTACCAGGGCTTACACCTGTACATAATTTCCAATTTATGACTTATGAAATAATAACTGAAATTTTCACTTGTTTTGGTTACAGACATACACAAAATCGCCATTATAATATGGATTTTTACAATGTTCAGATTGCATCATCATTGGAATTTATGAAATAAAATCAAGACTTTTGAAGACGAGGGGAATATAGAATTCAGGTAATTATTTGTGAGAGCTAAAGTTTCGGTATAAATTCAATGCTATTTCGGTCTGACTTTGAAAATCCGACAAGATAACTTTATATGTTAGATCTTGAGTTGTATTTGTCTGTACAAATGGTTCCATTTTGATTACAGATCATTCGGTGTGCAACAGTCTAGTGAACAAACATTAAGATAACAACAAAACCAATGTTTGCCTATAAAGATATGAATGGCCACAATACAATTATTATAAAGATTAAAAAAAAGAAAAGTAATTAAGATCCAATCGATACTTCCTGCCATTTTCCGAATTGGTCAGAAAGAACAATCAAAGATGAGAGTATACCTTAGTTACACGCTTTCAATGGGAGGTAACGGTGGCAAAGTGGATATCGGCATGGGCCGAGACTTTGACGGTATAGCCACATTGAAAGAATCGATGAGAGTTCTTGGGTTAGTAGATGTAAAACAGTTAAGGTAGCAGGTCCAATTCATATGGAAAGGCCAAGGAAAACAGGGGAGAAAGTGATAAAAACGAACTTGAGAGAAAGAGGGATAAACAAAAACCCGGCCAGAGATAGGTTAGTTTGAAAGTCAATTTCTTAAAGCCGTCCAACACATGCCAGCATGTAAAACAGACAAACCGAATATGATGATGATGACGACCACCACTATCACCAAGGACTCAGTGTGCCATGTTAGCATCCTGTCGAGTCTAGAACACCACATTCACAAAGAAATGTTGATAACCTTCACGTAGTCTCTATTGTGAGTACCTGATTCTAAAAAAATGCCAGTTTACAAGAATTATCTCTTTTAGTTTTAGTGTGAGGGAGAGGAGAGGGGGGATAGATCAATAGACATAGAAGTGATAGTGAAGTGGATACTGGTATGGAGCGAGGTTCGACATGCCACGTTCGAATCTTGTGGGATCCATAACACCAATTTCACTGAAGATGTTGACACCATTCACATGGTCCCTTTCTGTGAATACCAGATTTTTTCTTTTTTTTTTTTTTTGCTAACAAAACAAAATCAAGAAAGTCTAAAAAACGCAACTTGCCGATTCCTACGAATTACATTTGTACATACGATTATACTTAATTTACTTAATATTCTTACTTTAGGTTTAGTATGAATATCCACATTTCCATAAGTGCGCCTAATTCTTCGGATATTGCGTTATTTTTTTTTTTTTAATAAAATATGGACTGCCATTGAAAAAACAACTTCAAATATTTCTATGTCACATGATCAAATTAACCAATCAGATATCTACTTTTGTATGGGGTGACAGCTAACCCCAAAGGCTATCACCTGTCAATCACACCAAATAACCCTATGCATTGGTCTAACCATATCTACACTGTAAATTTAAGTCATATATCTGAAAACTAATATATAATAATGTTATTTTTGTCAATTGAAACCTGGTATAATATATTCTTTTGTTTCATTTTACTTCAGTCGAAGGGGCCTAACATTTGATCTCTATATGAGATACATAGATATCCGAGTATTCCATTAAAGTTCTCCTTTACCTGTCAAACGTTGAGTTAGTAAAGTTAATATTAATTTTCCTCTCCCCAATTGACTAGTTAAATATGTTATAGTATATCTTTTTTTTGGTCTCTTGATCTTACCGGATTCCAGGACAAAAATTCATCTAGTCTGATGAAGTATCCAGCTAAGTGCTGTTATTTGAGCTAACATTACTTGGAGTAGGTGCACAATTCCCTGTATGAGCCAGTGTGTAGCCGTGTCGAGGGGATCTTATTTGGGCTTTGAATATTATGTTATTTTGAATATTTGGTCAGAGAGGCATTAAAGACTCGAGGTCAGTGTCTAGTAGTCATTCAAGCTCTCTTGAATATATGTGTGCGTGTGCGTGTGTGTGTGTATGTGTGTGCGTGTGCGTGTGCATGCGCGAGTGTCTGAAATTTTCTTAAAGAAATAAATATCCAACAGAATGACATAGATAGGAACAAGCCATTTTTGACCCCCCTTTGACCCCCTGGGGGCGAGAACCAGAATTTTTCTGAGGTCAGGGATGCTCATTTTATATCTAGAGCAATTGTCAAGTTTCAGAAAATTTAAATGGATGAATCAAACGTTATGAGAGAAAGGGGTCATTTTTTGTCATTTTGGGGGCTTTTGACCCCCTGGGGCGCGAAACAGATTTTTTTCCAAGGTCAGTGATACTTATTTTCTATTAGGAACAATTGCCTACACATTTTGGCCAAGTTTCAGAGAAATTGAATGGATGGATGAAAAGTTATGGGGCAAAAAATGTCATTTTTTGCCATTTTGGCACTTTTTGACCCCCTTGGGGGACTAACCAGATTTTTTTCAAAAATAGGAGAATGTCACTTTCTAACCTGACAAAAGTTACAACTTCATGCAAAATTTCAGAGAAATTCAATGGATGGTTGCGGAGAAAAATCCAGACGGACGGACGGAAATGCCTCAAAACATAGGTCCCCGATTTTATAAATCGGGGTACCAACAAGCAAAGAACAAACTAAATAGAACAGAAAAAATGAACAGAGTCATGCTTTTCTTTATTCTATATTTCGTTTCAGTTATGAAATTGTCATAGAATAAGCACTTATCAATAATAAGTCAGATTAAATATACAAAAGTTAGAAGTGGTAGTGAGAGAGAGGCAAGCGCCCGGGGGTGAGTAAAATGAAGGAATGTGTATTGCTTTAAACAAACTTTTACACACACACATGTGTGTGTGTGTGTGTGTGTGTGTGTGTGTGTGTGTGTGTGTGTGTGTGTGTAATTAGGCAGCATTCCTTCTCTTATGTATGTTTGGTTAAACAGTAGCGACAACTTCTGTTTATTTATTTTTTGATTCGTTTTTTCGATTCATCGCACGACCGATTTGGTATTGTCGTCCATGTTGTGTAAAAAAAAAAAAAAAAAAAAAAAAAAAAATCGCCATATTTTCGCGAACGTTTTCGACCAACATCGGTCATCTTCGGACGGATGAATGAGTATGCAAAATAAAAGATTGGTGAATTTATTAAGACGTTTTAAAAAACATTTTAATACCACTTCAACATACCTTCGCCCCCCCCCCCCCCTTCATAACGAGCATGGTTGATACTAGGTTTATTTACTTGAATAAACAACGCCGGATTACAGTCTCTGTAGTTCCGGTTTCGAATCTTGCTAAATTCAGTTGCGTTGATGAGCCGTAAAATAGCGAAGCACATGTCCATGAACAATTTATATATATATATATATATATAACATGAAAATCGGAACAGAGCTGAATCAAGAGAGCAGAACTTGCACACAGAGCTTTAAAAAAATAATAAATATGACTTTACGTAACACTTTACTGCAGTTTCACAGGGTTTTCGATTGTCAGTGGTGTATTTATAAATCCTTAACATGTCTTTTCATCTGAATTCAAATTCAGACTATGTAACATGTACTTAAATGAAAAGATGTTAAGGATTTATTAATACACTTCTGATGATCAGAAATCCTATGAAACTGCAGTTAAGTGTTAAGTTAAGCCAAGTTCATTATTTATTGTTTATATATATATATATATATATATATGATATAGATATATATACTTTATAGTTGCATCCCAATGACCATAAGAAAAATCAATCCAATCCCAAACCATAATTTTCATTTATTGTTTCACTTTCTAATTTTCATATTTCAGCGAATACATGTATTTCTTCTTCATCTCACAAACAATTTATTTTGTTTATTTTTTCGAAATTTAATACTTTTTCTTACGCGCGTTTCATAGCAAAGTCAAGAGAAATATATCGGCTTTAGTTTAACTTTGCTGATCATCAGAGCAATAATTCATTTAATGGTAATAGGAAAACATAGTATCCTAAAAACAGGAGAAAGGAAGAAGGAAAAAAGTTTTTTTTGTTTTTTTTTAAGTTTTGTTAAAAATAACAGTAAACCAAAATACACGAAAAAAAAAAAACTCGATTGCAAAAACGGTGACAAAATTTGCTCCCGAAATTTGAAACAAATTTTTCTGACTTGGTTATTTTAGGTTCTCGGGCAAAGCAGTGTCAGCTGGGCTTCTACCACCACAACCACTCACATGAATAAAGATGTGTAAGATTAATTTGAACAACGTAACATTTGAACAACATAACATGAACCTTTAAAAGCACAGAAATTACAACACACAAAGGATACTCAATTGATTAACCCTTTTTATTTTACTAACAAGTCACCACTTACCAAGGTCAAAAGCTACTCAAGGACAAGAATTAAAGAGATGGATAGATTGTCAATGTACGATGAAGAATACTATAAGAGGATTGAAAACGATGAATGGAATTAACAAAGTTTGATTACTTATGATTTACGACAAGTATTTGTTAACATTGGATTTGAAGACGGCCATAGTCTGCAGAG
Source organism: Sepiola atlantica (assembly GCA_963556195.1). NCBI lineage: Eukaryota > Metazoa > Mollusca > Cephalopoda > Sepiida > Sepiolidae > Sepiola > Sepiola atlantica. The sequence continues at coordinate 76,881,281 of OY744532.1, read as the reverse complement.
AAGCAGTCCTGTGGTAACGTGTTTTACAGATTAAAAGTTCTTCGAAAGAAACTGTTCGTGGAAATTGCGTCTGATGTTAATCACATGGAGAAAGAAGGGAAAATTATTTTCGATTGTTGTGATAGGAAGACGAGTTCTTGCTGTGAAAGTTTTACAAGGAAGAACCAATGCTAAGACGGGCTGCCATTTTATTTTTAAATACATTTTTGTTTTTTCACTAATCAGTCAGCACTTATTGTGATTGTCAGTTGAATGATGAAGAACATTATGAGAGGATTGAAAATGACGAATGGAATGAACAAAATGTGATTACTTATGGGTGCGGTTTATGACACGTAGTTGTTGACAATGGATTTTCAAGACGGCTATAGTTTTTAGACAAAGATGACACAAAAGGACATTAATATGAATTCAACAAAAATACTTGCGAAACCTCTTTTCAGAGAATTGCTTTAAAAATAATTGGCTTCAAATCAATCAGAGGTGAATGCCAATGTTCACTTGTTACCGTAACAATTCATTTTGTTCGCCATCTCCAGTAAAATCTATATAATACTCGAACTCTGCTTTCTTTTTTTTTTTTTTTCTTCTTTTTTTCTTTGATACTTTTATTCACTCCAAACAAGGCATCTTGCCACTGAGACGTAAAAAGCTACTGTGAATTGTGGGTCAAATTTATAGGGGCATCTGAAGTGGAGAGTTGTACAGTGAGATATTTGTTCACATTACATTTAAATTCGGGCATGTTTGTACAGTTGGGGAAACAGGGAGCAGGGATGGAATTCCAAAGGCTAGAAGTTCAAGGGAAGAAGTTATTAAAGTTGAAAACTTTCTGGCATCTACTGCTTGCTTGACGGGTTGGTCAAGGTATTTACGTTGAGGGGGTACAAACGCAGTAAGTTCGTCGGAGCACATTCCGTTGACGTACTTGCAAAACAAGCACAGGGATGCAATACTGCATCGCTGGGGCAAGGTCTGGAGCTTGGTTGACAGTATGGGACCTATTAGATTAGCGGATCTTTTTCGGACCGTCTAAGAGGGAGCGACTAGTGGTTGGTGCACCAGCCTAGATGTGGCAACAATACTCCATGCAAAGGCGAATGGTGGCTTTGTAGAAATATAAGATACTGGCAGGTGTGAGAAGTCTTCTAGCCCGGTAGAGTGAGCTCACCTTCTTTGCAGCAGACTTGACAGTATCTTCTATGTATTTGTTCCAATTCATGTTACCTGTGAATGTTAGGACGAGGAGTTTCAATGTTGGACTCTCGGGAAGGGTGCTATCAGTCATGACAATCGGTGGTTGAAATTTCTTACAATTGTTAAAAGAAAAAGAGCTTTATCTTATTAGCATTTTTGGCCCATTCCACTACAGACTGGAGGTCACTTTCTAAGGATTAAACCATTGCCTTGGATATGTGTTCATTCGACTTTTTTTTTTCTTTTTTTTAACATTGTTCACCCCAAACATACAGGCCGCCACCGTAGACATAAGGGGTTACTGAGAATTAAGGTGTGCTCACATGTCAACAATAGAGCATAGTGTCATCAGCAAATATACCCATCTCAGACGCAATTGCATTAGGAAGGTCGTTTATGAAAATCAAGAATTAAGGTCCAAGAATGGAATCCTGGTGCAAACGCGCATTAATGTCATGTTGTTTAGATGTACGGCCAAGAAGGATCTGATTATATTAGATATTCGTCCAGTAATACCGTACAAATTAATTTTCATAAGAAGACCTTCATGCCATACTTTGTCAAAGGCTTTGGATATATCAAGCGCTACCGCCCTAGCTTCACCTGCCTTGTCCAGTGTATAGTACATACGTTCACAGATGACCGTTATGGTATCTGCAGTAAAGCGGGATTGTCTAAATCGATACTATTGGTCAGAGAAAAGTTTAGTATTTTTTAGGTGGTGGACTATCGCTAGATTGATTAATGATTCAAAGATTTTAGTGAAGAGCGGAAGAGACTGATGGGGCCACTAATCTTGCGGGTCAGTTCTTTCACTAGAGTTCTTAACAACTGCTACCACAGAGGCAATTTTCTAGCTATCAGGGAAGCAAAATTCGGCAAGGCATTTGTTATAGTGTTTGGAGAAGGCAGGATCCAGCTCAGCAGAGCATTTATTATTACTATATCAGGGATAAGATCAGGTCCACATGCTTTGGAGGTGTCAAGGTTTTTTATGGTATCCAGGACATTGGGAGGAGTGATAATCAGCTTATCAAGTGAGGTTTCTGTCTGTAGCAGGAAATTTGGGCGAAAATGGTTTGTGCAGTCCAAGGCGGAGTTTAAGGCGAACCACTGGGCAATAAGTTCAGCCTGATCTGTTGCTGTGCAAGCGACATCATGCTGGTTGGATAGTTGGGGAATTGTTGATTGCCCATTGTTCACCACACTATTATAGATTTTCCAGAAATCTCAAGTTCCTAATTACTGCAACTTAATGCATTTTCTGGTCATCTCGGTATACCTATCCTTAGCTGCGGCTATTACACTCTTAAAATTTTATAGCATGAAAAAAAAAAAAATTGTGTCTAATTTTAGCTGACTTTCGGCCCTTGAATCGGTGGAATGCTTGTTTGTTTACAGAGTAGTATATCTTAAATGATGGAGTGAAGTGTGAATAAGTTGAGTAAAGAGAATAGATGGTGAGGAAGTGGTTAGAAGATGGTGATTAATTTTGTATTAAGGCTTTTACAATAATATTGTTTACGTTGAACGACATCCATAAACAGAAATTACAAAATGTTATTTTATTGATAACTTATAGAAAATAAAAATAAAAAATAAAAGTAGTATAATGGGCTTGGAGAAAAGGTAGCTATCATTGTATTTTTTGAATAATTATTTTTTTTTTACTTTTGAAATGTTAAATTTAGAAGATTTTAAAAGGCCAAGCGGGGAAAAGAGACAAATAACTATTTCTCTCTTTTACTCACTACCTCATCCTTTCCCCAGTTCTTTTTTCTTTCACTCACTTCTTCAGCTCTTTCCCCCTTCAGTTCTATTTTCTTTCACTCACTTCTTCAGCTCTTTCCCCCTTCAGTTCTATTTTCTTTCACTCACTTCTTCAGCTCTCTTCCCCTTAAGTTCTACTCCCTCTCTTTCACTTACTACCTCATCCCTTTCCCACAGTTCTATTTTCTTTCACTCACTTCTTCAGCTTTTCCCCCTTCAGTTCTACTCCCTCTCTCTTTTACTCACTACCTCATCCCTTCCCCCAGTTCTATTTTCATTCACTCACTTCTTCAGCTCTTTCCTCCTACAGTTCTATTTTAATTCACTCACTTCTTCAGCTCTTCCCCCCTTCAGTTCCACCCCTTTCCTTCTCTCTTTTACTCACTACCTCATCCATCCCTCCAGTTCTATTCTCTTTCACTCACGTCTTCAATTCGTTCCCAACTTCAGTTCCACTCTTTTTCTACTCATATGCAAATGTGAATAAATGCTCACAAGGTTAAACAATATTTCCCAGCCTCTCACGGTTAAAAAGTTCCTCCCATCACCACAGAATTATTAGACAAGAACAAACAAGGGGCCTAAAAAGTGTCTAATCAGAAGTGGAGTAATTTTCAACCTCCATAACCTCTGACCTTCACTGTTTCCAAAACTTCCCGCGACCCACTTCATATTTGTTCTACTTCTAAATTTACATTTCATTTAGTTTTGTTTATAGTTGGTTCATTTCTGCTTGTTTCGTTTGGCTTTATGACATATCAACCCTTTTCAGTTTCATCGGCCTTTGAGCTAGAATCAAACTGTAGTATCTGTGTGTCGTTGAAGGCGGAGTCCTCCTAAACTGGGGCAATTTTTTTTTCACATTTCAGAGTGGCCATTTTGGGGAGATGAATTTCCCTTCACATTAAAAACCGACCATGTGTCTAACTCTGCCCTCGTGGGGAGGCAAGTAAATAGGCACTGTTTTCAAGACTAGCTAAACACATGCACTATTTAGATTTATGCATGCTCAATGAGATATATACATCAGACAATGCTGTTTAATAGCTTTTATTATACAAACGCTGACTTTATCAACGTTTGTTTCTCTGAAGCTTTTTTTTTTTCTTATATATTTTAATCACAAAATACACATACAGTTTGAATTACCTACTAGACACCATCCTCGAGTGTCTTTGATCTCTCTATAGAAGGGTTTGTCAGGACAACCTGACATGAGGATACTTCTCCCTACATGTAAACCCTGACCAAATATTCAAAATAACACCGTATTCGAAGCGCAAATAAGATCCTCTCAACACGGTTATACACTGGCTCATACATGAAATGGTGCATCTTCTTTTAGTGATGTTATTCAAGTAACAGCATTTATATGGATACTCCACCAGACCAGATGAATTCTTGTTATGGAATCTAGTAAAATTCCTAAAAGACCACAATAAAGATAAACTATAATATAATTAAGTGGTCAATTGGGGAGAGAAAGATTAGTGTTCTTCACTGTTTTACTAACTCAACATTCGAGAGGTAGAGGAGAATCTTGATTGAACACTTGGATATCTATGTATCTCATATAGAAATCAAGTGTTAGCCCCAGAAAGGGGGCCCTTGATATCTGAGAACTTACTTACTCAAGTAAAATGAAAACACAATATAATAAGGGAATAAAGTCCGAGTTTTTAGTTTAAAACTTTTTTCTTTATTTCCATCCGATCGTTTCAACCATATTAAATCATACATTTTCTTGTTTCCTATAAAACAAAGGTATCTTCAGCTAGTCTTATCAATGTGTAGGGGGGGGGGGGATACATTTGAAAACCGCAGTTTTAATTTTTTTTAAAAACAACAAAAAAACAGTAAATATTTACAAAAAATATGTTTCTTTATCAAAACAAACAATTAATTTTTCAGATTGACAGACACAGTCAACTTTTATCCCTGAAAAAAAAAAAAAAAAAAAAAATTTAACCGCATCGTATTCCATCAGAATAATCCATGAAAATAGAACACAATTATTTAATTAACAAGAAAAAAATGTGTGTGTATGTGTGTCCTCAATACTATGATGATCTCGTTCATTTAAACTTTTAGGGTGTTTACTACGATTGTATTCAGGTTGTTCAGTTGTGGTGCATTGTGGGAATTTTTAATAGCAGTTTTTTGTTTCGTTCTTTATACCGATGGGTCACCGCTTACAATCGTGAGCCACTCGAGGATAAGGGTTAACAGGATTGTTGGTTGGACAATGATTGCCGCCACATGAAGACTGGAGACATTGGGTAGAATAGACAGAAGATTACTTAAGAGGACTTGATTTTTCCAAAAGGACGCTTAGTATTTGTTTACCTTAGACGACCATGTTGTAGTCGGCTGGGAAGCAGCCTCGCGGTGTCCAGTTGGTGGGTGTCTTCGTTTTTGGATAGACGTTGGGACTTTCTTTTTTAATAAATTCAGTCTTGAAAAGAGTTAATGCTGAATCCAGTAATTTTGATGAAGTTTGTTATGCTTTAAGTTCTTAATATATTCAAATATTTATTCATGGTATTTGCTTTCATTAGTTATACATGATGTACAGTTATGTGTATACCATCGGATGTAGTTTCAGGTCATATCCATACATCAAATCGAACGGGGAGGGGGGAGACAAGTATTTATGAGCGTGTGTGTGTGTGTGTGTGTGTGTGTGTGTTATTTCTTTGTTGAAAATTTACAATCAAAAACATAGATGTGACAAATAAAAGGAGAAAGACAGAAAAAGGAGGAGGAAAGAAGGAGAGAGGGAAGAGGATTTCCATTTTTTTTTTTTTCATGTTCAGCCCAGACAAATCAGCTGTATGAGTTTGTTTTCATATATCCGCTTTTTCTTTTTTTTTTTTTTTTGGGTGGTGGTGGGGGGGGGGGGGTGTCACTCATTGAACTCTGGTTAGATTGTTTGAATCAGGAAAAAGTGAGTGTGCAAAAACAGTTAAATTTTTAAAAATAAGACAAAATACAAAATTATTCTATTTCTGCACGTGCGCGCTCTCTCTCTCTCTCTCAACTGATATAAAACGCTCTTTCTCGTCTCTTTCCATATATCAACATGTGTGAATTACTTTCTGATCTCTCTTCCATCTGTTTCAACTTTTCCCCACTCCTCCCTCTCTCTTTCTCAGAATATTTATAATGTTATCTGCTACTGAACACTGCCGTGGCGCTGTTTGGTTTGGTTGTTTCATTTTACAGTATATCAACCCTTTTTCGATCACTTAATATCGAATTCAGTGATTTTGGTAAAAGTTTTTATGATTCAAGTTCTTCATTATCTTCAAATATTAATAAGTTATTTTTGTTTTATAGGAATAGTCTGTAACCGATAGATTCTATTTAACCCATAGGTGGAACCCTGACAGGTATGGCCACTCCGGAGTCAGGGTGAACCTGGGAGTAATGACAATTAAGTGGTTACGCCATACTCCCAAAAGCAAAAAAATTGGGACCTCACAACTGGGTACAGTAAGGGTAAACAGAAGAAAAAGAAAAAAAAAAGGTAAAAGGGGATGGCAAGGATGAATTTCAGGGTGGTGGAGGGGGTGAAAACTTTACCCAAGGGTGCCCAATGTAATTTAGTGTAAAAAGCAGAAATATTTTATTATTTTTACTATTATTAATGTATAAATCGTATTGTGATATTTATTTTATTCTTTGTTCGGACTGTGTTTTTACAGAGATCCGCACGGTGGGTTGGGGGCATAAATGAATAAATTTATTTCATTTAATAAACTGATCAAATTTACAGCTTCTTCCTCAACTGCACTAGACAAGCTGGTTCTATTTCACATTGAATAATATGCGCTTGTGCATAACAGTTTTTGTTTTTTAACGCCGCCCGACTCTGGACGATTTTCAAAAACCTAACAAAGAAAGCCTTTATTTTATCTGACGACAAGTTAACCTCGTTCATTTTATGGTTTCAAACAATCTTCACCTGGTGGCCTTAAATAACCAGCAAAGTAATTCACAGTGGCAGAAAATAAAAAAGTGGAGCGGTAGGATTCGCGTGGTGGGGGAGATACAATGAAATAAAAAAAAGTATTCATATGAAGAACTATATGGAGTACTTGTCACAGAATGGGTTTATAATACCAAGACACCCTTGGATCTTTTCATAAATTCAAGGGGTTCAGATCACAAAATACCTTTAAAGCAGTCAAATACATATTTCTATAAGTGAAAACAGTGAAAATAAAACTTACATTACTAAAGTTATCGGTCTAAAAGTTTAAGTTTGTTCAGTCAGGAGTTTTAAGATTATTGCTCAAATTTTGATAAGCTCCTGTTATGAATTACCCCCCCCCCCTCCCAAGGCTGACTCAAAGCGTGGTGCCACAAAGTATGTTAAGGCAAACGGTTGGCCTTGGAATGTTTCTGAAGGACCAGTTGATCTCGTAACAGAGTGAATTTAGCAAGAGGTTGCTGACCAGATCAAATGTTTTGTTAAATCAAAAATTCTCTCCTCTTCTGTTTTATCTCTCTTCAAGAGTTCCCTCTCTTAGAGTAAACAGTTTGGTATTATTTTTGGTCATGTGATAATCCTCCTACCCTCTCAAAGAGAGGAAGATAGAAATATTTGAAACTCAGTTCTTGACACGAGTGAGAAAGAACGACTGCTCCGAATTTCTGGAGCGCAAATACACTGATTAATGGGAAGGGTTCACATTATTCTATTTTTTATCCTTTCCATTTTAAGGGTACACATTTTCAGGACTAAAAAATACTAACCAGTAACTGTTATTTTAACAGTAATGAAAACAATTGTGACTTACACTTGAAACCGAAATAAAAATCCATAAAGCTCGGAGTTCTAACTCACCTCAACCAAGGATTTGAAATTAATCCACAATATGGAGGATTTTAAAATTGTGCTAAAACAGTAGCTGGAATATTTACAAGATTTCCAAGTACAACAAATTTCAGAAATAGCAAAAACAATAAAACAATTCCTACAACAGCAAGAACAATTCCCAAAACAACAATTCCATAAACAAGCAAACAACAATTCTAACAACAATTCTAACAACAATTCTAACAACAATTCTAACAACAAAGATATTCCAATGACAGCAATTCCAATTCCACCTCCGAAGTCCAACTCTTCCTCGCCATGATATGGGCAGTGACAACATGGTAGAGCCAAGGCTACCCGGCTAACAGGGCTTTGGTGAAAATTAATGAGGAATCGGCATCAGGATCCGTCGTCCTCTGGTTGTCTCTGTCTCTTCATGTGGCAAGTAAAGACATGTCAGAACCGCAAATCAATGGAGTGAAAGTGACAACGTTGCTTCTGCACCATTCCTTTGTGTGTTCTGAACCAAAACCTTTCCCGACTTCGCATGCAACCGTCGAGCTTTGCTGTTCTCAATATTGCAGGTTAATGAATAGCTGTGACGAATGAGGAAGACTTCATGCAGACCAGAAAATCTTAAGGCACGATCTTCTTGAGATCTATGCAGAAGGTCAACTCACTTAACAGCAACAACAACTCTAAAAGCAATTCCAACAAAACGGCAACAACAACCTCAACAACAAAACAAGAAAAACAATTTCATAAAAAAATCAAACAATTTAAACAACAGGAACAACAAAATTCCAACAGGAACAACAAAATTCCAACAACCCAAACAAAATTCCAACAACCCAAACAAAATTCCAACAACTACAATTCCAATACCATTCAAGGATGTTTAAAGCAACGTCGCAAAAACCAAAGAAAACTATTACTACAGTTTTATTCACACCGGATGCAAATTTTTATATAACCCTGAAGAGGTTATTGAGTTATCCATCATATTTACTGAAGATACAAAGAAATTTTCAAAAAGGATTGCTATGACCTAAAAGTATCTTAAACATGAACATCTAATAATGAACAAACCCGAAAGGCTTCTCCATTCCAACCCAGAATCGAAATTTTTTGTGGTCTGCCAAATAGAATTAAAAAAAAACGTTGCAAATGGTCTAGGCAATTCAGCTTATGAAAATAATAGCAAAAATTCAGCAACAGCCAGGAACAAAATAATGCCTTCATGGTTCGGTAATTGACAAAAATGCCCTTGAGAAATCTCCTCCAGACTGACTTATGGTTAACCACTGGTAGAATGGGGAGAGAGAGAGAAAGAGGGCGTGAAGAAAGAAAGCTTTTGTTGAGAGTGACAATGTAATTCATTGAATTGCATAATCAGGTAATCTAATATGAAGAACAGTATACGAGCTGACCTATCCATCTACGCTGGGTTTTCTCAAATTTTTTTTCAACTTTAAAACCAAGTTATCTAAGAGGTTTAATTTTCCGCGATCGCAGAATTATAGACGGAATCGCAAATCTGAAAAAGGAATCCGTTTATTCCTGCAATTTTCAATCTGATATAGTTATCCTGTCGGATTTCCAAAATCAGATCCAAATAGCATTTAAGCTGACCAATCAAACTTTGCTTCTGATGAGCCAATTTTCATTTGTTATTGTTGTACCATGTTATTGGCAATATTATAACATATTTAGTCGTTTTCCCAGGACAGAAATGTAGAGAAGAGGTTGCCGGTATGACCGACGTAATGATAGCAAAGGGTGCTAGTCTGAGAGAACTGTTTTCCCAGATACGGTAATGTAGAGAAGAGGTAGCCAGTGTGGCCGACGTAATGACAGCAAAGGGTGCTAGTCTGAGGGAACTGTTTTCCCAGGTACGGTAATGTAGAGAAGAGGTGGCCGGTGTGGCCAACGCAATTACAGTGAAGGAACGTGAACCAGATGGGTTTGTAGAGATAATTTCAGTTGCCGACTGATGGGTGCACCAGACATGGCAGCCGTTGATGAGGCTGTTGGAGCATAGTTCTACCAAAATATTTCGATTGTTAAAATACAATCATCATCAATTGGAAGCAGAACTTTAATTAAAAACAGAAAAGTTTTCAAATTTATACAAAGAACCAATTGATTATGATTCTATTTTAACAATTGAAATATTTTGGTAGAACTATTCAATATGTGTTTTTGAGTTTATTTTTGCTAGTTATTGATTTGCTTATCCTTTATTCCATTTTTATTTTTACATTTTGTCTGAAACATTGTTTCCTTTATTCCTCATATATATATATATATATATATATCTATCTGTAGGCTTAATTTTTCCCTGTACCTTCTGCGAGTGTAACAAAATAACCACATGCATCATAGGCTTCTAAACTCACCACTGTATTCACTGTATTCACTTGAGTGTGTTTCAAGAAATTTATGACTATTTTCAACATCTAACAAAAAATGCCGCAATGCGCACAAAAACATTTTCTCTCTGTAGTAACAAAGATAATTGATTCCCGTGTCCCCCTTGAAGTAATAATGGAATGTTCTACATTCGTGTATATTAAGAGTGAATGTTAAAACACTATTTGTTTAAGTAAGCAACAAATGGTTAAATAAAGCTTATCCTTAAGTTATATTCGGCGTCCAGTTTTTATTACAATTTATTTAACCATTCGTTATGGAACGTTACTTGAAACCCGATCGTCTAGACCTTGATACGGCCGACTCGGAATCTACTGACAAATGGCGGCATTGGAGAAAAATGTTCGAAGGATTCCTTACAGCTCTACAGTTATCTTCAAACGCGGCTTTAACAGGTACTGAGAAATATACCCTTCTTTTACATCATGTCTCTACTGCTATTTATAGAAATTTATCTGAATGTGAAAATTATGAAACTGCGGTGGACATTTTAGAAGCCATGTTTGTCAAGAAAAAAAATACTATTTTTGCTAGACATTTACTTGCTACCCGGCGTCAACAACCAGAAGAAAGCCTTGAACAATACCTTCAGATTATTCTAAAGACGTTAAGTCGCGAGTGTGAATTTACAGCCTTAACTGCGAACCAAGCGAGAGATGTTTTTATCAGGGACGCATTTATTAATGGAATACAGTCCAACCAAATAAGACAAAGACTACTAGAGAATAAAGACCTAGACTTACCAACAGCTTATGAACAAGCTCTAACGTTGGACATTGCACAGAAGCAGTCTGTCTTCTATTTACAACCCGATATTTTGGGAGCTGCTATCGTAGCCCCTCCTCTGCATGTTCAAAATTCTTCCATTGTTCAAGATGCTGCCACCCCCCTTTCTAACGATCACGAACAACTTATCACTGCCGCCTCAGCTGGATCCACATGCTACTTTTGTGGCCTTCGTATACATGCTCGTTCGTCCTGCCCGGCTCGAGATGTTAGATGCCACAAGTGTGATAAGCAGGGACATTTTTCGAAAGTTTGCCGGTCAGCTTCTCAAAAAAAACGTTCGGCTACTCTTGCTACTGTAGCACTAATTACAATATCAGCTGCATTCCCCGGCTGCCTCTCAAAAACAATCGTGAGGGTAAAAATCAATGGATTGACTATTCATGCGCTTATTGATACAGGCAGTTCCGAAAGTTTTATTAATGCCAGTATTGTAAAAGCGAATAAATGGGAAATATTTCCTTGTTCCAACCAAATATCAATGGCAAATTCATCTTTATCGTCCCATGTAATTGGATATTGCATGGTTAACCTGAAACTAAAAGGAAACTCCTATCAAGGGATCAAATTATCAGTAATGAAAAACCTCTGCTGCGAAGTGATTTTGGGTCACAATTTTCTAAAACAACATTCATGCGTTGAAATTCCTTTTGGTGGCCCCAAGCCAGTCCTAAGCGTATGTGGACTAGCAGCTGTCAAAGTGCGGCACCCGTCACTTTTTACAAACTTAACTCCTGACTGCAAACCAGTAGCAATAAAATCAAGACGCTATTCAGAAACGGACAAACAGTTCATAGCAGCAGAAGTAACAAAACTACTTAAGGAAGGAATTATAGAGCCAAGTGAATCTCCATGGCGAGCCCAGGTCCTCGTAACAGCCACTGAAAATCACAAGAAAAGGATGGTCATTGACTATTCCTAGACCATCAACAGATACACATTACTCGATGCCTATCCACTGCCTCGTATTGACGAAATGATTTCTAATATTGCAAAATATCACACTTTCAGTACTTTGGATCTCAGAAGTGCCTACCATCAGGTACCTATCAAGCCAGAGGATAAGCCCTACACGGCATTCGAGGCCTGCGGTCGCCTATATCAGTTCTGCCGAATTCCTTTTGGGATAACAAATGGTGTGGCTAGCTTCCAGAGGGTAATAGATGAAATAATCTCCAATGAAAAATTGAAGGGTACTGTTGCATATATAGACAATGTCACAGTATGCGGACATAACCAAGCTGAACATGACCACAACCTTAAACTATTCATGGCTGCCGTCAAGAAATATAATCTGACTTTGAACAGTGAAAAATGTTCCTACAACTTGAAAAGCATCAAATTATTGGGATACATTGTCAAAAATGGCACCATGACGCCGGATCCCGAGCGACTGAAACCGCTAATGGAATTACCAATCCCTGGAAACATGCCCTCTTTATGACGAGCCCTCGGTATGTTTGCTCACTACTCCCAATGGGTTGCGTCTTTTTCAGAAAAAATACACCCATTGACGCAAGTATCTACTTTTCCGTTGTCCTGTTCCGCCATCAGAGCATTTCAAAACATGAAAAGGAACATTGCTCAGTCTGCCATTTCTGCTGTGGATCCTTTTATCCCTCTATTAGTTGAGACGGATGCCTCCGACTGTGCGATAGCTGCCTCACTGAGACAATCCGGTCGTCCTATAGCTTTTTTTTCAAGAACACTTTCGAGATCCGAGCGACGACACTCGGCAATAGAAAAAGAAGCGTACGCCATAGTTGAGGCATTACGAAAATGGAGGCATTACTTAATTGGCCGACATTTTGAATTAATCACTGACCAAAAGTCGGTCTCGTTTATGTTTAACCCAAAAACAACGAGTAAAATAAAAAACGAGAAAATAGCGAGATGGAGAATGGAGCTTTCTTGCTACTCCTTTGACGTCACTTACCGCCCTGGTAAGGAGAATGCCGCGGTCGACGCGTTTTCAAGGGTATGTGGCCTGGTAACTGGCTCAGATGATCTTCAGTATATACACAGGGAATTGTGTCACCCAGGTATCACAAGAATGATTCACGTAGTCAGGAGCAGAAACTTGCCATATTCTGTTGAAGACGTAAAAAGAATTACGAACTCTTGTCGGATATGCGCAGAAAATAAGCCCAGGTTTTACAAACCTCCTCCAGCAACACTCATTAAGGCCACACAGCCTTTTGAAAGACTTAACCTGGATTTTAAGGGCCCTTTACCCTCTAAAACTAAAAATAAATACATGCTCACAATAATAGACGAGTACTCAAGATTTCCGTTCGTCGTCCCCTGCCCAGACGTAACGGCTGCAACAGTAATTCAAGGCCTCTGCTCCATTTTTGCCGTTTTTGGAGTGCCTGCATATATACATTCAGATCGTGGGTCTGCTTTTATGTCGAACGAACTCAAGCAGTTTCTGCATGAACGAAGAGTAGCTGTAAGTAGAACAACTCCTCACAATCCTCAAGGAAACGGACAGTGCGAAAGATACAATGGTATAATATGGAAGACAGTACAGTTGGCAGCAGCAAATCGCAATGGTCCGATCTCCGATTGGGAAAGTCTCATCCCCATGGCCTTATATGCTATTAGGACTCTATTATGTACAGCGACAAACGCTACCCCACATGAGAGATTCTTCTCGTTCCCACGACGAAGCTCAGCAGGCACATCACTTCCCTCGTGGCTTGCACAACCTGGCACAGTTTTATTAAAACGCCATGTTCGTCATAGTAAACATGACCCATTGGTAAGCGAGGTAGAATTAATCGAAGCGAACCCTCAGTATGCACTGGTCAGAAATTCAGAAGGAAGGCAATCTACCGTCTCCTTAAGGGATCTAGCCCCAGCAGGAAATGTATATGAACGTAGAACTGCTTCAGATGGATATACAGCTCCGGTTCGTGGAACAAGTCCGACCCACTTAGGTGATCGTATGCCAGATACGTCAAGTTCAGAGTCCCAACAAAACGAATCTGAATATACTAACAGAGTCGTCTCTGACTCTAGTTCGGACGACAGATGGGTACCACGAAAGCGGTTTCACCCAATATCTGAGACAGATACTCAATCTTCAGACACCAAGCGACCGAAGCGCCGTAGAAAACGAGAGCGATTTGGAGCAAGATATTTTAGCCCTAAACCAGCCACACAAGACAGTCCCGAAACGTCGTCAGGTCCCGAGGAGCCTAGATTAGAAATGGATGTCGGGCACAGAACAACCAAGACGCCCTCAAAGAACCCGCAGGAGGCCAGGTCGATGGGATGATTTTGTTCCCTACGAATAAGAAGATAGATGGGGGAGAATGTAGTAACAAAGATAATTGATTCCCGTGTCCCCCTTGAAGTAATAATGGAATGTTCTACATTCGTGTATATTAAGAGTGAATGTTAAAACACTATTTGTTTAAGTAAGCAACAAATGGTTAAATAAAGCTTATCCTTAAGTTATATTTGGCGTCCAGTTTTTATTACACTCTCTAATAATTATCTACTCCTACTGTCCTACTTAACATCGGTAAATAAATTACATCAGATAATTTATAGACTCATCCCCGTAAATATTTCATTTCATTCTTCTAATAATTTCAGACATTCCTGATTCAAATAATAACCGCTCCCTTATATTCCTTCCAAATTACAGAATATCGGAGTACATATACTTATTTATTGTCCGTCGTTACTTATAACTATTAAACATAACAGGTCAGCTAGTATACATCTGGTCTCACTTTTATTTATAATCTCAACATTTTCTGCAGATTAATGTTTTCAATGCTACAATTTGATCACATTTTGATTGAGTCGCCATATTTACTTCAACTAAACAATAGAACAAAAGAATGTTAATAAGCCTTATGTTAACGTTGAAACTATTTTACGCATAGGTATACTTCAATTTATGTTTCTATAATGGTTAATATTAAGGCCACACCCAGTATTATATTTACAACATAATTTTTTTTTTTTAAATACAACATGAACATACTAAATATATTTAATACCTAAGTCTACAAAATATCTAAATCTAAACTAAATCTATTTAATAATAAATCCTTCAATAACATCTTCCAGAAGAAATTAATTAAAAAGAAAAATCAAGTCATAAATAAATTGACAGCGTTCTTTCTATGTTTTTGGAACCATCAATGAGGCAACACGAATGAAAGCAAGAAAAATACTAACAAAAAATGAACAAAAGTTATTCTGTGGGCTTTAACAAAACTGATCTGATATATATATATATATATATATATATATATATATATATATATATATGAGGATAAAATGCACAATATATAATAAAATGAAATGCTGTAGAGACAATATATATTATTTCGTGTATACACATAATATTATACAGTTATAATATATTGTGTATAGATTTTCAGTATTTACTTCAACAATGCTCAATACGTGAGTAGAGCTTAGAAGTAAAGTATGAAAATATATTTATGGAAATTAAGCTACACAGAGACGTCCGTGCATTTAACCTGACGAATCCCTACAGGAATGAAACGTGGACGCCTCTGTGTAGCTTAATTGCTATAAAGATATTTTCATACTTTACTATATATATATATATATATATATATATATATTAATTATGCATATGGAGTTAAAATATGAAACAAAAATTTAAGACAAAATGGAATATTAGTTCATGGAATAGTAGATAAGCATGACAACAGACTAGTAAAAATAAGAACACAAATGCATCATCAAAGCTGAACTAAGCTATTTCGGTTGATTCGGTCGACCATATTCATTTGGTGTAAATATTTTTACTAGTCTGTTGCCATGCTTAAACCGCATTTTAATTTTTCAGCCTGAATGTGTGAAATTATACACTGATGAAGCCTCTTCGTGAATATTTATATTTTATATATTATAAAAATATATATTCTAGAAATGGGCAGAAACAATTGTCTGTTAATAAAGTGTTTTTGGATAAAATAGGGAATGTTTCTTTAGAATAATTAAGGTTTATATGATGTTAAATTAAAAGCTCTAGTCATACACTATTGAGCTACTAAATAAACCTCTGTTAAGAAATTTATATAATTATATATTACATACTAGCAGAACTACGCAGCATTTCTCGGGAGCAGTTGACAGCTTTCGCAATATGAGTTTAAGTAAAAAAATTAAAAATTTGTTAGTCAAGTCAAATGTTGGGTGCTGAAAAAAAGAAAACATTCTTCTACGGAAAAAAAAACGTAATGAGTTGGAGTAAAAAAAAAATTGTGTTTTAACATCTTTTGCAATATAAATTTTAATTTTTTTTTTTTTTTTTTTTTTAAATTGTGAGTTAAATTTGGGTCAGTGATAAAATAAAATTGTAAACAAGTAAAAAAAAAAAAATGGTTTCAATTTCATGCCTCTTATTGTTGTACCGGTTATATGAATAAATTAATAATAGAAATGATGTATTTATTTTCTAATACTTTTAGAATTTATTTTGAAAATGGGCATATCCCATTTTACTTAAAATCGCTCAGTGAAAATAAATGTAAGGTTCGTTTTTTTAACGGATTCAATTTGTTTTAAAGCGCGATTAAAATGTTTTGGGTAGACGACAAAATGGTTATCCATTTCAGCAGTGGCTTTTGGGTCATTATCTGATTGGTCAATTTGAGTGACGTGTCAGTTTTTGAAAAGTAAACAAGCACAGACGACAAATTGTCATTTATTTTCAGACGACAATTTTACCGGTTATGTGAATAAATTAATAATAGAAATGAGGTATTTATTTTCTAATACTGTATTAGTTGTTAAAAAACACTTTCGATTATTATCGTTTCACAAGAAAAAAAAAGCTGTATAATTACAATAACATGTACCAACAGGTCAAAATGTAGTTTTAAAATGTCATTGTGTTTAAAGTTTTATTTTAAGTTGTATGCTTATTTTTCTATAAGTTTTATAAATGAATTAATAATAGGAAGAAGATTGTAACATCGCTGAAAAGTAAATCTTAGTTTCTATCCTAGTGGGATTTTATTTATTTAGTTTTTGTTTTTAAGAGGTTTTTTAAATAAATTTTAAAGAAAGAGAGTATATTTTTTATGAATGAGTTAAATAGATAATAAATTCATTATTACAAAAATCAAGTATTGAAGATTTATTAATTACTTATTTACACAAATGTTAATGACAGCTGATTGTAGCATTTCATTAAGACAACATTTTAATTAGGTGTTCAAAATCAACATATGTTACCTACTATCATTATATGCAAGTAATATTAAGAAAGAAATAGTTTAATATTGCTTCTAAATGATAGAATTATTTATCTGAAAGCTGAAACAGATGAAGAAATATAAATTTTTTATTAAGTTCGTAAAAGTAGCTGAAAAAGCTATTGAAATACGTCTCCATTTTAAGAATCTTCCTAGTCGGAATATTTATTTTTAGAAACAAAAAACTGAATCGAAATATGCAAAAACATGGTGTAAGGATAAAAAAGAAAAATTGGCTAGTTAGAATCAAATATGTATGCGTAAGATTATATACTCGGTGTACCTACCCGGCATTGCCCGGTAGGGTCTTTACTTACAATTCGTTTTACTTTTTTAAATTATGCCGTTTTTTTTTTCATTTCATGAAATTTTAAAAGTTAGACTCAAATAGCATTTAAGCTGACATATCAAACTTTGATTGTGATGAGGCAATTTTTATTTGTTTTTGTTGTGCCATGTTATTGGCACTATGATAACGTACTTCACTAGTTTAAAAAATGATGTAGTCCCGCCCAGATAACAGATAAATGAGAGTGACAGATACTACCACTCCACGTCAGAATGGACCTGTGATTAATGGCAACTAAGAGATAATACCACACTCCTCAAAGCTCCCAAATATATATATATATATATATACAGATTATTTATTAAAAAATTATACATTACAGATTCCAGTGATGTACCATGGTTTCATTGGCACGGGTAGG
>OY744532.1:76841152-76861152 GCA_963556195.1 Sepiola atlantica | reverse complement strand
AAGGGAAGGGACAGGCAAAGTGTAAACGAAAAAAACCACTTCCTTTTTTTTTAAGGAAGGGTCTTCTTTTATGATTATAAACATTTTTAATCATATTTTTTTTATTTGAAAATATGGTAGGTATCATAACAACTCTCTCTCGTTACAGAAAGATTAGTATATATGCTGATGTCGGATAATAAATTTTTGTTTTTACATCTATTAAAGAAAATATATATAATAAATATATAATTGAAAAAAGATTAAATCTAAAAGGCCCAATTTCAAGCCAAATAATGTCCAATTTCCTGAAACCAATAAAATAAGTTATACTTTTTTATGCAAACAAAAAAGTGCTAACTTCATGAAACAAGATCTAAGTTCATTTTATCAAAATAACGAAAACAATAGGGTCCAATCTCTTACAACGAAAACAATAGGGTCCAATCTCTTACAACGAAAACAATAGGGTCCAATCTCTTACAACGAAAACAATAGGGTCCAATCTCTTACAACGAAAACAATAGGGTCCAATCTCTTACAACGAAAACAATAGGGTCCAATCTCTTACAACGAAAACAATAGGGTCCAATCTCTTACAACGAAAACAATAGGGTCCAATCTCTTGAAACAAATTGGACCTTATTTTGTTTCGGGTCCAATTTCTTGAAACAAATAAACTAAGGTATACTTTCTTTAAGCTAATAAAAACATGCTAACTTCGTGACAATTTTATTTTATTTAGAAAAAAAAACGAACAAAATATAGTCCAATTTTCTTTAAACAAAAATTACATATAAAAAAATTAAATTGTATACAAACAGCGTTTTGAATTTAATATAAAAAAAAACAAAAAACAAAGATCAAATTCAAAATAGGATCAAACAGAAAAAACACCTTTTTCCCCACAGAAACTACAGTTTAAATTCAGCACTGGAAAAAATAGAAATAACATCAGGCGTTTATTTGTTTTCTTATCTTTTCATTATCAATAGAGATAATGCCTTAGCTGGAAATGCGGAAAATAATATTGGTCAACTGATTAAACTATATCATACAAAGAGAATTCTGTCAAGGTTAGTTATGGAATAAAACGCAGTTTTTTTTTTTTTGTCTTTTGCTGTTACGGCTAGAGTAGAAAAAGTAATTATGAGAGTGAGGCAGTGGCGTGCAGTGCAGGGGAGGGCTGGACATCCAAATTGGGAAAAGCATCTAATCATATCCAAACTATCTCCTTTTCCCATAATATTTCTCAGTACTAGGACTTATACTCGAGTCTTTGGGGAGTTGGTTCTGGGCATCACCGGACCTACGTACGCCACTGCAGTGAGGCCAGTCAAAAAGGTACATTTAACCATCATGACAGCTTTAAAAAGTTATCTGCTAATCATGTTCAATATTAAAATTTTTCATCGCCCCATATATTAGCATTTGGGTTTGTACATATTCAGAAGAGATGAAAACAAGGAACTGCCCAATACTATCTAATATAATATAATATATATATATATATATATATATATATATATGAAATATGGTGGCCACAGAGTAAATAGAATCTTATGCTCCTAATTGAAATTACATATATAAATGCTTTAATGTGAGTTTTGTTATTTTTGTCTTATATTTTTCTGATGCTTTTGGACTTTCATACTGATGAAACTTACCAATAGAAAATCCATGATATATAACCTTGTATTTTGGTTGTCTAAGTGACGACAAAATGGTCCGTCAATATCTGGATCTTTGTAAAACATGGGCACTGGTATCTAACTTACTAATATATATATATAAATATATATATATATATATATTATATGTAAATAAACAAATTAAGCACGGTGGAAGCGGGCAGTTACATTGTAGATACCGTCTACAAGCACTTCTCCCGCTGGTCTAATGGGTAGAGCTGACAACTATCAACTCGGTGGTTGAAGGTTCTAGTCTAGCTGTGATACAGCGAAACAGTCTGTCTGGATGACTATAGTGTATATATATATATATATACCCTAGAGAAGTAGAGAAGATATGGCGTGTACCTCAACTCATATGCGAACAGAATTGAATCCTCTACGGAAACTGATTATCGTAATTAAATATGGTAAACTGTATCTTACATTATAACAACTAGCAAGCCAGCCGAGACAGCAATGAGGTTGGACTTTAACAGTCAGTGGTGATTGACAGTCCAGGGTTCAACCTTGAGGTTGGTGCGTTGTTTAGATAAAGCCACACTGATGAGTTATCAAAAAAACGAAACATGTCTATGGATGTTAATATTTATATAATTTATATATGTCATCCACAGATTGTCTGTATCACAGTTCTTCAATGTGACTAGACAGGCAAGTACACTCAAACAGATTAAAACGCAGTTGTTTTTTTTACAGTCCGTCACTGTCATAAGGAAGAGAAATCTTACCGTTTTATATAAACACTATCAGCACCCTTAGAGCGCTCTATTCGATTTTTTATGAAATGTTTTGCATTATCTCTAATGGCAGCTGGCGATTTCATGTATCACAGTGCTCAACCCAGAGACAAGTGAGGGTATTAGAGTTCTTCAGTGTGGTTAGACAGGCAAGTGCTTCAAGCTGAGATTGAAACTTGGTTGTTTTTTTTATGGTGAGCTTTTATCCATGGGGAGGTGGGGGAGATTAACTATTCTGTTTATCAAATTGTTAGGTGAAAGTACAGAATAGTTAATCAAACCCCCACCTCCCCATGTTAAAAATGGCTTTTTAAATTATAACATTATTATTTCAGTCCGGTCTGTAAACTGCATAAGTATCCTTTTTTTTTAATTTATTTTCTTACTAATCCTCTGGATTTTCTTTATGGGTTATGGTTACAAAAACAAGAAAACAGTTTGAATTATCTCCCCTTTTAACAGACTCTTCTAAAATAGAGATGAAAATTTCATCTGTCCCCAATAATACAGAAGCACCAAACTTCCTTTTTAATTGTTTGCAATTAACTCACAAAGTGACCCATCAAGCTTCAGTCTATCACTATTATCCTCTCTCTCGCTGTCTGTTGTTTAACCCTCTCCAACCCCCGCGTTTATTTTATATGCTGTCTATTTCAAATAAATACATATTGGTCTTTATTAGACCAATATGTATTTATTTGAAATATTTGTATATAAATAAATATAACTCTGTCCCGTCACACAAAGGTTAATGAGTAAAAAACGGGGCTTTTTCTCACCCCCACACAAAAGCATTTCAAGTGGTGAGGGAAAGCAAATAGCAAGTCAGACTAACCCCGCCACCTGAAATGAATTCAGAAAAAAACTCTTCTAAATAAAAATTCAATGGTGGGTATTTTTTTTTAAGTCATGAAAAATGATAATTATTATATGAGAAATCAAAAATTAAATTACTGACGTAATTTTATGATTTTATATGAATATTAGTGCGAACACTGATGAAGCATTATTTTTTTTCAGTCATTTTTGATGGAGGGTGTACACTATCACCATATTTGGTTTAACGTCCGTTTCACATGCTGCCATGTGTTGGACGGCTTTAAAAAATTGACTTCCAAGCTAATCTATCTAGTAATATATATATATATATATATATATATATATATATATATATATATATATAAATTATGCTCTTACAACAGTAATTCAGCATTGCAGTCAATTTTTCTTAAGAAATACTCTATATTTGATATATATATATATATATATATATATATATATATATATATATATATATATATATATTATAGATATATATATATTAAATAGATAGATATTTTTAAACACACATAAAACTCGTTTCTTATCTCTGAAGAAAATTGAATTTCTGGCTGCTTGCTTTAGCCAACACAATACATAAAACGATTTTAGCCAACATTTGACACCAAGTAACATGAAAGGAATACGGGATTGGTTCAAGTGTCTGATGGGGGTTGAATCATAAGTTATAGGGAGAGAGAGATAGAGAGAGGGAGGCAAAGGGAGATATTTATAAATGGAGAGACATCTTTGTAATGACACAGAAATCCTTCATCACTTTTTGGTTTTACAAACCAAAAAACTAAAACAAAACACCCAGGACAATATGAAAGCCCTTTTAGAAAATGTCATAAGGTCAACTGTGTAGATACAGATCATCCCAGGGAAGAGGGAGTGGGGGGGGGGGAGAAAGAACAGACAAGGAAAAGGGAGACAACCAATGTTGCTCTGTTGTCAGCAAATGAGTCCTATCTCTGCTGATAGAGATGGTGTTTGCCATTAGAAATGTAGTTGACCTTCACATAAGAGTTCCAACACAATTGGGGCACAATAAGAAATGACCTTTCACAAAAAGAGCCAAACTTGTAGATATACACACAATACAATATACTAGATGAAGTACTGTCTATATTTCGTGAGAAGTAATAACTATAAAAGATAAATGTCATTCATTTATGATGTTTCTTACTTTTTTCCAGTTTTCTTTTCTCTTTTTTTCTGGGGATGGGGCATCCTACCAAATGCCAAACATTCAGCCTCTATTTTAGAGACTCCAACCACGAGATCTCTTAAGGGATTCTAACCGTCCCTTTAAGTGCAATTGTTTAGACTTTTCTTTCACTTGGTTCACTGGATAGTTTTTCAGGTTCTTTTCCTGAGCCAAGTGGCTCCTATGATTACTTTATATATGAATTTACTGTTTATTAAATTGTTAGGTCAAAGTGCAGAATAGTTAATCAACCCTCCACCTCCCAATGTTAAGAATGGCTTTCTAAATTATAACGTTAATATTTCAGCCCGGTCCGTAAACTGTATCAGTACCCTTCTTTTTTTTTTCTAATTCTCTGGATTTTCCTAATGGGTTATGGTTACAACAACAACAAAAAAATAGTTTGAATTATCTCCCCTTTCAACTGACTCTTCTAAAATGAAAATGAAAATTTCATCTGCCCCAATAATCAGAAGTAGCAAAGAATTTTTTTTAAAGTGAAAAAAAAAAAGGTTAAAAAAAAGAAATTTAAAAAAAGAAAATGACAATATATTTTACTTTTGTAAGAAATTATGATGCAACGCACCTTAAATGACGACATTCATTTTTGGCGTTTTGATTACATTACTAAAAAAAAAAAAGGAAAACTTTCATCAAAATTCACACAAACAGGAAATATGCAGCTTATATACTAGCTAGAGTATCGATCTACACTGGGTTCCTGAAATTATCCTGAACTTTAAAGCCAGTTATGAATGTTGTGACCCGAAGTGTCAGAGGTTGTCTATTTGATCAGTATATATATATATATATATATATATATATATATATATATATATATAAACTCAGTAGAATACAAAATTTATGACATAATCAATATTATGTAATCATGTTCCAACAAATTCAACATCAAATATTTTTGTGTACATATGTTTCAGAAATTTTTAATAATCACCTCTTCAACACAAAAAAAATCCCCTTATCACTTCATTATATGTCCAGGTAATAATCGAATTGTTAAATGATTACAAACACATGAAACAAATATACCAAAAAAAATCCAGAAACAATATTTTCTTTTTTTATACTTATGAACAGGCGACTGTTTCTGATTGGATGAAGTCCAATATAGGCAACTAATCGGGATTGAGTATTTCGATCCAATCAGCATCAAGCATTTCAACCAAGTAAACATCGAATGTTCCAGAGATCATTTCTTTGTGGTTATTGTTTATGCTGGAACAGACGTTCCACATATGAGCGGACTCAAATTGTTGACAAAATCACACGCGTAGCCGATGCTGATGGACATCTTGCAAGCCTTCTGGATCTTTTTTCTGACTTGCCCTGAAAATGACAGTGCACATTTACTGTTCTATCTTCTCTGGGATCCTCCATTAAGATCGGATCTAAGTTCAGGACGACTGCTGATATCTTTTTCCATCGCAGAAAGTATCGATACTCAAAGGCTGATTGAATAACTTTAAATCTTTCATCTCTGAAATTCTTCTGCATTTAATTTTCAGAAAAAAATGTGTCCTGTGTCGCCGTCAATATATCCGATTGGTTAACCGCTGGTATTGAGTGTTTTATACCTTCTAAAAAATTCCAACAGAGACCAAACAGTCAGAAATTGTAAACCTCTGAATGTGCTGCTGCCATTGTGCACAGAAACCATTATTTTAGTTACGTTTTAGCAAAACGGATTCCCTGAAACCAAAACCGCATT
Organism: Sepiola atlantica; assembly: GCA_963556195.1. Taxonomy (NCBI): domain Eukaryota; kingdom Metazoa; phylum Mollusca; class Cephalopoda; order Sepiida; family Sepiolidae; genus Sepiola; species Sepiola atlantica. The sequence goes on along the minus strand of OY744532.1, from coordinate 76,854,984 downwards.
TAAAAAAATTTTTAATAAAAAAAAAAAAAATAAAATAAAAAAAAAAAATCGCTCGCAGCCACTACAAATGGGTTATCGAAAACAGAAAGAGGTCTATGACCAATCTGCTAAATCCAGAGTTGCTGAGCGAGGCTGTGTCTCATAAGTTTTGGAAAATAACAAACGGTACTGAACAGATGTAAGACTTCTATTCTAACCATCATAAATGGACCAGAGGTGATCTCCTCAACATATGATAAAGCCAACATTTTTTTTTTTTTAAAGAATTTTGCATCAAATGCCACCCTTTCTATGACTGAAAATATTCTAAGTGACTTTCATATATGTCTAAGATGTTGCCAAACTTATCAAGAACTTTGATGCCAGCAAGGCAACTGGTCCTGACAACATTGTCCTTAAAAATCTGCTGCTGGGACTTGCTTCTATCCTTACAAAACTGTTCAATCGTTTTTTTTAGTTTTTTTTTAACTTATATTTACCCCAACCAAAGCATATTGCCACTGCGACATAAGGGGCTACTGTGAATTAGGGGCCAGATTTATAAGTGGTACCCTAGGTGAGGAGTTGTACATTTAAATAGTCATGGAAACGGGGCAGGGAGGGAATTCCAAAGGCAAGCGGTCTGAGGAAAGAAGCTATTAGAGTAGAAAGTTTTCCAGCATCTGGGTACCTTTCTACAGTGAAGGGGTGGGATTTTGCTACTTGTCGGGTTAGTCAGAGGTATTTACATTGAAGAGGTACAAGTGCAGTAAGTTCAGAGCACATTCTGTTGAAGTACTTCTAAAACAAACACAGGGATGCAACATTGCGGTGATGAGACAGGGGAAGGAGCTTGGTAGACAGTATGGGACTTATTAGGTTAGAGACTCTTTTTTTTGCACCCTGTCTAAAAAGTAAGACTAGTGGTTGGTGCACCAGTGAAATACTTTCTATCTCCTTGGAAAATTTTCATCAGTCTGCACAATATTTAAAAATACTGGAGATCGGTCTTCTGCATCTCAGTACAGACTGATCAGTCTCCTGTGCATCATGAATAAGTTGTCAATCATCTCAGCAAAAGCAATCTACTTAGTGACAAGCAATATGAATTTCGTTCTGCAAGATCAACATGCTGACTGTAATATCGCATAGGATCAATGAATCTTTTGACGGAGGCTTTGTTTCTGGGGTGATAGCTCTTGACATCAAAGGGTTGCTTCACAAACATGCTATCTATGGAATATCGGGTAATGGCTTCTCAACCATCAAATATTTTCTCTCTGATAGGTCTATGAAAGTAGTTGTTGATGGGCAGAAATCTGAAGCACATATTATCAATGCCAGCATACCTCAAGGATCTATTCTGGGCCCAAACCTCTTCTTGATCTTCATTACTGATCTTCCAAATCATATTCTGAGAGCGTTTCTTGACATCTGTGCAGATGATGCAACTGTCTATGGCAGCATTTCGAAGAGCATTGGTGATCAATGTCTTGCTGATTCTCTCTCTTCCAACCCAGAGCACGTGGTACAATGAGGGGGGGGGGAGCTTCTCTCCTTTTACCACCATCACTCAGATCTTTGTTTTGCCTCGGTTGAAATGAATGGCTCGCACCTTGAGAAAGCTCTTTGCTTTGACAAGCTCCTAGGACTGACTTTCACGCCAAATCTGAAATGGAAATCTTACATCAAATCTATGGCTAAGGTCGCTGGAAAAAAATGGTTGGATCATTCTACCGCTCTAGAAAGTACTCAATTTCTGATGCAATCCTCTAGCTGAATAAGAGTCAGATTCGCCCCAAAATGGAGTACTGTTGCCACATCTGGGGAGGTGCTGCTCAGAGCACTCTTTCTAGCCTTGGCAAAGTACAAAATCGCAATCTAGTGGGGGATAATCTCTTCTCTTCCCTACAGCCCCTTTCTCACAGAAGAGTCTTTCAACTATCATTATTTCCATAGAAGGTGCTCGACTGAGCTCCAATCTCTGGCTCCTCCCTGCAAAACATTCACAGCAGGAACTTGTCTAGCTACCACTTTTGCAGATAAGTTTCTTTTCTTCCTCTGCATGCCTAAAACCAAGCAGAATTTTTATGACCAGAGTTTCTTTCCAAGAACTTCCCATCTGTAAAACATATTGTCACAGGACTGCTTCCCCACATACTACTACATAGTAATCTTCAAGTCCAATGTAAATAAATATTTATTGAGCCGTTCTCTTAAGTAATCAAATTTTGTCCATTTCATTTATTTTCGATCCTTCCATTGTTCAGCATACATAAACAATCTCATTAACTCTTATCCTTGAGCGACTTTTGGCCTTGGTAAGTGGTGAGTTATTAGTAATTAAAATTCAAAGTACAAGTATAGATCAGTCATTATTTGATAGAAGCGACTTTCAGTATTTTTTACCTTTTTCTCACAACGGAAATATGCGACTGACACAAGGCCATCTTGTGGCACCCGAGGTCAAGGTTATTTACCCACTTTTCATTGCAGCATATTTAGACAGGAAGTCAGTTTAATGCGGGATGGGGAAGTTCCAGCTGCTCCAAGGTGACACTCTAGAGCATCATAAGACTAGCCGTGGTTGGACATGTCAGTATTTATCGGTAGGGGCGCTTCAGACGACCGGCAATAAACCTATCTCCCTCCCCAAAAAAGAGATAATACCTCATGAACCATACCTCATTCCAACCCAAGGGTCAGAGCCCTAAGCAAGCTAGACCCTAGTGCCAGAATGTGTCAGGTTTTACTCCTGTGCCAGACTTTAAAAAGTAACCATAGAGTATCCCACGCACACAAGGAACATGTTTACCAGAGTCCAATTTCCAAAACAAAATGCATCGCCATCTAGTCTATCAATTCCTCAAAGGTATAGTTATCCTTCACACAGTTGTCCAAAATTATCAGACGATCGTTAGCACATGCAGAGAGGGAGAGGCGACGGATGGTGGCCCCGGGCATCCAAATTGGGGGTGTAGGGAGAGGGGTGCTCGAATCATATTCAAACTCTTTTTTTATATTTTTCAGTACTAGGACTTATACTTGAGTATTTAGAGCATACCATCAAGGATTTGACCCAAGGTATCACTCAACACGCCACTGCGCACAGTTTTCTTTGTAAATGAATCATGAAAAACAAGATCCACTCTGTCCAACACATTAGTGATGACTGTTCAGAGGAAAATGCAATTAGTTTTGTTTTTTGGGTTTTTTTTTTTTTTTACTTTCTTGATTCTGGTTTGTTGGTATTAATTTTCCCAATAGAATTATGTACACCTAGGGAGGACCACATGAAGGTTGCCAACATCCTCTGATTAAAGTGATGAAATGGATCTGTCAGGACTCTAGCCCGGCATGTCAATCCGTCAGTATCCACTTCACTACTGCCAATTCATGTTCAATGTGTACCATGCGTGTGAGACCTACCTGGTCGTCAGCGTTATATCGGATCAGAGTTTCCCCTTTTCCTTTAACTAGCGCTGCTTTACCAAGTCTTGAAAGTGTAGTCTACTCTACTATCTCACACAAAGTCGGGGAGAGGACATAAAGATAAAACACCCGTTTTTTAGACTCACTATAAAAAGCTTGTGAAACTAGAAGACTAAGACACTGTAGGCGTCATTCTCAGCAACGATTTGACTGCGTAATGTACGACATAAAAAGAAACTGGAATCTTAGTAAGATCTCCATCCCAGTAATTATAGGAGCAACCGGACTAATGAAAAAGAATTTCAAAAACTACCTGGCGAATATACCCGGTGAACCAAGTGCAAGAGAGATACAAACAATTGCACTTAAAGGGACGGTTAGAATCTTAAAAAGATCTCTTGAAATAGTGGGTGAATATCTGGCATCCGGTAGGATGCCCCATCCCAGCAAAAACAAAAAGATAAGAAAATTTAAGGAAAAAAAAAAAAAAAAGGATAACCTTGTATATACAGCAGCTACCATTTCTGACTATGGCCGGACATATTTTTAGATTGTGCAGACTCAAATAGCCATGAAAAATTATTTCAACTTTGATTGAAAACAAACGTGTATTTATTTTTATTTTTAAAGATTTTCAATTTTCGATTGGTCAGGATGAAGGATGACAAGAGAAGATAATTCGGGATTCGGTTGTTCATGAATAAAGAACTGATAAAAAAATATAAGACCCATGAGTTATGTTTGTTTAGGGTTAGGTAAGGGTTATTACTGATGAATACCTGAAACATTTTGCCTGAGAATTAAAAAAAAAAATCACAACCACTGTCTACGCAACGTTATTCTTAGGTATACAGTGACTGTATACATGATGATTGGCATACATCAATATAGGCTGAATTGAATTACAACAATTGAATTGACTAACCAACATTATAGTTATCTATAACCATAGGTCTATAACCATAAGTCACAAACGCAGGGATACTATTTGGTTATTTGATACGACACATTCGAAATTGCATGTTTTTGTTGCTAGGGGCACAAATGAACTATTAATACTTAACTTTTTTTAAACTTTAATTCAAGACAAATGACTTTATAATCGACAGTTTAAGGGTTTCAAAATCCTCTTTAAAGTTCGAACGATAACGCTATATCGTAAACAAGTCGGCCATTATATTCTATAATAAATAGATAAAAAATGGCGTAACATTTATTAGGATTGAAATGTCTCCCAATTCTATATATTTATTGACGAACAAGCCATGCTCCAAAAAATACTCTAAAAATAGCAATTAGATTTTCGTGCAAAAAGAAGCTCCCGAGATATTGGCAAAAAAGTGAAAATAGCAGTCATGCGGTGTACGGACGTAATCGTATGCACACCAAAATCATTCTTTGCATTCAAAATAATATTTTGGTGCCTAAAGGTTAATTCACTCTTTGATCTGATCAACAAGCATAAAAAGATCAGAATTTCAACATTCGCAACAGTAGAACCAGAGACAAGATAAGCCAACACACTCCATTATGTTCTACCTTACTACATGGCAGATGATTATTCTCAATTTATGCACTAACAAAAGAACGCACACACTTATACTATCACACACTGTCAGATGTATAATCACACTGACAGAAAACAAACACTTATAACTCTCATTGCCTTCTTCTTCAAACATTCTACAAACACGAGAAAATTCAACTCTTCTAACAAACAATTTACTCACATAAATATCTTTCAATCATCTGTAAATTTGTACATATATAAATATGGAAAATTAAAAAAGGAAAGCTAAAAACTATATTATTTATGTATTCATAAACGTTTCGTCTTTATTGTAAGACTTCCTCAGGATGAAGAAGCATGAAGAAAAATCATACAAGCATTAACTTGATTTGCCTGAAAGTTGCGAGTCTCAGCCGGTTTGCGGATAAAAGAAAATCACAAAAGTCGCGTGTCAGCAGCAGCAGTCCAGTTTTCTAGGAGGTGGGAGGGATGTGCTGGTTGAAAATGAGTTCACTGCTTCAGCCTTGTCTGGGTCATCGTGTCAAACGAACGTCGGGGCCTATGTTGGAAGGGGGCGAAAAGTCTGAGCTAGGGTGTAACAAATGAAAATCAATTCCAGTTTTGAATTAAAGGAAAAAAAATGTCTATGTGAATGTGACCACGTCAAAGTTTTAAAAACGCAAAATATAATGAAAAACAAAGTGTGGCAAAAAAATAAATAAATAAATGCGATATAATATATATATATATATATATATATATATATAGATAGAGAGAGAGAGAGAGAGATAGAGAGAGATAGAGAGAGATAGAGAGAGAGATAGAGAGAGATAGAGAGAGAGATAGAGAGAGATAGAGAGAGAGATAGAGAGAGATAGAGAGAGAGATAGAGATAGAGAGAGAGATAGAGAGAGAGATAGGGATAGAGAGAGAGATAGGGATAGAGAGAGAGATAGGGATAGAGAGAGAGATAGAGATAGAGAGAGAGATAGGGATAGAGAGAGAGATAGGGATAGAGAGAGAGATAGGGATAGAGAGAGAGATAGGGATAGAGAGAGAGATAGGGATAGAGAGAGAGATAGGGAAAGCGAGAGAGATAGGGAAAGCGAGAGAGATAGGGAAAGCGAGAGAGATAGGGAAAGCGAGAGAGATAGGGAAAGCGAGAGAGATAGGGAAAGCGAGAGAGATAGGGAAAGCGAGAGAGATAGGGAAAGCGAGAGAGATAGGGAAAGCGAGAGAGATAGGGAAAGCGAGAGAGATAGGGAAAGCGAGAGAGATAGGGAAAGCGAGAGAGATAGGGAAAGCGAGAGAGATAGGGAAAGCGAGAGAGAGAGAGAGAGAGAGAAAGAGAGAGAGAAAGAGAGAGATAGAGAAAGAGAGAGATAGAGAAAGAGAGAGATAGAGAAAGAGAGAGAGAGAAATATTTTGCATTCGTTAATTATGTTTTATCTCTTTCATTCAACATTCATTACATTTTAACAGTCAGCGTTGGTCTGTCTGGATACATATGTAAGACGCAACCATCGTCTCTACTCCATCCAAGCCATGCTACACACTAACTTTAGGGGGGTCGGAAAATATGCAGCTGAGCAGCATTTAAAAACGACTTATAAAACCATTAAATGTTTTGACGACAACAATAGATGAAATATAAATGAATAAAAAAACATACGCCAACAAAAATATTAAATATAATGGTTTTGTTTGGAGCAGCAAAGGCAAAAGTTTTGTTATTATGTATCGACTTTTGATTGGACAAAATCTTCAATCAGCAGTTTTTTTCAACCAATCAAAGAAGTGAGTACATTCACTGCCGAAAACTTGCACGTACTATAAAAACCCAAAGACAGCTTTTTTCCTATCGTTTTTTTTTTCTCTCTTTTCTTCCTCCAAAGACAACAGATGTGCACACGACATTATCCTGCCTACACTCTTTCGGCAAAGGGCCCTTCAGCAAACAGCACACACAGAGACTTTCACAAACTACTAAACATAGCGACTACATACACACACTCACTAACAAGACAGGTACGCTAATACACACACCTCTATGCCTATTCCATTTATACACACGTAAACGCACACGGCGACAGCCGAAATGAACATGTTTACTTAATTTCTTCTTACACGCTAAACAACTCTTTCTCCTAGAACGTTCCTTGGACACTTTGAGCTCTCATTCTTTACGAACATTTTTTTTTGTATTGTCTTAAAGTTGTCAATAAAAATGACTTACTTTGTATGGATAGACTTTGTCCTTTTGCTAATGTCGTATTTATAGCATTTTTTTAAGGATTTGACTAAAGATAATGTTAACCGGCATGTGTTTACGGTTCGATTAGAATATAATTCTTAGTTTTAATTAAGCATTAAACTAAAAAAAAATGAATAATCAGGTTATGATGGTCTTTTTTTCTTCTAAATCAAAGGAAAAAGTGAATTTTTGCACGCGCACCTGTAGTATCAAAGAACCAACTATTCTTTTAAAAAAGCCAAAATAACAAAGTCGGCGAAAATAGAATTGAACAACAACAAAAATGGGTCATTTTCTAGAATAATGGCACTCTCACGAATATCGTTTCTTTTGTTTAGGAGCACAAATGAACCATAATACTTCACTTTAGTCTATAAACGGTATTATTGTAGATTAATACCCTCAGCTAAATCACGCCCTCCCCCCACTAGAAAAATTAGATTCTACTTTTTTAGGCGATTAGGTCTGAACACCCTGAAAAACTTGTTAGAAACAAACAAACAAAAAAAAAAAAAACAATTATTTTAGCACTTAGAGTGGGGTGTCAGTTTCACATATAAATTTAATTTAAAATTACCCCCACCCCATTCTATTCTAGCGTTTTAGGTCATTAACCAAATAAGTATGGGAGATAAATTTGGGAGGGGGGGGATTCTACATTTTTAGGCGATTACGTGTAGTTTTACGGCCTTGCCACGTGAACGTAGGATTAATGGTAAAACAATTTAGTTAACAACCGAGTTAGAATGGTCCGAAAATGGAGGATCATTTTACGTAAAATTTATATACGAAACTGATCCCACACTCTAAATTCTAAAAGAATTTTTTTATTTTTTTATTTTCTTTCAACCAAATTTTTTCACATACTCGCCTAAAAAAAGTAGAATCTGATTTTTTCATTATTTGGGGGGGGGGTAGCTGAGGGTATTAATCTACAAAACTACTCGATAAACTTTGATTCTAGCCAGAAACGCCAGCCAATTTAAAGGCTTCAAAATCACAGAAATTCCAAAGTGATTTTGAAACCTAAATCCGAATGTAATATTAATTTTTGGTTAGAATGAAATTTTTGAATGCCAAATCCAGGTATTACGGTTCATTTGTTCTAGACTAAACGAAAACATAAAATGTATTAACACTTCTGCCATGTAATGACTGACGGAACGAGCACAATCTACCGCCGTGGATTAAATAAAGGATTCAGTTTGAAATTCCGAGTTAGACAAAGATTCCAGAGTTCGAAAAGATGCACCTGAAGAAGGTCGGCCGAAATGTGGTGAGAATAGTAGTCCGAATAATCCAAAATTATCATCATCTCAAAAATTCCAAAACATAAGATTGGGCATAGATTAGATGATTATTACATGATTAATTATCAACTTTTAATTTATGTAGCTTAATCTTAAGCGGTGCTGATATCGAACCTGAACCAGTTTTCGTGACGTTCGACTCGGAAGCGTTCGACTGTTCTACGCAAACGCCCGAGAGTTGACGAGCCGATTTGTACCAGACGACATTTTTGATACGGTGCTGCGTCCTATGATAATAATGTTTTGCTTGTTGTTTTTTTTTGTTTTTGTTTTTTTTTGTTAGGGTTACGTTTAGGGTTAAGGTAAGAAATTTTTTAAAGAAACAACAAAGAAAATTAAACATATTTACATTAATTTTTTTGAAAGAAACAACAGGAAAAAAAAAACAGCGAAGTTACTGTTATTAAATGAATATTGTATTTTTATTTACAAGGAATTTTTTTTGAAGAAAGAAAAAAAAAAAAAAGTACCAAAATTACTTTTATCACGACATATTTTTTTAATTTTATTATTTATTTTTTACTTGCTCGCAATGATACTGCAGTGCAAAGCTGTTCGTAATTTATTTTGGGTTTATTTTCTTCAAAAAAACTTCCTGACAAAAAATCTGTCTTCGAAGGCACTTATTTTCACTTTGTAACAAAGTTATCGGCTGCTCGCTGCTTCGGCTCGTCAACACCCGGGCGTTTGCGTAGGACAGCCGAACGATTCCGAGTTGAACGTCACGAAAGCTGGTTCAGGATCGATATGAATTTGAGGTTAATTCCTTTTTCAGTCACCTAAATTATTTAGAGTGAAATTGGTTTCATAATAGTTTCGGCATTACTTTTTTTTTTACTTAAACCATGTTTTTAGGAAAAATAAATAAATAACATAAAAAAACACTAAGTTATATAAAGTTTCATCGTACACATAAAACGCCGAAATGAAAACTGGGCCAGAAAAAAATAGTCGCCATCTTTATAAACCAGTTGAGAAAATACTAGTTAAGGAAGAACGATAACCCAAGTTCATAGTTTTCTAATTAAATGAGAGGATTATCAACTTGAGCTTTCGTTATTCCTTAGCAAACCTCTTTCTTGACTTGTTTGTAGAGATGGCGACTATATTTTTCAAGTCTAGTTTTCATTTCGACGTTTCAGGTGTACAATGAAACTCGTGATAAGTTATTTTTATTAGTTTTATTATTATTATTATTAAAACACGGTTTAAGTTTGAAAGTAATGCCAAAACAATTCTGAAGCCAATTTCACTTTAAATAATTTAGGTGACTGAAATAGGAATTAACTGAATTTAAAAACTGACGTTTGAGCGTAAAAAAAACTGTTTACGTTACGTCTTTATGTTTAGAAAACTTTTTGAAAATGATCCAATTAATAGAATCGTATCATTTTTTAATGTGTTCACTCTCAGAAAGGAAAAACGAAAAGTTAAAAATGTTTTTCAACGGAGCCGATTACTGTAAAGATTGTTTCAAATAAAAAAAAAATTAAATTAAAAAACAAATTTTTGAAAAAGTTTCCAAAAATGAACATGTTAAAAATTAATAAAATAATTAAATACTCATCACTCATTAATTCGGACTATGATGCTCATCTTGTTCTACTCACAACGTTTCGGCCGATGTAACCTCCGACCTTCAGGTGCATCTAAAAGATTCCTAAGTTCGAAAAGATGCACCTGAATAAGACTGGAGGTTACATCGGCTGAAACGTTGTGAAAATAACAACAAAGATGAGAATAGTAGTCCGAATAATCAAACTAATACAAATGAACATTGAACAATCCTCATCAAAACAAAAACAAAAAATCCAGAAACAAATTACTTACTTTTCCCAGTCGAACAGCCGAATAGAAGTGTACTTTTTAAAGTGTTTTTAAAAACTTTAAATTTAGTAATCCTTTTTTTATCCATTGTTTTTTTTTTAATTATTGTTTTGTTTTTTGTTTATATATAAAAAAAATATATATTTGGATTTTTTAATTTTTTTTACTCAACGAAGCGCACGGGTGAATCACGGTCGGTCACATTTTCGTTTTTAATTTGATTAAAGCAATTTTTGTGGACGTACACAAAATGTATACGAATTAACAAATCTTTTTCTCAATTGTATATCTTATTTTATCTTTTTTTTTTACCGAAAAGAATGATCAAAATTCATAACAATCCAAAACAATTGGTGAATTGTGAACTTGTGACGTAATATTTTTCAAAATGCAATATTTAAAAACTTTTTCACCCCACTTCTTTTTTTTCTTCTTTCTTTTTTTTTTAGTGTTTGACTCAACCTACGAGTAAGTTGTGGTCGAATGCGAGATTTTCATTCATTAAAACAAATGAGTTTTGCGAAAAGTTGAGAAAGGTTTGTCTGAGTCGAGCGTCAAGTTGTTGTTTTTACGGACTCTCCCACCTGCTGCTAGACAATATTCAGTGGGGGTGTCAGGTTATAAGCTAGTCTTTTTAAAGGACAGTATATTTAGACTGGCTCTCATAGACTGTCTTTCTTTCAGGCTGGATTGTAATGCCATCACCCTCCCACCTCTCTGCGACTCCCCAGCAATTCAAGCCGATTATCACAATAAAAACAAAACGTTTCTTTTTGTAAGAATAAACCTAATATAGGTAGGTGATACAATTAACGGAATCTTCGGAGTGTTGGTTCATGTAGCAGCCACTAAGAGAGGATTTATTGATAGAACTGACAGACAAGTATATAATATATACTTCTGTATGAAAGAGAAGGAAAGAACAGAAGTAAAAATGAATAAGAGATGGACAGAAAGAGAACGGAGGAGAAAGAGAGAGAGAGAACGGAGGAGAGAGAGAGAACGGAGGAGAGAGAGAGAGAACGGAGGAGAGAGAGAGAGAACGGAGGAGAGAGAGAGAGAACGGAGGAGAGAGAGAGAACGGAGGAGAAAGAGAGAGAACGGAGGAGAAAGAGAGAGAGAACGGAGGAGAAAGAGAGAGAGAACGGAGGAGAAAGAGAGAGAGAACGGAGGAGAGAGAGAGAGAACGGAGGAGAGAGAGAGAGAGAGAGAACGGAGGAGAGAGAGAGAGAACAGAGGAGAGAGAGAGAGAACGGAAGAGAGAGAGAGAGAACGGAGGAGAGAGAGAGAAAACGGAGAAAGAGAGAGAGAGAACGGGGGAGAAAGAGAGAGAGAACGGAAGAGAAAGAGAGAGAGAACGGAAGAGAAAGAGAGAGAGAACGGAAGAGAAAGAGAGAGAGAACGTAAGAGAAAGAGAGAGAGAGAACGGAAGAGAAAGAGAGAGAGAGAACGGAAGAGAGAGAGAGAGAGAACGGAAGAGAGAGAGAGAGAAAGAGAACGGAGGAGAAAGAGAGAGAGAGAGAAAGCGAACAGAGGAGAAAGAGAGAGAGAGAGAGAAGGGAGGAAAAAGAGAGAGAGAGAGAAGGGAGGAAAAAGAGAGAGAGAGAGAAGGGAGGAAAAAGAGAGAGAGAGAGAAGGGAGGAAAAAGAGAGAGAGAGAGAAGGGAGGAAAAAGAGAGAGAGAGAGAAGGGAGGAAAAAGAGAGAGAGAGAGAAGGGAGGAAAAAGAGAGAGAGAGAGAAGGGAGGAAAAAGAGAGAGAGAAGGGAGGAAAAAGAGAGAGAGAGAAGGGAGGAAAAAGAGATAGAGAGAAGGGAGGAAAAAGAGATAGAGAAGGGAGGAAAAAGAGAGAGAGAGAGAGGAGGAAAAAAGAGAGAGAGAGAGAAGGGAGGAGAAAGACAGAGAGAGAGAGAAGGGAGGAGAAAGAGAGAGAGAAGGGAGGAGAGAGAGAGTGTAAGAAGGGAGGAGAGAGAGAGTGTGAGAAGGGAGGAGAGAGAGAGTGTGAGAAGGGAGGAGAAAGAGAGAGTGTGAGAAGGGAGGAGAGAGAGAGAGTGTGAGAAGGGAGGAGAGAGAGAGAGTGTGAGAAGGGAGGAGAGAGAGAGAGTGTGAGAAGGGAGGAGAGAGAGAGAGTGTGAGAAGGGAGGAGAGAGAGTGTGAGAAGGGAGGAGAGAGAGAGAGTGTGAGAAGGGAAGGAGAGAGAGAGTGTGAGAAGGGAGGAGAGAGAGAGAGTGTGAGAAGGGAGGAGAGAGAGAGAGTGTGAGAAGGGAGGAGAGAGAGAGAGTGTGAGAAGGGAGGAGAGAGAGAGAGTGTGAGAAGGGAAGAGAGAGAGAGAGTGTGAGAAGGGAGGAGAGAGAGAGAGTGTGAGAAGGGAGGAGAGAGAGAGAGTGTGAGAAGGGAGGAGAGAGAGAGAGTGTGAGAAGGGAGGAGAGAGAGAGAGTGTGAGAAGGGAGGAGAGAGAGAGTGTGAGAAGGGAGGAGAGAGAGAGAGTGTGAGAAGGGAGGAGAGAGAGAGAGAGTGTGAGAAGGGAGGAGAGAGAGAGTGTGAGAAGGGAGGAGAGAGAGAGAGTGTGAGAAGGGAGGAGAGAGAGAGAGTGTGAGAAGGGAGGAGAGAGAGAGAGTGTGAGAAGGGAGGAGAGAGAGAGAGTGTGAGAAGGGAGGAGAGAGAGAGAGTGTGAGAAGGGAGGAGAGAGAGAGAGTGTGAGAAGGGAGGAGAGAGAGAGAGTGTGAGAAGGGAGGAGAGAGAGAGAGTGTGAGAAGGGAGGAGAGAGAGAGAGTGTGAGAAGGGAGGAGAGAGAGTGTGGGAAGGGAGGAGAGAGAGAGTGTGAGAAGGGAGGAGAGAGAGAGTGTGAGAAGGGAGGAGAGAGAGAGTGTGAGAAGGGAGGAGAGAGAGAGAGTGTGAGAAGGGAGGAGAGAGAGTGTGAGAAGGGAGGAGAGAGAGAGTGTGAGAAGGGAGGAGAGAGAGAGTGTGAGAAGGGAGGAGAGAGAGAGTGTGAGAAGGGAGGAGAGAGAGTGTGAGAAGGGAGGAGAGAGAGAGTGTGAGAAGGGAGGAGAGAGAGAGTGTGAGAAGGGAGGAGAGAGAGAGTGTGAGAAGGGAAGAGAGAGAGTGAGAAGAGAGCAGAGAGAGAGTGAGAAGAGAGGAGAGGAGAGAGTGAGAAGGGAGGAGAGAGAGAGTGAGAAGGAGGAGAGAGAGAGAGTGTGAGAAGGGATGAGAGAGAGTGTGTGAGAAGGGAGGAGAGAGAGAGAGGGTGTGAGAAGGGAGGAGAAAGAGAGTGTGAGAAGGGAGTAGAGAGAGAGAGTGTGAGAAGGGAGTAGAGAGAGAAGTGTGAGAAGGGAGGAGAGAGAGAGAGTGTGAGAAGGAAGGAGAGAGGGAGAGTGTGAGAAGGGAGGAGAGAGGGAGAGAGAGAGAGAGTGTGAGAAAGAGAGAGAGAGTGTGAGAAAGAGAGAGAGAGTGTGAGAAAGAGAGAGAGAGTGTGAGAAAGAGAGAGAGAGTGTGAGAAAGAGAGAGAGAGAGTGTGAGAAAGAGA
>OY744532.1:76666152-76836152 GCA_963556195.1 Sepiola atlantica | reverse complement strand
TTCTTGTGTGTGTGTGTGTAATGCCAGTTCTTGTGTGTGTGTGTGTAATGCCAGTTCTTGTGTGTGTGTGTGTGTAATGCCAGTGCTTGTGTGTGTGTGTGTATAATTCCAGTTCTTGTGTGTGTGTGTATGTATAATGTCAGTTCTTGTGTGTGTGTGTGTGTGTATAATGTCAGTTCTTGTGTGTGTGTGTATAATGCCAGTTCTTGTGTGTGTGTGTGTGTAATGCCAGTTCTTGTGTAATGCCAGTTCTTGTGTGTGTGTGTATAATGCCAGTTCTTGTGTGTGTGTGTGTAATGCCAGTTCTTGTGTGTGTGTGTGTGTGTGTGTGTGTAATGCCAGTTTTTGTGTGGGTGTGTGTGTGTGTAATGCCAGTTCTTGTGTAATGCCAGTTCTTGTGTGTGTGTGTAATGCCAGTTTTGTGCGTGTGTGTGTGTAATGAGAGTTTTCTGCGTGTGTGTGTGTAATGCCAGTTTAGTGTATGTAATGCCAGTTTGTATGCATGTACAAATTGAGGTGTCATAGGACTAGTGGGGGTGCATGCTGTCAAATGTCAGGTTTTCTCTCATTTTCTTTCTATAAATCTGACCCTTTTCACCCTATTGTCCGACCGACGAGTGCAACCCCACCTTCGGCCGACCCTGTGAGTGAAGCCAATGGTACTAATGTATCCGGTATCTTTTTCTCACCAACTTATGCTTACATTCGTATCATCATTCACAACGATTGAACATTATTATATGTGAGAAGGGAAGAGAGAACAAGAGAGAGAAAGTGCGCAACAACAAAATGTTGCAGTGTGAAAATTGATCTCATCAAAGTCACCGGTTTTGCCTAACTGATCTCAGATCAACCTTTCAATTTTTATTTAATCAACAAAATACGCTATCACTTGATTCATCAAACACACAAACGTAGCTAACATTATAAAGTAATATTGTGAGATTTTAAAAGTTGAACCTAAATAGCATTTAAGCTGACCTCAAACTTTGATTTGGATTTTTAAATTGTCATTTTTTTATTGTTGTACTATGTTATTGGCACAATAATAACATACTTTGCAGCAGTTTATTTAAAATATTATGTAGTACGGTTCGGAAAACTAGTAAAATGGAAACATTTTTTAATTACGACCAAAAAAAAAAAATCAAAATCATCAAGGGGAATAACTAATATTTTTTTATTAAAAAATATGAAATGAGTTGTCTTCCTCACAACTAAAATTTTATTTCTTTATCTGTATAAGTTTTTAAAATGTACAAACAAATAAAAATTAAAAACTAAAATGACTTCACTGCATCTGGGCAGCATCAGGTTGGTACAGTTATATATATATATATATATATACAGGGTGGGCAAAAATAAGGGTCCTATTTTTAAAAATTCATAACTTTTTTATTTATTGATTTTTTTAAAATTTTTTTTTAGAATAAGTAAAGGACCCCTTCCGAAGCAAGCATGAGCCGTATTAGCCCTAAGGAACGTACCCTTATTTAGAAAACATTATTTTTGCTTAAAAAACTCAAAACAGTGTAAAAAACAATACTTTAGTTTTTGTAAGTTTTAAGAAGTGTTTTTCGGCTAAAATTTGTTTTGTTTATTTCAAAAAATCTCGGAAGGGTCAGTCTACACACACATAAAGTTTGGTGAGTTTAACTTTTATTTTGTGGAAGTTATTCAAATTTAAAGATAGGACCCTTATTTTGGCCCACCCTGTATATATATAATGTATGTGTGCTAGAAAAATACCCGTCCCAAGGCGGGTAAAATTAATTCCCCCGAACAGAACAGATTTGCACCAATTTATGTCTCTTTACGAAGATTAAAATCAAGATATAATGATACCAAACCTTATGTTTATGTATATTCCAATTTTGATCAAAATCCATTACATGATTGTGATTCTAGAAAATGTCTAAAATTTAAAGCTTAAGGTGTTTTAAGAAATTGAAATTCAGGGAATCTTGCTTAATTGGTGTCTATGGATCAAATTTAATGCAAATCCGAAATATTTGAATTTTCAAATGGGATATTATGCCCCTAAAACCCCTTTAAAATACTCCAAAGAAACTGAAATTTGGGGAATATTTATTAATTGATGTCTAATACCTATCTTTACAATTCCAGAAAAATTGGAGGTATCTGAAGAAAAGAAAGAATACTGAAATCTATTTCTTGTTTCATGAAAGTACATAAAAGAAAACTTTGATTAAAAATAACCTTACGTACATAAACTCTTCCATCTTACAAATGTTTTACACAAATTAACTGAGGCAACATTGAACTCTTTTCTTTTTTTTTATAAAGTTATATTTCAAAAGTTATAATTGCATACAACGATTCCTTTTGTTTATACATTGATTTTTTTCTCTTTTTAAACATTGTCCATTGTATTCATTTTATTAAGTTGCGATTTATGATATAGGTTTGTGTATGGCGTTTCACAAATCAGCATCTGAATATGGTACCCAAGCGACAGACACGTTCACTAGTGATATAGGCCAGCTTGCGACAATCTCGTGGAAAAAGCCATAAGACATAATAGTTATAATTTAAAGTTAAATACTAAAGATATATTTGGAAGTTATCTGTAAAAAAATCCAGAAAGTTTTTGGTTTTCTGACATATTCATTATAAAAATGATTTATCTTTCGATAAATACTAAAAATTGTATTAAAATCTGGTAATTTCCTCATTTGTTATGTTTTAAAAATCGTCTTTGTTTCCATACAAAATTGGAATTCTGGCTAATTTTTGACATATCTACTAAAGACAGATGCCAGAAAATCATAACCTTTTCTGTCGGGAGAAATCAAAGATGAAAAAGTGGCAAGAAGCCGAACAATATGTTGTTTAATCCTCTCTTGCCAGACTGAATAATCTGGATTATTTTATTGCAGCTCCCGGGCATTGCACGCGGATCAACAAGCAACAATCATATTTAGACAAACAGAAAAAAAACATACTGAAAAACAGACTGCCCTTTGATAAGTTACAATTCAGGGTATCATTACAAAGACATTTTGTTTGGAAATAACCATCTGCCATATTGTCACCTGTGAAGGTGCAAGCGTACATTCGATCCCCTACATATGCAATATTGTCCTAAGTGATGGGGAGGGGTCATGAGCTGAGGGTGGATAAATATTAGATAACATACCCTCCCATACACACACACTAAAACAATATATATATATATATATATATATATATATATATATATATATATAAATAACCGTTATGTTTGAATTCTTGGAACTAATATAGATAATGTTCTAATTTTGTTGATCTCAACTCATATATACACTAGTTGTACAGAACCGGCATTGCCTGGGATGCAGTAAATTTTTCTTTTTTTCTTTGATTACCCATTTTTTGGGAGACGTGTTCTGTAAAAGAAATTAAAATTTACTTGTAAAGGAGACGATTCATTTCTTATTCTTCAACTAAAAATAAGTTATTCTGCTTGCAGAAATGTGATTTTTTGGGTCAGTGTTTTAAATGTTTCATGATAAAGATTGTCTGGACCAGACTTAGTAATTTCTAGAAAAATATTGTAAGTTATTATATTGCCAATATAACATGGTACAGACATAACAAATTAATATTGGCTAGTAAAAAACAAAGTTTGATTAAAGGCAGACTTGGAAAATTGAACAAGACAACTTATATATATATATATATATATATATATATATATATATATATATATATATATATAAGCTGTACTCGGAGTCCATTACGTTTGAATTTGTTATGTAAATATTACTATCTCCTCACCTTTTGGCTAAGATCAAAGTGTAGTATCTGTTCCGATGGATACTGCACCCCATAGACTGGTATTGTCTTGGCTTTCGGGGCTTGATTTACGCCGGTCTATGGGTCTGTCCTGTGCAGTTCTAGGAGGTCCACCCTCCCAGGCTTCGCCTCCCCTCTTTGGGGAGGAGTAAGTTTATTGCTTACTGCCTGAGGCGCCCCTACCGGGGAATGTCGACGGGGCTGCCCAGGCAATTTTTAATGGCCAGAGTGCTCACCTCTCGGGCGCTGGCTTTTCAAACCCCACTTACCCGACCCGACCTTGGGTCACATCTTACTTGTGGGAGTAAGATAAAACTGGCCGTGTGCCTAACTCCTGGAGAGGAGTAAATCAATACTATCTCCTCACCTTTTTTGTTAGGTTCAGTATCTAAGTTAAAACAGCAAATAAAAGAAATGCTAACTCTTACTAAAGGTATAAGAGTTATTCCCCATAGCTGATTTTTCTTTTTAGGGGTTTATTTAAGAATGTCTCCATATTAGTAAACTGCCACACCAGACTAAGTTTTTTTTTTTAATAAATTATAGTGAAGTAAATTAGTTTAATGCCAATAACAGTACAACAATAACAAATGAAAATCGGCTAGTCAAAATCAAAGTTTGATTTATCTGCTTAAATGTTATTTAAGACAAACTTTTTAAATCCAGCAGACAAAATTTTATTTATATTATATATCAGATGTTTAAAAATAAATTTTGCTATTTTTTTTAATCTCTCCGATTATTTCTGTAATGTTTGTTTTGTTAAATTATTTATTTAATGTTTATGTAAAAAATTGATAATTCTGTGCCTGTTTGTGGTACAAGTTTAAACTGGGCCAAGTGCATCCAAGCCTTTTCAAAAGATGGGTACAGTATTTGGGGATCAGGCAGGAAAGGAAATAAGTGCTCAAAATTGGTGTTCAAAATTTCGTTCCAGAGATGAGACTCCTGAAGATTCACCATGATCTGGAAGATCAATTTCTTTAAATGATGACAATTCAAAGAGCGTCATAGAATTGAACTCAAGTTTAACATGTGAAGAACTTGCTCCACAATAAAGCCAAGAAACTCTAAGATTACATTTACATCAGCTTGGAAAGAGGTGCAAATACGTATCGCAAGGGTTGATATTGAATAAGTAACTACAGAGACTTTCCATATGCTCTTCGCATGTTATCTGACTTTAAAAAAAATTTTTTTTTTTAAAGGGCCCTTTTTTGATCAGATAATGACAAGTGATAAAAAATGGGTAATGTACTCAAATTCCAAGAGGGTACGTCATTGTGTATACCCAGGTGATCCTGTACCACAAATTCCGAAGGCGCAATTATTTCCAAATACACTTTTACTCTATATTTGATGGACTTGTCGAGGCATAATTCATTATAAGTGCTTAAACAGAGGAGAAATCATGAATTTTAACATTGTGTTTAACTGAGACATGTTCCGGAGGTGGGGGGAACTGTTAGAAAAATAATCGGCACTGGTAAACAGGAAGAGGACAAAATGCAACCATATGTGACACAAATGACTCTGGACAAGAGATTGGAACTAAATTGAGAGATGGTGTCGCATCCACCATATTTGCCAGATCTCTCACCAACATTAACATTTGTCGTTTAGTTTAGATAATTTTCTGAAAGACGAGATGTTTGAAAATGAAAATGAATTAAAAGCAGAAGTGTCTAATCTTTGCCAAAATAAAACTAAAGATTATTTTTTTAATGGCATTACTAACTTTTAAAATGTTGGGAGAAAGTAAGAGTTTGAGGGTGCATACTTTGATGAATAAATGTATTTAAAAATAAAAATGTGCAACTTTTTTATGCCTATAAAAATTGGCAAAAACTTATATCTAATATATAAAGTAAAGTCAGTCTATTTATTGTTTCTTTGTCATCGATATTTTTCTTCTTACAAAATCAATATTTCATTCTGGTTTGTCAGTTTTTCTTATGAGTCGTTGCAGCATTTTCTTTTTATGGAAATCGCTCCAGACAAGGCACAAAGTCACTTGATGTAAAGAGCTAACAAGAACGATATATGATTCTCGCAAAGACAGGAGATGCCTAATGGCCTTAATCTTGAAAAGACCAAGGCTATAGGTAGGAGGAAAACAGTCAGCAGGAAGAGAGTTCCACAAGCCTGCAGTTCTTGGAAAGAAGCTACTGGAATAGGAAGCTGTATTACAATGAGGTATCAAAACGGTGAATTGATGGAGACTACTAGACCAACGAGTCAAACGAGCTGGAACAAAAGAAGTGGAGAATAGATCACCCAATTCTGAAGAACACATGCTATAATAGTATTTATAGAAAAAACTGAGACTAGCAACATCATGTCTTTGAGAGAGAGGGTGCAGAGAAGAAGAAAGAGTGGGGCAAATTCAATTACAGATACGTTTCTGAGCCTTATCAAGAACCCTCAAATGGGACAGAGATTCACCAGCCCAAATATGACAGCATGTTAAGAAGAATAAAATGTAAACGTTGATTACCTCAGCTTTATATATACATACATACTAGAAGAATATCAGTCCCAAGATGGGTAAAATTTATTCTCTGAACAGAACAGTTTCGCACCAATTTTATGTCCCCTTACAAAAATTAAAATCAACATATGACAATAAACCATATGTTTAGAATCCTTATTCTAATTTTGATAAAAATCCATTATATGATTTTGATTCTAGAAAATGTCCAAAATTTATGTTTAAAGAGTCTTAAGAAAGAATTGAAATTCAGAAAATCTTTAATTGCTGTCTATGGACAAAATTTAATGCAAATCTGAAATATTTGAATTTTCAAATGGGATGTCGTGCCCATATTATGGCCCCTAAAACACTTTAAAATACTCCAAAGAAACTGTAATCTGGGGAATATTTATTAATTGATATCAAATACCCATTGTTAAAATTTTACAAAAATCGGATGTTTTATCTGAATTTTCATGAAGGGCTTCCACCCTCTTTTACTCCTGCTTGCATAAACGTAAATTAAACTAAATATAGCCCGCATTTGAACCCCTTAAGCCTAGCAGTAGTGTTCTAAAATTTATTATGATCGGTTAATTAGTTTAGAACGTAATTCTGTACATACAAATATATAAACATATACATATAGCTAAAGATGAATGTGAAATGAACTGCTTGTCATCCAATTCGAACATAGAATGTAGGTTTTCTTTTACAGAAAATTATTTTTCATTTTATTTGACACAGATATTGCGTTTGTTACGCTAGACAGCCGCAGTCAATGTGATGGATATTGTCAACATACATAACGGTCATTAGCGACTGCATAGCCACAATGATAGTCCCAACTAATTACATATTCACTAACAGTTATGACTTTTTGTGAGATTTTATTGTTTTTTTTTTTGCAAACACTCAAATAAAAACACATTTGTTCTATTCATAAAGATGTATCGTAATTAGCTCCAGCAACAAAAACTGAGACAAATTCTAAAAATCCCTTGAGAGAGCCACACAGAAATTTTGCATCAAGTCTCAGTGACCAGCATTGAGACCACTATCATCCACTACCACCTCCGCTGGGCAGTTCACATTCACAGAATTGATCCATCTGTTACATTGCTGGTTATTGGCTTCCCAATAACTCTTTTGGTCGTCGTAGAACTTTGCTGTTGATTCAAATGGGGGCAATATGTCGTAGCTAGGTTCTGCGTTCTCCGATCGCTGTTGTCGCTACTGCTACTCATACTGCCTGTACGTCTCTCTTGCCACCATTTGTTTCGCACGCTTGTCGCTGTCGTGTGATACTATTCGTACCACCGTTTTTTCGCCTGCAACTATTTTTTGCGACTGCTATGGTTGTCTTGTCATCACCGTCCCCGCAGACGCTCCCCATCGCCCTAATCTTCGTTGGTCGTCCATCGTGCCGGCGTTTCTTCGTGGGCTGAAATCAACTTCTTCACAAGTACAACAAAGTCTTTTTCTGTTTTAATTCGAGCCGCTTTTATTTAACTATTTTAAATAGCCGACCTGAACGAGTTCGCTGTGATCGAGAGAGAGTTTACGCTAACCAAATTTACTAGTTATTTCGTAATTACTTGAGAGAGGGAGGAATAGGAAAGATTCTACTAAGGCTCTTAGATTTCCGTCATTCGGAATCTTTCTCGTAACCGCTACATGATTGCGTTGTTGACTCTTCGCTCCCAAGTCAGTAACTGATTCAATCTCGATTTCACTTTTCCCACGGCGGGAACTCTGACGTCATCAAACCTCGTGATCGCACAGGTGTGCCCTGAACCCTTAACCCTTAACCTTAAGGTTAGATCATTTGTCACCGTGATCCGTGGGAACAAATCGAACCGAACTGCACGGGATGACTCCGCTACAATTCGTGTAAGTCAAACCCGTCTCGAATAGATGCGTCCAACTCTCACAGGGCATTATCTAACACATCCAGGCTCCCCAAAAAGATACTCTATGGCGAGTTTGCCAACGAGACTAGGCCACAAGGAGCTCTGAAAATGTGCGAAAGACCAGCTAAAGTGCACCCTGGCCTTAACCAACATAGACCTGTCCTCATAGGAACAAACTGCCAGAGACCGGAACACGTGAAGAAAAACAACACATCACGACATCGGACTTTGAGGAGAAGAGGAGGGAAAATGAAGAGGCAAGACGAACGAGAAGAGAGCGGCGTGAACAACCTCGTCCACCCGCTACCCTTCCTTGTAAACACTGTCCGCAGCTCTTCCACAATAGACTGGGCCTTCAAAGCATCATCACTCATAAACATTAATAAAGAGGATAGCAGACGGACTACTCAATAGTTGGACACGATGATCTATCATAATCAAAAAGTGTCCGAGTGAGGATTGAACTCGGCACCCATACCATCTGATAGCATACAAATCATTGCTCTATTAAATAGCCCTGTGTAGCATACAAATCATTAAATAGCCCTGTGTAGATGCAGAATATTTACACTGCTGTAGGGTTGTCACATACCAGAATTTTTAGCTTCGATAACATACAATACAAACGAGGCGATAACATTGGTAAAGATGTGTTAATGCAGATAGCATCTGTCTTCATCATCATCACATTCGGTGAACCGTCCGTTTTACATGCCGGCATGCATTGGACGGCTGTAAGAAATTCACTCCCAAAGTAGCCTATCTCTGGACAGGTCCTTATTCATCCCTCAGGTCCATTTTTATCACTTCCTCCCATGTTTTTCTTGACCTTCCCCTGTGAACTAAACCTGCTATCTCAACTGTTGCATGGAGAGAAATGATATGAGAATTATACGATGTATGTGTAATGTGAGTCTTAAAGGCAGTGAATTTTGTTTAGGAGATTTGAAACACTTACATTTGATAAAGAGGTCTTACCTCGAAATATATTGTGGAACACGGTTACACACACTAAATCACTGTGTAGAAGTTGAGACTAAATCAAAGGAGGCGCGAGACTTTAATAGACTTCAAGAATGGCCAATGCTAGAAATCTCATTTCTTTGATTAATCATAACTCAAAAACCAATAAACCAAATTAGTTAAAACTTTGCACAAAATTTTTATTTGATAGGTTCTATAAGTGTGTAGAATTTCAGCATCATGAGTCAAGGCAACCCAGAGATCCAGAAAGTTCAATCATGAAATCATGTTATCTGTGTGTACGTACGTGTGTGCCACCCTGTATCTCATCAACTATTTGATGGATTCAGCTGATTTTTGACAGGGATAGAGATTCTAGGGTCTAGTTGATGGTATTTTAATTTCAGTTTACCATATACCTTAGTTTTCCAGAAAATTCCAAAAAACCTTAAAAATGACCATTGTATTGAGGCATTTCCTTGCTTTTGTACACTTAGTGTATATGAATTTTAATCTTAACCCCATTAAGGGCATATGATTTCAGTATACTGGCATTTATCATGGAATCAAATAAGACTTACTATTAAAGAAAAATCACTTCGTTTTTGTCTTCCATCTTAATACCATCATATTTCTACTTCTTGCATCCTATGACCCCTCAATATACATTTTACACACATATACATACTTTATTTTGTTTTCAGTTATCCCACTTTCTCTTATTTGTTGTCTATCAAGATATAATATAATGCTACTAAACTTTATATCTAGGATCCACATTCCAATTTTGATCAAAATCTATTACATGATTTTGATTCTAGAAAATGTCTCAAATTTAAGGCTTAAGCTTAACGGGTCTTAAGAAGAAATTGAAATTCAGGGAATCTTGCTTAATTGGTGTCTAATTACTATGGACCAAATTCAGTGCAAATCTGAAATATTTGAACTTTCAAATAGGAGGTTGTGCCCATATTATGGCCCCTAAAAACACTTAAAAATGCCCCAAAGAAACTGAAATTTGGAGAATATTTATTAATTGAGGTCTAATACCTATTAAGATTTCACAAAAATTGAAGGTATCTGAATTTTTATGAAGAACTTCCACCCACTTATTACCCCTTTTTCATAAAACTAAATTAAACTAAATATAGCCCAGATTACCACCCCTTACACCTATGTTCTAAAGTTCATAATGATCGATTTAGGAGTGAATCCTGTACATACCAATATACAAGCATATACACATACTTAACTTTATATAAATAGGGATGTGTGTGTGTGTGATGTATAGCAGTGTTTTTTGATTGACACTTTATTTAGTTAATATATGTATATAAACATTTTTAAACATCAGAACTCACCCACAAATTCCATCATCTGTTAATTAGATTATGTGACCACTTCTCATGTGGGTGTGCGTGTTTCATTTCTTTTTACCATTAATCGAATATATATTTAAATAAAAAATACTAAAACGAACTTTCTAAAAATATTTTTTTTTTAAATAATTTTTATTACAAAATTAAATCCACCAGAATGCATTTCGGTTTCCTCGTAAAAAAGTCAGCCATTTTAATTGATGAACAAACGATACAATAAAAATTAAATTTATCTGTCAAAAACCTATTTTAAAAAGAATAACTTGGTCCAAAAAAATATTATTTGATAAAAAAAAAAAATGCAAAACAAAAATGAAAGTAAAAAGCTTCGACGCGAACCGAATATATATATATATATATATACATACATGTATGTATATATATATATATATATATATATATATGATAATGTATGTTAGTGAAATCTGGCCAGTGAAGGTTGAGGACATGCGTTGCATGGAGAGAAATGATATGAGAATAATACGATGGATGTGTAATATGAGTCTTAAGACAGGCTTAGTACTAATGACCTCAGAGGAAGGTTAAATCTGGACAATGAAGGGAGATGTGTGCAAAAGGGTAGACTTTGATGGTATGGCCATGTTGAAAGAATGGATGAGAGTTCTTGGGTTAGTAGATGTAGCAGGTTCAGTTCACAGGAGAAGGCCAAGAAAAACATGGTAGGAAGTTATAATAATGTATCTGAAGAAAAGTATAAATAAATATCTGGATAGAGATATGATTTTTTTGGAAGTCAATTTCTTAAAACCGTCCAACGCATGCCAGCATGTAAAACGGACGTTAAACTGATGATGATGACGATTTCACTTATTTACATTTTTTTTTTTCAAAGCAAACCAAGAAAAAAATTCCTAGTTACATCATTAACTAGATAAATAACACAATAGTATAATAGTAAAAGACACTCTAAAAATTAATGTTAGCTTCTATCAAATTAAACCCATTATTAAAGGAGATACAAATTCACTGAGAAAGCTTTTTGAAAACATCTTGAATTATTATCAAGAAAAAATGTTTTGAAAAGGGCAGAAACAATTGTATGAATAAAGATGTTTTTTTAAACAAATTTGGAACATTTATTAAATTATGTGTGTTATTTATTAAATTATGAAATGATTAAGTGTAAGTTATTATTTTAGTGACTCAGCTCTACATGAATAAAAAGATTGGTTGTGTTTCCTTTAGAATCTAAAAATAGTAATATGGAGTTTAAATATTTATAAAACTTCACTCGTTTAAATTCCGAAACAAATGCCAAATGAAAAGAATTTTGACTGGTGGGAACTTCATGGAGTGAAGGGGAGAAGTGGGGTAGAATGAGAAAAAAATGAGAAAAAAAAAGAATGAGAAGAAAAAAAGAGAAATAAAAGAGAATGGGAAATAAAAGAAAATGAGCAAAAAAAAAAGAATGAGCAAAAAGAATGAAAAAAAGAAAAAAGATTAAGAAAAAGAATGAGAAAATAAAAATGAGAAGAGAAAAAGAGTAAAAAAAAATGAAAGTAGGAACGAATAAATAATTTTAAAAAATTAAATTTAGAAAATCAGAAAGATGAAATATAAGTGAGAAAAATAATTAAAAAGAAAAGAAAAAAAATGAGAAAACGAATGAAAAAAAGTTGAAAGAAATAAATGAATAAAAATGGAAAAATAAAATAAAGAAAAAATAAAATAAAGAAAATAAAAAAGGTAAAATAAAAAAGTAAAATAGAAAAAAGTAAAAAAAAAAAAGTAAAAATTTTTTTTTTAAATGACGAAACTAACAAAAGATGAAAGTGAAATAAAAAAATGTGTTAAGAAAATATTAAAGAAAAGTAAACGAAAAGAAAAAAAAACGAGAAATTCAGTTTTCATTACAAACGTACCTTCATCGTTTATGGTCAGATTGTTTTTGTTGTTTTAAAACAATAAAAGTTAATGCTAGAATGTACAAAAACGGTGAGCCAATTTGCTATGTCTTGACCAAGGAAGTTTCGTTGGACAAAAATGGCTACTCGACCGGATGAGGACATTTCAAGGCGCAGAATATTTTTTTTATTAAAAAAAACAAACTATTTTTAATCCAAACATTTTCCCCTCTCAACTCTCTGTACCGCACAGACCAACCCACTTCCATGATAGATTATGAGAGAGGGAGGGAGGGAGGGGATAATAAAATTATTTGAAAGATCCTTTCAGATTAAACTCTGTTCCAATTGTGATTGACCAGCATGTAAACATTTTTCTATTAGAATTTTTGAGATGAGGATTGATAATTTGGATTATTTAGACTACTATTCTCATCTTGAATGTTATTCTCACAACGTTTTGGCCGATGTAACATCCGACCTTCTTCAGATGTATCTTTTCAAACTGGGGAATCTATACAGAATTTCGAAATTGGACACATGGACATGTGGCGCACCGGATAAAGGCACTAAATGACAATCAGTTCTAAGTGGCTGTCTTTTGGAGGTTGAAGGTTCAATCCTCACTAGAGGCGATACTAACTAAGAATAAAATAAAAATCACTCAATACTTCTACCCGATCATGGCTGACAAAACGAGAACAATCTACCCCCTGTGGATTAACTAAAGGGTTCAGTTCGAAATTTAGTATAGTTTCTCAAGTTCCTGAAGAAGGTCGTAGGTTACATCGGCCGAAACGTTGTGAGAATAACATCCAAATAATACAAGTAAACATTTCTATCCATGTTCTATGACGGTGGTTAAGTGGATAACGACACGGACTGAAGACCTGGGTGTTCCAAGTTCGAATCCAGTCGGTTCCACAGTACTACTTTCACTTAGGGATGTTGGCAACCTTCTCGTGGTCCTTGCCGTAAGTACCCGATATCTTTCCGGAAAGATTTCTAACTAGAAAAACATTGCGGAAACTAATGCCAACACGAGAATCATCAGATTCACATGAAAGAAGAAGAAGTCCGAATGCAAAACACGATGAACGCCATTTTGCAAATTTTGAAACTATCACTCCAAAAAGTGTTGCATTTCAACACTCGACCAGACACCCAAAATCATATTTCACAAAATTCTTTTTGCTTTGAATTAAAAATAAAACTATAATTTAGTCGACGTCTAGAATTAATATATTCGTTCTTTTTATGGTTTTAATGTCATAATTTAAATAAATTGGATTTATCACATTTTTCATTCAAACTATTCATATAGAAAAAGAAAAGCCTCCTTTCAGTTTCCAGAGACAATGGATACTCCCTGTAAAGGTGACTGCGCATGGAGTCTATAACGAAGCAAGGGTTACACAAGCCTCAGCTGCACCTTCCCTGAACCGGCATTGCTAGAGTCCAGTGGAAAGGACAAGTTCAGAACGACTGGAAAAAATGCTGGGATAAGCAGAGAAAGACTGGTGTTATTTTGGAGTTTTCCATCTCCTGGACTAGTTGCACAAACAAGACTTGAGAGTGAAGTCTGCCCTATTATTTAATCCATAGTTAAAGGACGGATATATGGAGTCATACCTTTTACAAAGGTATTAGTGAAAGTGAGGATGCAGTAGCCCTGACAGAACTCGAACTCATTACACTGAGCCCACAGTCTGTGGCCGCTACACAGTTTTTTTATTATATTCCAATAACTATGGTTTGTTTTATTACTTTTATTTTTATTTTTTTCACATTTCCAAAAATTCCAAATTTCTGTGAGATATATTTAACGGTCCGTTTCATTTGTTTTGTGCCAAACAACATTTGTATGTCAATATCGTCTCTGCAACACTACAAAATCATCAGAAAAAGTTCACAAATAATAAGAGTTCTTAGATTAGAGTGTCTTGTCGCAGAGACGATATTGACATACAAATGTTGTTTGGCACAAAACAAATGAAACGGAGCGTTAAATATATCTCACAGAAATTTGGAATTTTTGGAAATGTGAAAAAAATAAAAATAAAAGTAATAAAACAAACCATGGTTATTGGAATATAATAAAAAAACTGTTCTATATTTTGCTCTGTTATCAATAATTGACAAACATTGAGCTGAATCTTCAAAGGAGACTACAAAGTAAAAGGATCTGATGATATATGATAATACATATATTGTCTTTAATAATTAATTATATATATATATATATATATATATGGAGAGGGAGAGAGGAAGAAAGAGAGAGATTTACCTATGATTTAGATCTTATTTCAGTAAGTGCTCTCTTAGAGCTCCTTTATAAAAATAAATAATATAAGTACTGATGTTCTCATGGCTATCAGCATAGTTCGGATATCATCCATACCAAATGTCACATTCCTAGTAACAGCATATAGCTATACGATCATCAATATCACAAGTTACCATCAAATATATTTGCATATATGTGTGTGCAATGGTAGTAATTATAATAACAAAAAAAATAAAATCATCCCCCATTTCCGGATTCTTTTTCATGCACTGCTTATGTGTGTCCAGTTATCTGTTTTCACGTTATTATTATCCCCCGTTTATTACTAAAACATTTGTGTGTATTTGTTTCTTTATTGCCTTTTTGTTAAATACTAAGTAATAGTTTGTTAGTATTCATCTCGTGATTTAGGTTCACAGGCCACCGTTGATATGAACAGACACCAGGGTCATCGGGTCAGCGAGTGCATTCAATGTCATCTCGACCCTGCCGTGTACTGGAAACGGACGCGACGTCACATGACAGGAAGAGAGAGAGGGGGGGGGTAAGAAGGGTAGGCAGTCGGTTGGGAGCTTTGTGAGGCGAACACCACGTGTAGAGAATGGCTTAACATTAACGATAAATTAGGGGCCCAAAAGATCCGTAGCAGAAGCGAAGACAATGACAACGGCCCAATAAAAGGTCCTTTCTTCGAATTCTTTTCTATGTGTGGTTGCGTCCAACTTAAATTTCAGCGAGTATTCACCTCTGGAAACGATCGTGGAATGATTGCCTCAGTCACAGAGGATTGGTGACTTGAACGTGGGAGACACGAGCTATGTTTACGAACGTCCACGTATCTAAGAGGGGAGGTGTTTGTAACATTTTTTATTGGATATAGGGGGCCCACTTCATCGGGTCATACTTGTTTACAGGAAAGCTAACAACCTGGCCAGTCCCCCACTATACATGTGCATATTTAAGTAGTGAGTTAGACGTATTTTCTTTTTGTAGTGAAAATAGAGTGCTCGATATTTTTTTAAATAGAGCCGTAATAATAATTTTGACGCACTATGATTTTCGCAAATCGTTTATATATTTATTTCTTCAAAAGGATGGTCGGTTGGTAGCTTTAAAAAGCATTTAAAATGTTTGTCATAGCAGAGAGAAAGTGTGTGAAATAGAGAGAAAGCGAGAGATAGAGATAGAGAGCGAGAGTGTGAGAGCGAGCAAGAGCGATAGTGAGAGAGTGAAAGTGAGAGCAAAAGCGAGAGAGCAAGAGAGCGAGAGTGAGAGGGTGAGAGGGCGAGAGGGTGAGAGGGCGAGAGCGAGAGAGGGCGAGAGCGAGAGAGCGAGAGAGCGAGAGAGCGAGAGGGCGAGAGGGCGAGAGGGCGAGAGAGCGAGAGAGCGAGAGGGCGAGAGAGCGAGAGGGCGAGAGGGCGAGAGAGCGAGAGTGAAAGTGAGAGCAAGAGCGAGAGAGCGCAAGAGCGAGAGAGGGAAAACTAAGGAAATTAAATTAAATTAGAAGATAAAATATTAGTAAGGTGGGAAAAACTGAATTATACAGTAGGACAAGAATCTAAGAGAACTGATAGTAGCCCAGTGGCAGAGTCATAGCTATTAGAAGTGGAGGTAGAGAGTCGAAAAAGTAGTATGTGCTTGTTTGGAAATGTGTGTGTGTGTGTGTGTGTGTGTGTGTGTGTGTGTGTGTGTGTGTGTGTTTAGGAAGCAATCTTCAGGTTTCATTAGAAGCAACAGACATGTTCTGTTGGTTATCTTTGTTTTGAATATTTCTTTCATGCAAACGTAACTGATGGATTTGCTTGGTTTAGAGTTTGTTTACTTTATCGCATATCAACCACTTTTAGATTTTTTTTATGTGAAAACAAAATCCCTATTTTACTTATTTTTTACTCTCATTCACTTCAAAGGCGGCACATTGCTACTGAAGCATAAGAAGCTACTGTGATAGGAGCCAGATTAATAGGGAAGGAGCAATCTGAGTGGGGAGTTGAGCAGCAGTGATGCACAGGGGCTGGAGCTTGGCAGTCAGTGCATGGCCTATTGGGTTAGAAATACTTTTTTGCACCCTGCCCAAAAGAGAGAGGCTAATAATGGCTGGTGTGCCAGCCCAGACGTAGATGATTCATTGTTGTTTTTTAAATTTTATTTTATGGTATATCAACCATTTTTTTAATCATTTAATGCCCAAATGATTAATTGGTTTGGTTTGTCTGTTTACGGCATATCAACCCTTTTGGGATCATTTCATGCCTAAGTACAATACCAACTGTAAATGATTCATTGTATACGATTCATTGAATACATGTTGCTATTTTAACAGAGAGAAGATTGTAACTTTTTCAATAGTATTAGTGTGTTTAGAAGCTTTTGAGAGAGTGCCAAGAAAGGTTTCTGGTGGGGCTTTGCGTAAACTGGGGCAAATGAGTGGTTAGTAATGCGTAATGTGAATCCTAGAGATAGACTTAGTTCTCATGACCTCAGAGGAAAATTTATCTGGATAGCATAGGAAAATGTGTGCAGAACAGGAGACTTCGATAGTACGACCACGTTGAAAGAATGGACAGTTAGTAGATGTAGAACAGTTAAGGTAGCAGGTTCCATTCAAAGAGGCAGGCCAAAGAAAACATGGGAGGAAGTGATAAGAATTGACTTGAGGGAAAGAGGGGTAAATAAAAACCTGGCCAGAGATAGGTTAGTTTGGAAGTCAATTTCTTAAAGCCGTCCAACACATGCCAGCATGTAAACAGACGTTAAGTCGATGATGATCATCACAATAAATGCATGGAGTATTGTTGCCACATCTGGGCTGGTGCATCATCTACTAGTTTCTCCCTCCTTGACAAGGTCCAAAAAAGAGTCGCCAACCTAATAGGTCCCTCACTGTCAACCAAGCTCCAGTCCCTGTCCCATCGCCGCAATGTAGCATCCTTGTGCTTGTTTTACAAATACTTCAATGGATTGTGCTCCAATGAATTGGCTACTCTGGTGCCCCCTAAACGTAAGTTCACTAGACCAACTCGACAATCAACTAAATCCGATCTATTCACTGTGGGGGTCCCCAGATGCCGGAGAGCTTTCTACTCAAATAGCTTCTTTCCTCGTGTTGCTGGACTCTGGAACTCCCTCCCTGCCCCCTGTTTTCCCGACAGTACTGACATGCAGCAATTTAAAACTAATGTAAACAGACATCTCGCTGCGCAGATCCCAATTTAGGTTGATTTCCACCCCCCCAACCTTCTTCCTTTTCTTTTTTCTCAGTAGCCCTTACGTCTACAGTGGCGGCCTGCCTTGTTTGGGGTGAACTACGTTAAAAAAAAAAAGATCCAATTGAATTTGAACTCAGCATAGCAGATTTCATAGGATGCGACCATATCCATTATCGCAAATGTACTCATAAATTCATGAATAAAGAATTAATGGAACTTTTAATGAGTATTTATTTACTCCTCTCCAGGAGTTAGGCACAAGGCCAGTTTTATCTTACTCCCACAAGTAAGATGTGACCTAAGGTCAGGTCGGGAAAGTGGGGTTTGAAAAGCCAGCGCCCGAGAGGTGAGCACTCTGGCCATTAAAAATTGCCTGGGCAACCCCGTCGGCATTCCCCGGTAAGGGCGCCTCAGACAGTAAGCAATAAACTTACTCCTCCCCAAAGAGGGGAGGCGAAGCCTAGGAGGGTGGACCTCCTAGAACTGCACAGGACAGACCCATAGACCGGTGTAAATCAAGCCCCGAAGACCAAGACAACACCAGTCTATGGGGTGCAGTATCCATCGGAACAGATACTAAACTTTGATCTTAGCCAAAAGGCCAAGTTCACAAATGATAACTTCACATTCTGCTTCTTTGCCAGAAAAGATTAAATATGCAGAGTGAGGGGGGGGGGGGGGTGAGAGGGGTTAAAGCAAGTAGGAAAGGTTCCTTCCTGACTCTCCTGTCACTTAACAGCAGGCGACCAATGATAAAAGTCTTTATTCTTATATATATATATATATATATATTTTAAATGGCACAAAGGAAACAGGAATTTCCTGAATATAAAAAAGAAAGCAACAAAAATGAACTCCAGTGAATTATTAATTTGCTGCAAAAGTTTGCAGCAGTTTAAATTTGGTATAACATTATTAGCATACTGCCCGTCAAAAATACTTAAATGCTTACCTCGCACAGCTTGAATAGGGTTAGGGTTCGTACCAAGTCGAAGATACGGCCTCGACAATCAGTCCGACAGAGGGTAGGTTGTTGTTGTGGTTTCTTCTGGCCACGCTCTGTCGGACTAAGATATGGTTCTGTTCAGTCTCGGGAGATCCCTCCTCCCAGGCTTTACCTTTTCTACAAACAGATTAACTCACACAAGGAAGGAGACCAGATGTCATAATAGTTTACTGCCAAATCATGGATTTTGCTGTATCAGCAGACAACAGGGTGAAGGTCAAGAAAACAGAAAAACAAAGCAAATACATGGAACTTGCCAGAGAACTGAAAGGGATATGGAACATGAAGAAAGTCAATGTAATACCAATAATCGTCGGAGCACTAGAAGCAGTC
This sequence comes from Sepiola atlantica, assembly GCA_963556195.1. Taxonomy (NCBI): domain Eukaryota; kingdom Metazoa; phylum Mollusca; class Cephalopoda; order Sepiida; family Sepiolidae; genus Sepiola; species Sepiola atlantica. The sequence goes on along the minus strand of OY744532.1, from coordinate 76,816,926 downwards.
TCAAAAGAAAACTGGAAAAAAGATGAGAAATTGGAATGGACGGCAATGATGAAAACAGTTGAAATCTTAAGGAAAATCCTTGAATGCAGAAACCAACCAGAAGTTGCAATAGAAATATAAACATAAAAAAGAACACATGAACCAAAGAACTGAAACTGCAAGAAATTTCATAAATTGCCCCCCCCCCCCCAAGAAAAAAAATACATACACACAATGTGATAGCACCAACCTCGGCTTATACCACACAAATGACTGAAGGGTCAAGGAGGATGAAAAGACCAGGAAGGGGGAGCACTGACCAGATCTCCACTGGAAGGGTGGGACCTTGTGGAGGCTCATTGCCACCTAAATCCCAGAGACGACCAACGTTGCCAGCAAAAAATCAATGGTAAGCAGCTGTTGCAATGACACAAAAATCATTTGAGATGGAGAGTACTAGAAATCTGAGAGACTTGCTGTCACTCAGACTCCAGGAAACACAACCGGTTATTGTCACCACTGATGACGACTTGTGTGAGAACTCCTAGTGAGCTAAATAATAATAATAACAGTATTGGAAAATGAAAAGCATAAAATCCTTTGGGACATGGAGGTACAAACAGACAAACTCATCCAAGCAAGAAGATCGGACATGATAATAGTCAACAAGAAGGAAAACCCCGGTCACAGGGTGATCAAGGAAACAGAAAAACAAAGCAAATACATGAACTTGACAAAGAACTGAAAGGAATATGGAACATCAAGAAAATCTCTATAATACCAATAATTGTAGGAGCACTGGGAACAGTCCCAAAATCTTCGAAAAAAACGAGAAGAAATTGAAAACAAAGGGATGATTGAGACCATACAACACACAACACTGATGAAAACAGCTGAATATTAAATATTAAGGAAAAACCTTGAATTTGGAAAGCAACGCACATAACCAATGAATGCGAACCATATATAGAAAGAATATAACACAAACCCAAAGGAACTGAAACTACAAGAACACATATAATCGTACATTACCAGCCCAAAACATACACATGTGGTGGCATTAGGCTCAGTTTACACCACACAAAATGATCGTGATGGGTAGAGGAAGGTGGAAAGACTGAGGAGTGAGAAAGCATCAACCAGACCTCCACTGGAAATGTGCGGAGAGACTTAGTGTCAGCCAAATTCCAGAGAAATGGAAACGATCGTTGTCAGCAAGAAATCAATGATAACCGGCTGCTGTGATAAACATCACAAATCATTTTATGTTATCGAAAGAGGCGGAGAGTGCTGAAAATCTGAGGGAGATTCGTTGTCACTTAGACCACCACTTGTTCCTATTTACTTGCCTTACCATGAGCGCAGAGTTGGACACAAGGTCGGTTTTTAATGTGGCAAACATCCTTTTCAATTTTAACATAACTAAAAATAGAATGGAACGATGAGTCTCTGTGCTAGGTGTGTCCAGCAGTTCACTGAATATACACACGCATCAAGACACAAAAATGCAAGTTTGAAGATTTTTGGGGGGTTTGGTTTTTTTTTTATAATTTATTTTACTTTTTCTCTTTGTTTATTTATTTATTTTTTGTATTTATCTTCCTCACACAGCAGTAAGATTTGACACAAGGTCGGGAAAGTGGGATTGAAAAGCCAGTGACCTAGAAGAAGGACACTCTGGCCTATAAAAAATACCTGGGCAGTCCTGTCGGCATTCCCCAGTAGGTGTGCCTCAGGTGATTAGCAATAAACTAACCCATTCTATAAGGGTGAGAAGGCAAAGCCTGGGAGGGTGCACCTCCTAGAACTGCACAGGACAATACCTCAGACCGGCGGAATCAAGGTCCGAAGGCTAAGATGGTACCGGTCTACAGACCACAGCATCCATTGGAACAGATACTACACTCTGATCTTAGCCCAAAGTCCAAGGCGGAATTTTTTTTTTATTTATAACATTTTGCACATTCTTTGCTTTAGGATGTTCTGCTTAAGATTCAGAATTTGGTCTCATTTTTGGGTGGGGTTGTTAAAAGTATGAAGTTGAAATGGGGTTGTCATTGAAAAGAAAAAAGGTTGGGAACCACTGAACTAGAGGAAACGTTTAATTAACTGTATTGACCAGAAAGTCTATGCAATTAACTGTTAATTGGAGCATCGGAATAAATTTGGTCTTCCATATTTTGACCCAGTTATATCCATAACATTACTGCATCGAATCAAAAGGAATTAAGACGGGGTATGAGTATGAAAACCTATCCTAACTTTCGTATATAAAATCCTATTCTTGAACTCTTTTCTCAGCTTTCGACTAAAAAAAAACAAAAAAAAAAAAACAGACATTGAGTTTTATATAATCTCTATACGAGGCCTGTCTAAAAAGTATCCGACCTTAGGCCAGAAAAAAATATTTCAAATACCTGATGGGGTTGGAATCCTAATCCCCTTCAAAACAGGCCCCTTCTGCTTGCACACACTTAGCCCACCGATCCATCCACTGCCGGAAACACCTCTAGAAGTCTTCCTTTTGTAATGGTGTTCATTTCCGCCATCGCGTTCCGCATTGTCTCTTTTTTCGCACCCTCTCAACAACAGCTGCACTCCAAGCAGTTTGGGGTCTGTCAGAATGCTGGTCACTCTTCGTTGATGTGCGGTCATTTTTGAATCGGTTGAACCACTCCTTAATTTTTTGTTACACGCATCTTCTCCAAATACCTGCTGAATCTAACGCAAGGGCGGAGATGAACAGCATTCCAAAAGAAGACTTCCAGAGGTGTTTCTGGCAGTGGATGGATCGGTGGGCTAAGTGTGTGAAGGAGATTAGGGTCCCAACCCCGTCACGTATTTGAAATATTTTTTGGGGGCCTAAGGTCAGATACGTTTTAGACAGGCTTTGTATGTATAAAGTAAGGTATGTGTGTATGTATATATATGTACATATATATATATATATATGTACAGGGTGATCTAAACTAATGAACGGATCATTATGAATTTTGGAATATACATTCTAGGCATCACGATGAGTAACATGGGCAAATTATCTTTTTTTGTAGATGTTAACATTTAGGGGGTGCATATATAAGTTTGTTTCTTTATTTATATACATATATTTTTATGAACCGATAATACATTTTTAAAAGGATTGGCTTGCACGCGTGAGCATTAATAATATGTATGTGCTTGATAAAATCCTAAAGTATTGAACTTATTATGAATTATGGAATATGTATTCTGGGCAACATGGGCACATTTATTTATTTATTTTTTTTGTAAACTTTACCATTTAGAAGGGTGCCACTGAAACCGCACCATGACGCCCCAAAAAATAAAAAAAAACTTAAAAATATTAACATTTAAAACTAATGCTATATTTATTGCTTACACACATCTTGGGACGGGTATTTTATAAGTATAAGATATATAATCAAGAAACGCAGATTTTGTCATTCGGGTTTGTTCAGGAGTGGTAAATTATCTCCGTCAATAAAAGAAAAAAAAACTTTGCTCTTTCTCTAAACAGAAAACTCCAACTCAGAAATTCCCGAAAATAAGAATAAGTCAATATGTAAGTAAACGGTGCCGAAAAAGCACATTTGCCGTTCCCTCCTAATTGCTCTGTCTCCCATCAACAGAAAAAATGTTTCTCACGAGTCTTTACCCTTTTACAGATGGCTATACAAGTACCACAGAAAGCTAAAAACCCTTTGCTCTTTGAAGAACGGACAACTGGAATCGTTAATTCATCAAGAGAAACATCAAAGACACAAAATTTCAACAATTCTTCTCTCATTTTGTGACGTTTTTGGCAGCACTCAAAGTCAGCAGCCGATGTAGAAGAAGTTATCTGAAGTAGAAGATTAACTTGGTTCGGTCATGTGCAAAGGATGCCTTCAAAAGATTCAAGGAAATTAGTTTTAATGGGGATAGGTTGGCGATAAAAAGTGGGTAGACCTTGAAGGAATTAGAAACAGTTGGTGGTTGAAGACATGGGACATTTGGGATTAACGAATCAAGATGAGTGATAGAAAACTGTGGAGATGAAGAATGAATTAGTCTAACCCCGTCAAGGGAAAAAGACAAGAGCGACGCATGACAGACACATGCACGCCAAGTGCAGTCGTTTTCTTTGCCCACCAAATTTATCGAAAAATTTATCTTTAAGTCCAGAGTGCTGGTTTCATCGCCTCTTTTAGGTTTTTCAAGATCAGACAAGCTCAACCAATAAACTGGCCTTGTATTGATAATAAAGAAACCCTAACCTCGAAAACGATTCAGTAAGCAATTAAATGAAATGTTACTAGATGAAATTTTTTTTGTCTAAGATTAAGTTTAAAGGGTTTGACACTCCCTCTTATTTTACAGTGTCTATCACTCTCGTTTCCGTCATACACACTCTCTCTCTCTCTCTCTCTTCCTTTTACTGACCCACATCTGACTAAAGAAGGTGAAAGAGAAAGTAAAGATGGTACGAGTATTATAAATTATACTTGCTTCGGTGGCTTAATTGGTTAGACCGTCGTACTTACAGGCAGAGGTTCTGAGTTCAAACTTCACCAGGGCATGTATTTTAACTTTGATTTTGTCACCAAATGGACTTAAACATTTCAAATTAAAATTTTAAGGATACTGCTGAGTTTTACTTTTATGTTTTCTGCAATCTAAATAATTTATGGAAATTAGGACTCTGGGCCATGCCAGATAGCCTGCTAGCATACTATAAATTTGGTGCCATGGTTCACGAAAATGTTTTCCTGACCAGAGTTTTAATTAAAAAGTGAACTGTCATTTATTGTGTTATGTTGTTAACATACCAGCCGCTGAGACCACATGGTGACAATTAAATGGAAAATTGTCATTAAAACTATTTTCTTTAAAATACAGATGCATATTCAACAATCTGAGAATCTTTGTTTGCTTTTTTTTAATTGAAAGGTAAGTTTAATGTAGACTGTATTTTGGATCTGTCTTTCTGTCCAAAGATGCCATTCAAAAAAAAGACTTGTACTAATATCAAACAACTTTTTGTTAGTAAAATTTTACAAAGAATCCAACGATAGTATTACGGCGTCTGTACCCGTGGCGGACATCCATAAACAGAAAAGATGGCATTTTATTTTATAACTCGAAAATTGAAATTTAAAGAAATTAAAAACCAAGAATAAAACTGGTAATATGGTGTTCAAGCATTCCAGCCAATTCCATAACAATGTCATACAAATAAACATAAAAAAAGTAATATGAATAGTTTTTAATTTTATTAATTAACTATTATTTTTTATTGTTGAATAAATTTTATTCATTTTCTTGAAATAAAGCAACAGACGGTTAGGAAAAAAAAGTGTGTGTGGGGGGGGGGGGGTGTATTAAAAAAATTATTATTTATTTGGTTATACGAGAGAGAAAAAAAGAATCGAACAAAACATTTTAATAAACGTTATTTACCACCTGAAATTAGGTGTGCTATTCAGAATCCCTCGCAGACCATACTTTGCACACAACCCGTTTATGTATCAGTCACTATTTTTCATTCATGCAATCTTTGAGCCGATCTGAATCGTTGATACAATTATTCGTTATAGTTTTCAGAATTCAATCAAATTTTCATAAAAATAAGTCAGTTATTCAGTTTTGTCTTCTTTCTTTTATTAAATTCCACATAATTTGGTTTATTCATGAATTAAAGTTTTTGGAAAAAAGGATTTACAAACAGACGAATCTTTATTTTATTGCAAATGATTTTATTTATTAATTTTAATCAGTCTACAAATAGCAAAAGAGGCAAAAAATGATTTGTAAAAGAAAATTTAAAATGAAAATTAGATAAGTGTTTTGAGGGTTTATTTTAATTTTTTTAAATGTCGGGGATGGATTTTTATCATTATTTTATCTATCGGGGTATCTCATTTTGGGATAACCTATGATGCTAAAGGCAAACAAAAATAATATTAAAGTTAGTATTCCAGGTGTTTGGTTAGTATCCGAGTGTATAGACAATAGTTCATTCAATTCAGTGTGTAGGGTCTTAAAATTTAACACTGAAAACATCTTTTTTTTAAATTAACTTCCAAAAGACTAACCTGGTTTCGGTGGTTTTTTAGGGCGCTTTTTAAGGTCCTTTTCATGTCTGTCTTCATGGTATTTCCAACGGCTCACTTGTTCCTAAAAATTGAAACAAATGGAAACATTTTTGAAATAAAAAGAAACGAATATTCTTAAAATTCATTGTACATTTATCAATGAAAATATCATTCCAAACCCTTATCCTCAAGTGGCCTTTGAACCTTGATAAGTAGTGACAGATTAGTAAAAAAAATTGTGACGGACTGACCTACAGACAAAGAATCTATTAGATATGATATTTCAAGCTCATGCATGACAGATCAACAGAAGGACAGGTTTTTTTTATAAAATTATTACTGTCACCAAGCTTAAAATGTCAAAAGTGAGAGGTATGGGAAGTTAGAAAATGAAGAGTTTCCATGAATTGAAATATGCATAGGCTGGAATTAGTTTCACAAGTGATGGGAAGCAGACGGCTGAATGAAGTAATAATATAATAGTAATAGTATTAGTAGTTGCCCCTTTTCTCAGGCGAAAAAGCTCATAGCTCTGGTGTTTAACTCAATCTTCTAGCATTAAGTAGAACAGGTAGCCTGAACCACCCCATGACAGGACGCTAGTCTGAGAGTAGAAAGTAGACTTGGATTTACTTTCAGCAGCCTCGTAACTCTGGCCTAGATTCCCCCCCCCCATTTTGTCCTTTACATCTAACATTTTATGAGCTATGTTTCTGACAAAGGGAGGAAAAATTGCTGTTTTCTAGGTCCACTGTTCTTGTGAGTGGATGTTGCATGAAAGTTTTCAATCCTCTCATAGTATTCATCATTATTCAACTGTCAACCTACCCATCTCATTAACACTTATCCTGTAGTCGTTTTTGGCTTTGATAAATAGTGTCACAGTAGAGAAAAATGCCCAACACATTGGGAAACAACATATGAAATATAGTAAACCTATATATTTTATACGTCTATCTTCATCCTCATATCATATTAGGTTAACACCTATTTTACATGATGGCATGTGTGAGACGGCTTTTAAAAAGTGACTTCTAAACTAACCTATCTCTGGCCAGGTCTTTATTTATACCTCTTTCTCTTAAATCCATCTTTATCACTTCCTCCAATGTTTTTCTTCGTCTTCTCTCTGCCAACTGACCCTTCTACCTCAACAGTCCTACATTTGACCCAAGAAATCTCATTCGTTCTTTCAACATGAACATACCAATGAAATCTTGTTCTGCACATCTCTGCCGATACTACCCAGATTTAATCTTCCTCTGAGGTCATCTGATCTAAACCTGTATTTAAGACTCGCATTACACATCCATCGTCGTTATATTATATTTCTTTCCATGCAGTGCATGTCCTCAAACCTCTCGAGCCAGGTTTCACTTCCATACATTATCAAACTTCGTACATATGTCTGATAGTCTCTTCCCTTGCTCAACAGTAGTATTGTTCTGCTGGTTAGTAAAGGCATAAGCTCCCTGAACTTACTCCATCCATAACTCTTGCAATCACACTAGCACCTGCTCCACCCTGTGCTCCAATGGTATCATGAAGACAACAAAACTTCTGAACAACTTCAATAGCTTCGCCATCCAAGTACTCATTGGTCTACATTGTCTTACACTTAATTCCACTGCACTTCTTGTCTACCCAATGTTTACATGTACCATAAAAAATATAGTTACACCCAACTCCTTTTACACAAACATAGCAGGGGCGTTTTCCTCTTTCTGAAGGCTTTCCAACACTAAAAACCACTGGTCATCACTTTGGTCTTGGTAACATTCACTCTCACACCTTTACTTTCCATAGCATTCCTCCCAGTCTGTAATTTAACAAGTAGGTGTTCTGTTGTTTCACGGGCAAGTTCTAAATCATCAGCATACAATATCTCTTCTAGGCAACCCATATCGACATCTCTGGACAATGCTTCTAAGACACAAATGAAAAGCACCGAAACAGAACCCTACTTTAACATTAAAGCCGTCACTAAATATGTTGTTAATTCTAACACGACTTTGAGCATTTCTGTACATTGCTTGAATAACCTTCACCAACCACTCATTTGCCCCTAATTTACACAAAGCCCATCAGACAACATGTTAGATAATGGCCCTATGCGAATGGACGTATCTGTTGGAGATCGGGTTTGACTTGCGCGAATTAACGCGGGGCAGTCGAGTGCAGAACAGGGCTTGTTCTCACAGTCGGAGCTGGCAGACGTGACAAGGTTACGTGTGACGAGACCTCAGATCAAGGGTCAGTCTACATCTGCGAGAGGCTCTGTGACTTCACGGCCCCTGCGTGGGAAACAAAGGGATCTGTGATGTCACTCGTTCTCGTGAGAAGCGAGTTTTTAGTCAGTCTGATTCAGAGAGTGAACTGAGGACATACGATTCACAATGTAAAGATACGGAACATTTCCCTTCAGAGAAGACAAGCGCGAGAATCCTTCCCCCCCCCTCTCTATGAATAGTTAAGAAAACATTAATACCTAACTACGATAAAGTGGGATTTGCTCTCTACCATCTCTCTCGGCATGGTGAATTTCCCCCAGATGAAATAACACTTGAATAAATGAATTAAATTTAAAAGCAGAGTTTGTCTTCGTGTGCGACATGGCTTTTATTGCAGACAACGGCAGAGAAGAAAGAATTCATCCACTGAAACGACCATCACTGGACGACACGGCCAACCCTCTACACACGGAGTATAGGAAATGCGTACTGCCTCGGTCCAGGCAGGAGTAGTAGCAACAAACATTTCATAGCACTATCAAAAGCTTTCTCCAGATCCACAAAAATAAATACAGGTTTTTCTTCTTACCAAGGTACTTCTCTTGCATAAATATCGCATCAGTGGTACTTTGCCAGGCATAAAAACAAACTACATTAATTCTATGCTTATCTGACTTCTTATTTGCTGTTTAATTATTCTCTCAACCACTTTCAGGATCTGATCTATTAGCATTTAAGCCTCTGTAAGTACTTCTATCTACTAGAGTTCCTCGTTTACCCTTGTAACAGTTCACAATTGTACTAAGATCCAAGTCTTTCGGGACAAACTCTACTTTTATGATCTGACTTGTCAAGTCTGTAATCATTTTAATTTCTGCAATTTCAAGATTTTTTAGATTTCATAAAAATTCAACAATTTCTTGTAATAGCATTTCCAAACATCACTCTTGTTCTGTCAGTTTGTTGTTAAAAAAAACCCCATTGTCATTTTGAATGCACTCCACCAGTATCTATATTTGTCTATGCCATCTGTTTAGCTATCTTGAATACTTCATTTTTCTGGGCATCCCTTTGTATTATATCTGGAAACCCAACTTGCTCAGCTTCCATCTTGGCTGTGTAGATTGCTCTTCTTGCTGTCTTTTTTTGCCACCAGATGCATATCCTTATACACTAAACATTTCAACTACGTCATTTTCTTTTTTTCTTCTTTGATTTCTGGTGCTACAAGATCCGGCTGTCTGATGATATCGGTTTCTTGACCCAAAATGCACCAAACATTGATGCTTTATTGCACTTCTTTCTCTTTGCAAAACTCAATCATGTTCTGCCAAGCCAAAAACAAAAAACAATTTCCCTTCCTCAAACTTTTGCAAAAATGACCAGATTCAGTATAAAATAACCCAAAAAGGGTTGATATGCCGTAAAACAAAACAACCAAACCTAATACCATGAATAAACATTTGAAGATATAAAGCATTTGAAGCATAAAAACTTTTACCAAAATGACTAGATCCAGGATTAAATAACCCGAAATGGGTTGATATGCCGTAAAACAAAACAACCAAACACCATGAATAAATACTTAAACATACAAAGAACTTGAATCCTAAAACCTTTTCACCATACTACAACCAATGTTTCTGCATTAAATAACCCATAAGAGGTTGATATGCCGTAAAACAAACCAAACCAAACAACTTTTCTTTGATGCTCTTCCCAGCTTCCTCATTTCATCACCGTGCCACCCTATTTCTTGGAGGCCATCACATCGACCCATAAGTCTGGTCTGTTACCTCCAACAATGTATCCAACTTCTTCCACTATTCTTCCACACTTTCTGAACTAGATCTGGTAACCAAACGCTCCATCACTTGGTCTCTAAATACACGTTTCACATGTTCATTTAACGTCCACACTTTTCTCTTGGGGATAAACTTTCTCTTTACCTCATGAGCTTTTTTCAGTGTAAAATCACAAATAATCGGTTTGTGCTGTGTCACAATTTCTTCACCAGGTATTACTTTCACATAACTCAAGAGCTTTCTGTCCTTTTTATTAACCAGCAGATAATCTACTTGAGTCTTTGCTATACAAGATTCATACTTAATGAGATGGCTTTCTTTTTTTCTAAAATCAACATGTCCAAGGCAAGGCCCAATTCTAAAAGTCTTCTTTCTTCTGTATTCCTTGCACCATATCTATTTCCTCCCAAAACCATCAAGGGTCTTTCCAACATTACCATTCAAATCTCCTGCCACGGCAAGAACTTCCTGTGTTGATGTGTCTAATCATTGATGACCAACAATCCGGCCAAAAACAGAATATCTTCGCCTATGAAGAAGCACTTTGATGTTACATCTGACGAAAGGCAACAGAAGAACCTGCTTACAAGAAGTAACACTCAAGAAGTCTCTAAAGACAAACTTTCATGCAACACATATTTTAGTTGTCCTTATCATGTTCACAGAGTTTTTGCCATTGTAGTTTCAGGACTTCAGGTATTTTTTACCATTGTCAGCACCGAAAAAAGGTCGAAAGGATATGAATGTTGAAACACTGTGAATGTAACAACAACCAAGATAAGGACAACTGTTATTTATTTATATTACAAGAAAAAGGGAGGAACACAAATAGGGAGACAATTAACGTAAGAGAGTGAGAGAGACAGGTAGAAAGACTGATACAGACGGAAACAGAAAGAGAGAGAAATGCTAATAGACTAAAGAAGCAGACAAGAGAGAGAGACAGACAGACAGGGTGAAAATCCGACAGATGGATAGATATACAGAAAAAGAGAGAGAGAAATTGAAAGAGAGATATAAAAAGGAGAGTGATAGAGAAAGCGAAGGAGGAAGAGAGAGAGGGAGACAGGGAAGGAGAGAGACAGGGAAGGAGAGAGACAGGGAAGGAGAGAGACAGAGACAGGGAGAGAGAGAGAGAGAGAGCCAGGGAGAGAGAGAGAGACAGGGAGGGTGGGAGGGAGGGAGGGAGGGAGAGAGACAGAGAGAAAGAGAGAGAGACAGAGAGAGAAAGAGAGAGACAGAGAGAGAAAGAGAATTTTTTTCATGTTCACTAAGCATGGTATTGCACATTGCTTCACTCCGTGTGTGATTTGAAACCTGCACCAACAAATGTACAACATAGTTAAATTTAGGAACTCGGCCAGAACGCTGTGAAAGTAACGTAAATCATTTGCCATGAGGACGGCTCAGTTGGTTCAAGAAATGTTGATTGGGTTGCACAATGGAGAAAATATATACAACACTGCCAATCGAATAAACTCGAAGCCAACAATGGCGTATATGCTAGTCTTTTTCACTCACTCCTCTTCACACTTTTTTCTTAGTTCTTTCTTCTGCTGGCTTCTTTGTACATTCATTTTTCTTTCTGTTTTTCTATTTTTAAAAGTCGCCTGCCTCAGTGTCAATCGAATGTATACTTCATATTCTACGCCTACACCCCTATTATCACTGCTGTTTCAATATTGTTAGACTGATTAAATTGTTAAATTGATCAGAATATAACTTGAAACGTTAACTATTGTCCTTTAAAATGTGAATTCATTTGGCCATCCATTGGATTTTTATTGAAAACAAGACCACTACACACACATACTTTAAACCAAAAATTTCTTGAAGTTTGAAAAATCTTCTAACTGTTAAGCAACACAGATTAGTCACAGCAAATAATTATGCGATGACAGATGCTATAAATTAGCTGTTTTGCTCCATACATCGGCACGCTACGAGTTGGCAAACCGGCTAACTACAAGCCATCGTAAGACGGACTTGCACAAAGAAGTCACTTCAATTTAGTTAATTTCGTAAGTAAACTACGTATTCCGTTTAACTAAACTACGTATTCCGTTTAACTAAACTTACAAAGATAAGATAATCTAGTTTATTCATTTGCAATTAATGCTCTTGCTGTTAAACGACTGTCATAGTCGGATATGAGACTTGGGAAACGTTCAAGTGACCATTTTATTTAACCTTAAAGTAGGTATTACAAACCGGGCTAGTTTTGTGTGCGAGAATACAATCAAATATAGTGAAATTTCTTCTCAATTTCAACTTGCGACATCTCATTTATGTTTTGGGTTATTTTGATAAAATTTGAATGTAAACACAATCTAACCTTTTCTCTTTATAAATGTATAATCCGTTTTCTTACGCCATTAATATTTTTTTTTGTTTTAGGCGACTTCAAGTTAGGTTCCTCTTTTCGGTGATGAGCAATTTATTTTTTATGTAAAAAAATTTTTTTTCAAATTAGGCAGGAAATACGTTGCATATATCTATGCATATAAAAACAGTCTTATCTTATGGAAAAGTGGTCACTCGTCAATGTGGTGGGCTTAAAATATCGTTTTGAGTCGTCTTTCTCAAAGAAAATCCAAGTTGTAGTAGTTATGAACTTTGCATTTAATTTGTGAAAGAACAGTTATTCAGTATAATTTCGATTATTCGGACTACTGTTCTCATCTTGAGTATCATAAAACTTCATACTGACCAATGAATGGATAACAATGTGTCAATTAATAAAAAAAAAATTAAAGAAAACTTGATTAAAAGCTGCAGTTAGAAAAACACCCACCCTACATAGCTTACCCCACCCTAAAACTCATTTCTACCCTGAGATAGCTATTACTAACTTTTCTACAAACACCATTTGCCTGTGCATTGAGTATTGTTTCCACATCTGGGCTGGTGCACTAACCACTAGCCTCTCCCTCTTGGACAGGGTGCAAAAAAGAATTTCAACCTAGTAGGTCCCGCACTGTCTGCCAAGCTGACACATCGCTGCATCCCTGTGCTCGCTTTACAAATATTTCCGCAGAGTGTTCTTCGATGAACTTACTGCACTTGTAACCTATTCTAAACGTAAATATCCCCGACCCACCTAACTAGCAGCAAAATCCCACCCCTTCACTGTAGAGGTCCCTAGATGCCAGAAGATTTCCTACTCTAATAGCTTTTTCCCCTCAGACCGCTTGCCTTTGGAATTCCCTTCCTACTCCCTGTTTTCCCTGACTGTACCAACATGCAGAAATTTAAATGTAATGTGAACAAATATCTGGTTGCTCACCTTCCCGGCCAGGTTCCCCGTTATAAATCTGGCCCCTATCACAGTAACCCTTTACATTTCAGTGGCAATATGCCTTGTTTGGGGTAAACAAAAACAAAAAAGTAAACACTACATTATATTGGAAGCAAGGCAATACCGAAAAGAGGCCTTGCAGCCATGCAACTAAGGTCAACGATTGAGCAGGCATGATTATCGTATTATATTCCTCTTAGTGAAATTAATAGGAGATGACGGTGGTGAAGTAGATAACGACACAAACTGACCACCTGGATATGCCACGTCAGAATTTGGTTGATTCCATAGCACGACTTTCACTATGGATGTTAGCAATCTTCAAGTAGTCCTTTCTGTGGGGATCTGATTCAAGAAAGAATCTGGGAAAACAATATCAAGAACAGAATCAATCCAGTCAAAAACAGTGCGCCATGCGGATTCGTAAACATCGACTATTTTTAGTGAAATGACTGCACAAACACATTCATTTATAAGGGAGAAAACATGGCAAAGATTGATCAATACAAACGTTTGAACAACACATCATTAGCCTTGGAAAACACACAGGAATTAACATTAATATTGTTCATTACAATCATTGCAAGGGTTAGAAGTGGATGGAGTAAGTTCACAAAACTCGTCTAACTACAACCACAGCAAAGAACTTCCCTTTTGCTCTCTACCAAAAACCAAATGGAACTTCCATGAACAAAGTTTCTTTCCTTGAACATCCCATTTGGGGAGCAAGATTTTTTTTTTTTTAAATAAAAATCACTCCAGACAAGGCATGAAGTCATTGGATGGAAGGAGCTAACAAGAACGAAAAATGATTATCGCAACGACAAGAGATGCCTATTTGCCTTAGTCCTGAAAAGACCAAGGCTATAGCCTTGGTCTTGGTAGGAGGAAAACAGTCAGCAGGAAGAGAGTTCCACAAGCCTGCAGTTTTTGGAAAGAAGCTACTGGAATAGGAAGCTGTATTACAATGAAGTATCAAAACAGCGAATTAATGGAGACCACTAGACCAACGAGCTGGAACAAAAGAAGCAGGGAATAGATCACATAATTCTGAAAAACACATGTCATAATAGTATTTATAGAAAAGACTGAGACTAGCAACATCACGTCTGCGAGAGAGAGGGTGCAAGGAAGAAGAAAGGGTGTGGCCAATCAAATTACAGATACGTTTTTGCACCTTATCAAGAACCCTCAAATGGGACAGAGATTCACCCGCCCAAATATGACGAGGCTACTTCCCGACCGACTACAATATGGTCGTCTTCAAGTCTAATGTAAAAATATACTTGTTGAGCTGTCCTCTTGGATAAGCAATTCTTATTAAGTAATCTTCTGCCCATTCCACCCATTGATTCTATTCCTCTCGTGGTGGCGATCATCGTCCAACTGGCAATCTTTTTAACTCTTATCCTCGAGTAGTCTCCTGGCCTTGATAATTAGTGGACCGTCAGTAAAAAAAAATAAATAAATAAAACATACTGTCTTTACTAACTAGCAGAGTATTACCACTGTCGATCAAGGGAGAGTCTATCGGGTATTTAGACATAGTGTGATGGTGTATGGAAGTGAAATGAAACATGATCATATGAGAATGATATGATGGATGTGGAATGTGAGTTTTAAAGACAGGCTTAGATTTGACAACAATCTGGACATTATAAGGAGATATGTGCAGAATAGGAGACTTCATTGGTTTGGTCATATTAAAAGAATGGATGAGAGTGCTTTGATTAGTAGATGTAGATCAGTTGAGATAGCAGTTGACTTTCACTGAACACGTGGTTCCCATTTTGAGTATTGTGTTATAAGTAACATACACGAAGATTGAGAGAAAGAGAATGAAAGTGGGAATTCAGAAGTCTATGACTAAACTCCAAACGTTAAACAAAAAAAAACCCAGTTCGGTTCAATTCCTGTAGAAGCACAAAAACCTTCTGTGTAACGTTGAGCTCCAATGAATGAAAAAAAATTCTGCTCACCGCAGAATCTCACTCGACACTCGCTTTTTTCTTCTCCTGATTTTCTTCTCTTTTCATTAGCAGATTTTCCTTCAGTTAATTTTGCTTAACCAATCAGAAAAAACAATCCACTGGCTGACTATTTGTCATCAAGGCGAATCCACGTATAATTTTGCAGCAACCAATAGATTTGTTACTTCGAGGTTGCGAGTTTAATCCTCACTAGAAAACTAGTAAGCCAAAACTTGTTTCCCTTTCCATCTGCAAGCCAGGCAAAGGCGGACCCTCTTACTGCGGGGATGAAGTAAGTCCGGGCCATCTCCACCGCTCGATTCTGGCTCAAGATCATCAATTCCGCCACAGAGAAAACCGGATAATGATGAAGAAACAGTTGGATTTACATATACATACGTTTATTCTCACAACAATAAGTTGTCAAACACAAACGTAAAAGGGGGACACGCAACATGCGAGGTGTACTTAATATGAGGTGATATACAAAGGGAGAACAGATAATCATTAAGTGAAAGAATACATCGACAGAATACAAAATCGACTTCAAAATCTAGTGGGGGTGGGGGGGTCCTCTTCTCTTTCTCACAGCCTCTTTCTCACAGAAGAGATGTTGCTAGTCTTTCTCTACTCTATCGTTATTTTTATGGTAGGTGGTGCTCGACTGAGCTCCAGTCTATAGTTCCTCTCTGTAAAACATTCACAACAAAAACTCGTCTAGCTACAACCACTGCATATAATTTTCCTTTCTTTTCTGTGTACTTAAAACAAAACTTCCATGAGCAATGTTTCCAAGAACTACCAATGTGCGGAATACAATACCACGGGGCTGCTTCCCAGCTGACTACAACATGATCGTTTTCAAATCCAATGCTAACAAATTGTTGAGCCGTCATCTTAAATAATCAAATTCTGCCCAGTATCAACCATTTTTACCAATCGTCATGGTGTTGTCTTACCATCTACCTGACAAACTCATTAACCCTTATCCTCGAGTGGCCTTTGGACCTTGATAAGTGGGACTCGTTAGTATATAAAAAAAAAGGTACCAATACAATCATTAAAGGCATGTATTACCAAGATTGAAAAAGAGAGAGATGCATGTATAAGTACAAGAGAGAGATGCCTGTATATGTGCAGGCAAGTCCGAGAATCTCAGTGATTGCTACCAGAAAAGGGAATCTAATGATTGCGACTGTGAAGGACGTCCATCAGGCATGGCGTCAGGGTTGTGAAGGCCATGCAAAGATGGCAGCTGATCTGAGCATGTCCGATAGCTTTGAAAAAGCCAGCAGGAAAGATGAAAAATGTAGGGGGGAGGGAGTTTTTTTTTTTTTTTTTTTTTACTTTGACAGAAGAGTGCATTCCACACGTTGGCCAGTAATTCAAGGGAGATCATTCAAGTAATTTTGAAGATAACAGTATCTCTTTATTTCCAACGAGTCATCATAACATACATAGATTAGTATGTGGCCCCTGTTTTTGTGGGGCTCTCGTCAATTATGCAGTGTTCGCATACATTAAGATACCAGCCTTTGTGCTGAATGTAACACTGTTAAATAATTTGCCATCAAATAGAGAAAATAAACAATTTCCAATTAATATTTTATTTCAGTATTAAATAACCAATCCAACAGCAAAAAGGTTAATAGTCATGGTCAGCATTCAATTTTTTTTACTAATAATAAAAGTGGTTATCAAGGCCAAATGCCACTCAAGGATAAGCATTAATGAGATGGAATGATTGTCAGGACCAAGTTCGAATACGGTTCTTTATGGGAATCTGTTGACATTGGATTCGAAGAAGACCAAGTTGTAATCTGCAGGGAAGCAGTACCATGGTAATGTGTTCCACAGACAGGAAGCCCTTGCGAAGAAGCTTGGTTTGCGAAAATTCCGTGTGATGCTAAGCACACAGCTGAAGAAAAGAAAGCTTTTTGTTGTGGTAGAGAGAAAAGAGTTCTTGCTGTGAATGTTCTACAAGGAAGAACCAGAAATTGGAGTTCAATCGAGTCAATATTCAAGATATATTTTGAATTTTTTCAAATTGTATCCTTACAGGATAATTTGTTTTATTTAAATGTTGGATGAAACATGTAACAACAATGACGGACGAAGGAGACGAGAAATGATGGGAAGAGGAGAATAGATGGAGGGGGAAGATGTATTAAACACAAAAGTCTCATAATTTGAAGGCTGCGAGTTCAATCCCTGTGCAAGGCATCATGATCATCATCATATTATTCAGCTTAACGTCCGTTTTACATGATGCCATATGTTGGACGACTTTTAGAAATTGACTTCCAAACTAATCTATATCTGGCCAGGATTTTATTTAAACTACATAACCTGAAATGCAACTGAATTTCTTTGGAAGTCATTTCCTTAGTTGAAGCAAGATTTTTAGAGGCCGGATTCCCTTCCTGATACCAACCTAGTGAGGTTATGGGGACCAGTGCCTTTATCGAGACACCATCTCTAGGCTAAAGAGCGCTTCACAGACAGTAATTTTTGTTATTTTCTCTTCAATCATGCCTCATCATAAATTTCATTAAACCATACCCAACAAGAAACTGATGTAAATAGTTCTTTGCTTGAATGTTAATAAATTTTATTGCGATTTAAAATGTTTACTTATTTTTTATTATTATTATTATTTGATCTGTTCGAAAAATACAAATCTTTCCGTCACTTTTGATGGGACTGATACTCGAGTAGTTAATTAATGTGGGTTCACTTTGTAGCAGTCATTTCTTTCCTCTTGTGGAGAGCAGCCCCTGCGAGGTGGTTTGGTCACACAATGACCAATCAGACTCCTGTGCAGACTAATTTCGACGGAACCTTTGAAGGACAACACCAAGACCTTTGAGGATTTGCAGAGCAGGCAGAGAGCTTCCATGCACCCATGAAAAAAGACATCAACACTCTTCCCTGTCAGCTAGACATGTAGCAAGACTATCTTCACTTGATATATCCAAAGCCTTTGACAAGGTCTAGCATAAAGGGCTTCTCATAAAAATTCATTCATATGGTATTACTGGACGAATATTTAATATAGCAGATCCTTCCTAACCAAAAGAAAAATCCAGGTTGTCCTCGATGGCCGTTTATCCAAACAACATGACATTAATGCGGATGTACTTCAGGGATCGATCCTTGGACCTTCATTGTTCCTGATTTTCATACACGACCCCCCTGATGACATTGTGTCTGAGATGGGTATATTTGCTGACGACACTACGCTCTACTCTCATCATGTGGGCAAAACAGGCGCATACATATCCGAGGCAATGGCTGAATCCTTAAAAAGTGACCTCGAGTTTGTAGTGGAATGGGGTTATAAATAGATTGCAACATTAATGCTGCTAAGACAAAGCTCCTCTCCTTCAATAACTACAAGAAACCTTTTCGGCCACCGATCGTTATGACAAATAACACCCTACCTGAGAGTTCAACATTCAAACTCCTCGGCCTAACATTCACAGGTAACATTAATTGGAACAAATACATAGAAGACATTGCCACTGCTGCTGCAAAGAAAGTGGGCTCCCTCTACCGTGCTAGAAAACTTCTCACATATGACAGTATCCTATATCTCTACAAAGTCACCATCCGCTCATGCATGGAGTATTGTTGCCACATCTGGGATGGTGCATCCTCCACTAGTTTCTCCCTCTTAGAAAAGGTTAAAAAAAAAAAGAGTCTCTAATCCAATAAGTCCCTCACTATCAACCAAGTTCAAGCCCCTATCTCATCGCCACAATGTTGCATCCTTGTGCTTGTTTTACAAGTATTTCAATGGAATGTGCTCCAGTGACTTGCTGCTGTGGTGCCCCCTCGACGTAAATACACTCGACCAACCCAACAATCAGCTAAATCCCATCCATTCACTGTGGAGGTCCCCAGATGCCGCAGAACCTTCTACTCTAATAGCTTCTTTCCTACGGATGCCGGTCTTTGGAACATCCTCTCTGCTCCCCGTTTCTCCGACTCTACTGACATGCAGAAATTTAAAACTAATGTGAATATATATATAATATAACACATACACACACACGTGAACTGATTTTCACACCGGTGTACAGACACACATGGACACGATAACGGTATACAACCATTCAACAATATGAACAATTCTCTTTTCCCCCACACAGGAAATTCCTAACTTTTGCCTTTGTCCATACTCATGGACATACTAATCGCTTTCCTAATGAGGAAGATTCAATAAAGTTGTTTCATGTATTAGAAATGGACTTTGTCCCATTTTTCTAACTAATTGTTGTCAAGGTAATGTTGTTTTACTTTTAATCTCTATTTCTAAAATGATTGGTCGTAAATAGCTTCCAAAACTTTCAATCTTTTAATACATGAAGATTTGCTAAAAACTTTAAAGCCACAAATTACTTTCTAATTCGACAGTTTACAGGCTTTCAAATTTCTTTCAAATTTCGAAGTAATTAAGTTGTTTTTTGGGTTTTTTTTTCAATTATTAACAAAAAAAAATCAAAATGTCTGAGTTGTTTATGAAGAAATCGAAATCGATTATCGTGGATTAAATTTCGTAGTTAAATTGTATTTTTTAAATAGCATTCTTTCAAATTATTATGCTATGTATGTGACACAAGGTCGGGAAAGTGGGAAAGAACCAGCGCTTGAGAATTTCTGTACATTGCTTGAACAACCTTCACCAATCAATTGCTTGCCTCTAATTTATGCAAAGCCCACCAGACAACATCTCATAAAACTGTCAAAAGCTTTCTCCAAATCCACAAAAGCAACACCAAGTTCTCCTTACCAAAATACTTCTTTTGTATTTGTCTCAGGATAAATATAGCACTAGTGGTACTTCGATTAGTCATAAAACCAAACCGCATTTTATCTATGCTTATTTGACTTATTTGCTGCTCAATTATTCTCAATCACTTTCAGAACCTGATCCATCAATTTTAAGCCTCTGTAATTACTGACTATCCAGAGCTCCTTCGTTACCCTCGTCGTATTCACGATTGTACTTTTGCAACAACCCCTTCTTTTATGATCTGATTTGTCAAATCTGATCATCTCAATGCCTAGTTTACCTACAGCCTTCAAAATGTCTGCAGCATCGTCTGAGGGTCCTCCAGTTTTACCTTTCTTCATCTTACTCTCAGCTTCCCATACCATTTCTTTTTCAATTCTTATAGCTTGACCAAATACTACTTATGCAACTTCGAGATTCTATTTATCTTCCTCCCACAAGATAAGATGTGACAAGGTCGGGAAAGTGGGAAAAAACCAGCGCTCGAGAATTTGAGCACTCTGGTTGTTTAAAAATTGCCTGGACAGCCCCGTTAGCATTCCCCGGTAGGGGCGCCTCAAGCAGTAAGCAATAAACTTACTCCTCCCCAAAGAGGGGAGGCAAAGCCTGGGAGGGTGCACCTCCTAGAACTGCACAGGACGGACAACCGTTAGACCGGTGTGAATCCAAACCCGAAGACCCAGACAATACCGGTTTATTGGGCGGGGTAAAAAACCCTGGCTATATCGGATGATCTCCTGTTTTCTTTCTAATAATTCTTTGATTTTTATATGTAAACATAGTAAGAAAGTAGGGTCCTAGATTAAAAGTCCTGTCTATACCAACAATTATATATTTCTGCTTACAATTCGTTTTAAAATCAGCAATTTGGTCATCTATATAGCAGATAATAGACGGCAAATCGTCTGCACTCATTGGTTGAACGCCGATATATTGATAAAGAATTTTGTTAGAAAATTAAGGATTTTTTATAGAAATTATTGAATATATAAATCTGCAGAAATCATTATTAACATTTTTGACTGTAGACTTTTTGAAGATGAACACTTCCTTTTCTGTAGACTGAGAAGTAAGTTTTAGGAATTTTCGGATGCCATCAACTTGTTTTCGAATGCAGAATCCTTTATCACCCTTATAAATAAGCTTAAACGTTTCTTCGACATAGTAAGCAATATGACAGTTATATGTCTTGCAATTCCAGTCTCCAACATTGTCCACAAATCTTAATATTAGATTCTTACGAATCCTTTCCAAATCTGAATGATTATCGCAAAACTATAGCAGTTTGATTTATCAAGAATAGGGGGAGATTGAAGAACAATAGTGGAGTTTTCAAACAGTTTATAAATTTGCAAAATATCAAAAAATTGATTTGATTCTTCCACACCATCAATAGATATGGCCCTTTCTAGTTGATCATCCATTGGCTGATTAGTTTTTTTGTTGCATCTACAATGCTACTATTGCTCAAAGAATTCTGGTCAGTCTCTAGTTATAAGCTTATTGTTGGCGAAAACTTCCCGATTCCTCATTAAAAATATTGATGTTTACATTGTCAAAAGTTCGACCTGCACATTCAATAATTGCAACAAAATGGTTTGGTTGCCAAAGATTTTTCCAACATTTCTCGG
The DNA here is from genome assembly GCA_963556195.1 of Sepiola atlantica. Taxonomy (NCBI): domain Eukaryota; kingdom Metazoa; phylum Mollusca; class Cephalopoda; order Sepiida; family Sepiolidae; genus Sepiola; species Sepiola atlantica. The sequence goes on along the minus strand of OY744532.1, from coordinate 76,795,137 downwards.
ATAGCATACAGCTAGTCCACATTAATGCGATGCTTTTAGAGCTGTTTTTTTTAAATCAAATTCAGTATTCAAATGTACAAATGACAAATCAAGTAATCCATTAATTGGAGGATAAATACTCCTTATACATATTACATATGCATGGGCGGCAGATGCCATTGTTAATGCATCTGACCAACCTGACGCTGTAGCACAATCTGTTAGAGATATTTTATAGTCTCTTGAAAGATTTTTAATGGTGCTGCTCACTGTTTCATCAATTTGTTCCCAATTCAATGCCATGCACAGACATGTTCTTACCCTTATCTCTTCACAAAATTCGTTCGAGCCATATAAAGCTAAAGATATTGCTGAAAACAAATAATTTCCATCGGCTAATGTCTCTAAAGCTTTGAGTATTAAATTTGGTTTGATGAAATTTGGATTGAAAACTGAAGCTACACTTTTAGGAGGAAAAAAAACCCAAGAAAGAGCCAAATTTAAAATGGTATATTATAAAGAAAAATTGACTATATTGAAGTTGTTAACTCCCAAATGTCTCGCTGTGTCTATGTGTGTGCAAGTGTCAAGCACTAACCTTTGTTGCTGATAGTAGTAGTAATTAGTTTCTCTCAGTCGATTATATCCTTCTGAACTGTCATATTTGGTCAGATTGTGATGGTTTATATTGGGATTTATTGGCCCCCAGAGGGACATTCTCATTGGTTAAGAATTTGTGATTTCACACCTATCTGATTGTAAACTTGTGTTCCACCATTTCTACTTACTATGAGGGTCTACTTTTTATGAAGTGGTGCCTCATAAATATCGATTTGATAGTAATTATTATAGTCACTTGAGCCATTTGGCGGTGGCGGTCACTAGCGGCGGGTGGAAAAGTAGAAAAATAAAAATAAACCGAAAAAAATGTATTCGGTGAGGGGGGAAAACAATTATATGCTTCTTTTTAATAATGAAGACTATTCTTTATTTTTAAATGACAGCGATTGAGTCACTTGAGACATTTGGCGGTGGTGGCGGTTGCGGTAGCGGCTACTGGAAAAGCAGAAAAAGAAAAAGAAACCGAAAAAAAAATGTATTCGGTGGGGGGGGGGGGGGGGGGGGACAATTATATGCTTATTTTTAATAATGAAGACTATTCTTTATTTTTAAATGACTGCAATTGAGTCACTTAGGCCATTTGGCGGTGGCGGACACTGGCGGCAGGTGGAAAAGTAGAAAAAGAAAAAAAAAAAAAAAAATGTATTTGGTGGGGGGGAGGGGAGACAATTATATGCTTATTTTTAATAATGAAGGCTATTCTTTATTTTTAAATGACTGCGATTGAGTCACTTGAGCCATTTAGCGGTGGCGGTCACTGGTGGCGGGTGAAAAATGTATTCGATGAGGGGGAGACAATTATATGCTTATTTTTAATAATGAAGACTATTCTTTATTTTTAAATGACTGTGATTGAGTCACTTGAGCCATTTGGCGGTGGCGGTCAATATCTATATATATATATATATATATATATATATATATATATATATATGAAATGTCTTTTATAAAATTTATAATGGGTTCCTAAATAATAATTTTATTATTTCAGCGCAACACTTAAAATGATCAAGTGTCTAGGAAAAAGTAAATGTATTCAGGAGAGGGGGTGATAAAATGACCATTATATGCTAATTGTAGATAACGAAGACTATTCTGGCAGCAACGAGAGTGACTGTGTATGCAGGTGTTTTGGCGGAAAATTCATCAACGTTATTTCTATTTCTTGAGGTAACAAAATAAGAAATAATTGATGGGGGGGGGATAAAATGACATTGTATGCTAATTGTTAATAACGAGGACTATTCTCTGTTGATAACTGACTGCGATTGAGTCACGTGAGCTAAAATGCTGGCGGCAGCAAGAGTGCGTGTTTGTGGCGGGGGGTTGTGGAAAATCGATCAACGTTATTTCTATTTCGTAAAGTAACAAAATAAGAAATAATTGAGGGGGGGGATAAAATGAACATTATATGCTAATTGTTAATAACGACGACTATTTACCGTTGATAAAATGCTGGTGGCAGCGAAAGTGCGTGGGTTTGGCGGGGGTTTGCGGAAGATCTATCAATGTTCATTCTATTTTGTAAGGTAACAAAATAATAAACAAAAAAAAATGTATTGGGGGGGAGTATATGCTAAGTGTTCATAACGAAGACTATTCTGTTAATAAATGACGGCGATTGTGTCACGTGAGCCAAAATTCTGGCGGTCACGAGAGTGCGTGGGTTTGGCGGCGGTTTGCGGAAGATCCATCAATCATTCATTCTATTTCGTAAGGTAACAAAATAATAAACAAAAAAAATATATTGGGAGGGGGGGAATATATGCTACTTGTTAATAACGAAGACTATTCTGTTTATAAATGACGGCGATTGCGTCACGTGAGCTAAAATGCTAGCGCGGGGGGGTCGCGGGGGTTAAAAGTGCTGCCGGGGGAAACCCGCTAAATTTGCGGTCACGCATTTACTAAAATTAATCTGTTTGTTATTTTTAGTTTATACAATAAAAATATGGAATAAGCATATGGAAGAAGGGAAGTAACTCCAGTATATAAGAATAGAATTATCTCCCTTTGGCTTTAAGTTTATATAATTCAAAAAACCCGATAATCTTGTTCTCGCACATTAAAAGTTTTCAATGGTGAAAAAAGGGGCGAATGAGACGAAAAGTGGTGGGAGAAAGGGAATAGAAAGTTTTAGTATTAATTGGTATTATATTATCTTACTAACCGAAGTACCCGTCAACGCCGGGCTTCTTCACGTCAGTTAAAATGAAAGACAGTTTTGGTGTTTTTTTTACTTTAAATCGCAATAAAATATAAAAATATAAAGTGCATTATTCAGGTTTATGATGATCGATATTCTCTAGGAAATAACTAGAACGTTAGAGCAAAAAAAAACAATTGTCTAGTGTGATTCGAACCCTGAAAGATAGCATAAAATATTGGAATTGAAGACGAATGTTTATAAACACGGCCACCTATCAAACGAAAGTATTGTCTTTGTAACTTACTTAAACTGTTTATGAGTTCGGCGTAGGGATACAAACTTGACATTTTTTTTAATTTATGTATACAAAACACTTTTTTATCGAATAATGTGATTTTTATTTTATTTATTTACTTATTTATCTTTTAAATTTTATAACAGATTTTCATGGACATTTTTTTAGGTATCTAAAGGAATCTTTAAAAAAAAAAATTTGTTTATATTATATATTTATTTCTATTATTTTGTTTAAAGTTTAAATGTAATTATTAACATAAGCCGTCAAATTTAATGCATTCCATTTATTATTTTCAATCCTATCATAATTCATCATTCACCTGTCAATCTATCCATCTCATTAACACTTATCCTCAGCACAATTTTTTTAAGAAAGTAATTGCTATTATAATTAATGATTGTCATGTAATTAAAGTATTAAGAGAAACAAATTCTTTAAAAAATATATAAGTTCAGGACATAATCTTATCAGAGGAAACTAAAAAAAAAAAAAATCGAAACTAACGCATGAATCGGTGTGTAAATGTAAAAAGTAAGAATCAGAAAACGTAACGAACAAGCCGCGCGTGCGTGGTCTCCCTCTGTATGTGAGTCGATTTTTTAACACCCCCCCCCCCTTTTGACTCCCTGGGGGCGCAAACCAGAATTTTTCTGGGGTCAAGGATGCTCATTTTATATCCAGAACAATTGCCTCTACATTTTGGCCAAGTTTCAGAAAAATTGAATGGATGGATCAAACGTTATGGGAGAAAAGGGTCATTTTTTTGCCATTTTGGTGGCTTTTGACGCCCTGGGGGCGCGAACCAGATTTTTTCCAAGGTTAGTGATACTTATTTTCTATTAGGAACAATTGCCTCCACATTTTGGCCAAGTTTCAGAGAAATTGAATGGATGGATGAAAAGTTATGGGGCAAAAAACGTCATTTTTTGCCATTTCGGGGCCTTTTGACCCCCTGAGGGGCTAACCAGGTTTTTTTTTTAAATCGGAGAATGTCACTTTCTAACCTGAACAAAGTTACAACTTCATGCAAAATTTCAGAGAAATTCAATGGATGGTTGCGGAGAAAAATCCGGACGGACGGACATGCCTCAAAACATAAGTCCCCGATTTATAAAACTGGAGGACCAAAACGAAATGAAAACGAACAGTTTCCTCCGCAGAGGTTGGAGGTAGCAAAATGAAAGATGGCTGATGAACATTGATGTTAACGAAATCTAGCAGAAAATAAATGGATCGAAACCAGTAAATGTTTTAAATGTAATGTCATCGTAATGTATAAATCATTTTCGAGTTTCGCTTCTGCATGAAAAAAAAAATGAGCATTATTTAATGTGTATGAGAATATGGAAAATGTTTAAAATTATTTTATACTAACGAGAATTATTTATGTGTAATCGTTGTAGAAGGCATTATTCAGGAAAGTGTGAATAATTAATTGTAGAGAAATGTTTGATTTTTAATTCTGTAAAAGTAGTCTGAATCTAAATATAGTAAAAAAATCTGAATAATTATGTACTGAACAGTTATGGAAGCCATTTTGAATTTTTTATTCATAAAAAAACGGTGAATCTTACGCAATGTATGCTGTTATAATAATTATCAGACCAGATAGAATATGTAACCAATGAAATCGATTGAAATGTTTTTGTTTTATGTAAGATTTTATTAGTTCAGACTGTAAATGTACGTAAATCACTGGGTAGTCAGAATGAAATATCGATCTGTCATATGCATTGCTATTTAGGTCTAGCTTCGAAAATCCGACAAATTTCACTTTATATATTAGAGGATATTTAAATTTTTACATGTCACCAAAACACCTACTTTGTGACACGTCAATTTTCACAAAGTCAAAGGATTTCAGAATACATTATGGTGTTATAATAGACCTCTCTCTCTCTCTCTCTCAATTATTCCTATCAGTTAATTCTATCATCTCTTCTCTCATCATTCACTCTTTATTTATGTTATTCGCCCTCCCCCCACCACCTAAAATATTCATGTACAGATGAAATGTGCACAGTGAGAAGATAGCAAACAACATTCTCAGAGTTTTTGCTAGCATATCGAAAGAGGGAATTTGGAAGTCTATCAGTCGGACTCCAAAGCTCCGTTCCACTGGATGAAACCAACGATCTCTCTGATGCTTCAATAAAAAATAATACGGCTCACAAATGACTCGACGTTGTCTCCCACTTCTCTCTTTTCTCCTTTATTCTTTTTCTCCCCAAGTCACACATTAAATGATCGCAGTCAATTCCTTTTGACCAATCAGAACACAGTCAATTCCTTTTGACCAATCAGAACACAGTCAATTCCTTTTGACCAATCAGAACACAGTCAATTCCTTTTGACCAATCAGAACACAGACAATTCCGAGTTCATACTCTTATCAAGATGGACTCGCTTGCTTGACATTTCCCCACTTTTCAAACTACATGCCAAGCAAAGACGGATCCTTTTATAACGGAGACAAAGCAAGTTGGGTCCACTTCCACCGCTCGATACTGGCTATGGACCATCATGTTCGCCACACATATATAATGTAAGTGTTGAATTTGCTAATGAACAGCCGATTGTTACCATTTCTAGTTGATGTATGCAACTCCCCTCCCAAAGAAGGAGGTAATGCCTGGGAGGTAATTATTATGACAACAGAACAGATACCACACTACCCTCCATCCCCCACCCAAAAAAATAGAAGGTATTCCCTAGGAGGATGGTCTCATGAAATCAGAACAGATACTGTGCACTAATCCCCACACCTAAACTGAGAATTAAAAGAGAGTACAGTAGTACAATTGATAAAAATACTAGTATAGTTTTGGTTTCAGACAGACAGATACCAAATCTCCGTTAGTAATAGAAGTAATAGTATAGTTTTAGCTTGAGACAGACAGATACCAAATCTCCGTTAGTAATAGAAGTAATAGTATAGTTTTAGCTTGAGACAGACAGATACCAAATCTCTGTTAGTAATAGAAGTAATAGTATAGTTTTAGCTTGAGACAGACAGATACCAAATCTCCGTTAGTAATAGAAGTAATAGTATAGTTTTAGCTTGAGACAGACAGATACCAAATCTCCGTTAGTAATAGAAGTAATAGTATAGTTTTAGCTTGAGACAGACAGATACCAAATCTCCGTAGTAATAGAAGTAATAGTATAGTTTTAGCTTGAGACAGACAGATACCAAATCTCCGTTAGTAATAGAAGTAATAGTATAGTTTTAGCTTGAGACAGACAGATACCAAATCTCCGTTAGTAATAGAAGTAATAGTATAGTTTTAGCTTGAGACAGACAGATACCAAATCTCCGTTAGTAATAGAAGTAATAGTATAGTTTTAGCTTGAGACAGACAGATACCAAATCTCCGTTAGTAATAGAAGTAATAGTATAGTTTTAGCTTGAGACAGACAGATACCAAATCTCCGTTAGTAATAGAAGTAATAGTATAGTTTTAGCTTGAGACAGACAGATACCAAATCTCGGTTTGTAATAAATTGAAAGATATTTGGTTACAAGCAGAATTTGGAGGGGGTGGGGATTATACGTATTTGAGATACTAAAACATAGACTGTGTGTTAATGTATGTATGAACAGATGTATGTGCATAGATGAATGTAGGTATAGATTTTGTTAACATTTGTATAAAACTAGCAGGAAGACCCAATGTTGCTCGGGATTGGATGAGAATCACTACTATGTACCTTTTCACTATGCTCGTAACACCACATTACTTTCTTTTTTGTTTTTACTGGCCCCTCCTCCCTTTTCGTCCCTAATATAGTCGGAAGAAGCTGAAATGTTTGAAAACTCTCTGAATTATATATATGGTTTAAATTTCATTAAAATCGGATATACGTATTTGACGTTTTAAGGGGTTGCTGTCGCCATGGGTCACTTAGGGGTGGGGCACATAGAGGGTAAAGAGGTTCAGCCCCCTTAGCTCCCTTAGGTTAAGAGGATATTTAAAGATTCGACACCACTTCCATTGTCTTCCTTAGAAAATCTTATACATATGATTTAAACTTCATAAAAATAGGATATATTTAAAGTTTTAAGGGGGTTATGCTCTTATAGCCCTTGGAGATTTGGGGACACTTCCATTGTTATCCCCAGTAAAGTTTACATAATACACTTAGATTTTATGTAGATTTTCTAACCTTTCTTTCTATAGGGAACACAAAGACATTGAGTTTTATATACGTAGAAGATATCCTCTAAGACCGAAAGATACTAAATCTCCATTAGTAATAGAAGATATATCGATAAAAAAAACAAAAAAACGAACGTACCCTATTTGTTTATTATGAGAATACAGTATTCAGTACGAATGGCTACAGTTGCTGCAAATCATGTTTTCTTCTTACGGTTTTAGTTAAATTTGTGTTTAGCATTATTTGACAAAATTTTCAATAGTAAAAGTGTATCTTACTAGATATGTAAGAGATTATATATATATATATATATATATATATATATATATATGTATGGGAAAATGAAAAAGGAAAACCAAAAAGGGATGTTTTTTATGTGTACATCAACGTTTCGTCTTTATTTATAAGACTTCATCAGGATGATAATATAAAGAAAAATGTCATGCAAGTACTTGCACATATAGGGTTGACATTATGGGAAGAAGGGAGGAAAGTAGTAGCCACTACTGGAGAAAACAGTAGGGCTGACGTCCGGGCTTAGTGGAGCCAGTAGTGAGGAATGAAAGTAAATGTTTATGAAACTGAGTGGAAAGGTGGGGGTGAGCAGGGATACTGTAGCTGGTTGTAAGAGAAAAAGGTGGGGGGGGATGAGCGGGAATGATGTGGATGGCAGTGAGTGAGAGAGTGGAGTGGTGGGGAAGAAGGAGACTGGAATATTTGAACAGGTGGCTGTGGCAAAGACTGAAGGAAAAAATAGGTTGGAAGGTTTGGGTTCATGGTGAATGGGCATGTATGTGTGGGGGGAGGTGTATGCAGAGAAATGGAGGTGGGTAGAGAAGAAGGGGCGGCCTGTGATTTTGGTGGATGGGGGAACGTCACGGTCTTAGAGAGGATTTGAGAAAATGAGGGGATTTGAGAGTGGGAGGTATGGAAGTGTGAGAGTACGAGAGAAGTGGTTGAGAGGGGGAATGGGTGAGGGTGAGAGGGGAGATTTGTTGTGATTAGGTGTGAAATATTTGAAATATTTTGAAAAGTGAGAAGGTTTCACCGGCTTGCTGTGTTAAAAATGTGAGGGAAAGAGTGAGTTAGAAAAAGTTAAGATTCGTGGAGGATGAAGATGTGTGGGTGGGGGTATGTGGGTATATATGCGGAGATAAGTGGGAGAGTGTCATTAAGGTCAGAGATAAAAATAGATGTTATCTATGATCTGGCATGAGTCTTTTTTCAGTAAGGATGATTTTGCTTATTAAGGGGGATAGGTTAAAGAAGCAATTTCGTTGCTTGATGGTGTTGGAGGCGGTGATGAGTGCAGTTTCCAGCAGTCTTCGCCGATCTTTGTTGTGGATGTATTTTGTGATTTCAGCTTGTTCAAATTTGAAGGCATGACCGTGCTCTAGTGCATGGGAGAAAAGGGCACTGAGAGGGTTGTTGTTTTTTATGTCCCTTTTGTGTTCATTCACCCATCCACCAAAATCACAGGTCGCCCCCTCCTCCTTCTCTACCCACCCTCTATTTCTCTGCATACACCCCCCCCCCACACACATACATCCCCATTCACCATGAACCCAAACCTTCCTATTTTTTCCTTCAGTCTTTGCCACAGCCACCTGTTCAAATATTCCAGCCTCCTTCTTCCCCATCCCTCCACTCCCTCACTCACTGCCATCCACATTATTCCCGCTCATCCCACTCACCCCTCCCTTTTTCTCTTACAACCAGCCACAGTATCCCTGCTCACCCCTACCTTTCCACTTTTCTTCACTCAGTTTCATAAACATTTACTTTCATTCCTCACTACTGGCTCCACTAAGCCCGGACGTCAGCCCTACTGTTTTCTCCAGTAGTGGCTACTACTTTCCTCCCTTCTTCCCATAATGTCAACCCTATATGTGCACGTACTTGCATGACATTTTTCTTTATATTATCATCCTGATGAAGTCTTATAAATAAAGACGAAACGTTGATGTACACATAAAAAACATCCCTTTTTGGTTTTCCTTTTTCATTTTCTCATTACGTCGGATTACCTTCCTCCTTCTTTTCCCATATATATATATATATATATATATATATATATATATATGTTATTAATTTTTATTAATTTCCATGGATTAATAAAAAATATATATATATTAACGAAAAATACGTCCTATAAAGTTAAGGTGACTAATAATGCAATGTTCTGCATCTTAATCACTTAGGAAGTGAGACAATCGAAATAATAGTAAGCAACAAAAAAAAAACCCAACGAACGCTGCAATCACCAATAAAAATATATATATATATATATATATATATATATATATATATATATATATATATATATATATATATATATATGAATGAATGAGACAGACTACTTGTTGATAATGCCATAACCAAAATCATGATTTTCATTGTCTGCTTGTTCGTGCCTATAGCCATGCCGAAATCTGGGCACTTTCTGACAAATCAAAATTAATACTTTGTATGATTTTTCTACATTGTTTTCTTCATCCTGAGGAATACTTTCAATAAAGACGAAACGTTGAATACATAAATAACAGTTTTTGGCTTTTCTTTTTCATTGTATATATATAAAGCTTAGAAATATAATACATCGATATACATCCCCCATCAACTGTAATAATAAGATATGACTCATCATTTATTATAGAAAATTGAAAACATCAAACCACGTATTTAAAAATAACACTTCTCAGACCTAAAACACATTAGGAAGAAGCAATGTAATATATCAGTTTTAATGCCTGACAATAATAATAAAACTAATTGCTACATCGGTTTCACTACTACAACACTTCCCTGAACACTCATCTTACATCTCTGCTATACTAGCTCATTTGCCAACAACTAAAAACTATGACTGCCACCTTTCTCAATATAGACGTTAACAATACTAAAAGAATACACCACGATACCAACATCAAAGATTAAAAATTCTTGAAGGCCTTTACATAAAAACCAAACATCCCACAATCAATAATGTGAATTACAAAACTAGTCACAACATTTCAAAGTGTCTAGCATAGTAACAAACATCAAATTCTTAGCCATTAAGCAATCATACTTTTGAATTTTGCACGCGCTTAGCATGTAATCACATTTTCATGCAACATCTCAATATTACAGACGCTAATTTTAAAGTGGTAAATTACGAGCCGTTAAAAAAACTCAACAGTAAAGACACAGTTGTAAACACAGCAAGACTAACCCCGCCTGATGGTGATTTTATGAATCAAATCGAAAGTAATCGCGGAAAAAAAGAAAAATGGGGAAAAAAGTCTATGGAACTTACACCAATTTGAACGAAATACTAAATGGATTATTCAGAATATTGAAAAAAATATTTTTAAAAGTCTTAGCAAACAAAAAGATTCCGTGTTGTTCAATAACGTTTGCCTAAATGAAAATATGCTGCCTAAATGCACCTAAAAATGACACTACCTACACATCAAAAACACAGAGCCTCCCCCCTCCCCTCCTCTTTCCCCACCCCTCCACTTTTTCACTCACAGCCATCCACATTAATTTCATTCACTGCCACTGACTTCTCTCAGCTCAGACCTCAGACCTCGGTTCTGCGCTCCCAGTAGTGGCTACTACTTCTCATTAACCCATCATGTCAACCCAATATTTTCATGTACTTGCATGACATTTTTCTTAAAATTATCATCCTGAGGAAGTCTTACAAATAAAGACGAAACGAAATTTTTTTTAAAAACATCTTTTGGTTTTTCCTTTTACATTTCCCATTACGTTGGATTACCCTCATCCTTCCTTTCTCATATATATATATCAATGTTTCAGAATTTTTTTTAATGACGGTTGATAATTTATATTCAGACTACTATTCTTATCTTGGTTGTTGTATTCACAATGTTTTGGCCGATGTAACCTACGACCTAGTTCAGGAGTATCTGTAGTAAGGGTTGAACCTTCAACCCCCAGAAGACTGTTGCTTAAAACTATTAAAGACGATAATAACTAAGAATAATATAAAATTAACACTTCTACCCGGTCATGGCTGACGGGATGAGAACAATCTACCACTGCAGATTAAATAAAGCGTTATGTTGGAAATTCCATGTAGGTTTCCATGTTCGACAAAGGGATCACCTAGTTCGATTAGAAGGGCCCGTCGTTCAAAAAGATGACATCAGGTAAAAAGTAAATTCATATGAATCAACACGGTACAACTTTGTTGACCGGCTTGATTCGGTTGTTGGCATTCTTGCAGGAAGGATCACGTAATGGTTGCCAGCATCCCTAAGCGAAAGAGGGCCTATAGAACCGACTGGATTCGAACTTATCACACCTAGGTTGTCAGTCAGTGTCGTTATCCATTTGACCACCATCACAATCCCATTAAATCAGCTGAAACGTTGTGAATATAACAACCATGATGAGAATAGTAGTCTGAATAATCCAAATATATATCCATGTTTTTTATTTTTTATTTTTTTTTAAATTTAAAAAAAATTATTTTAAAAAAAATTTAAACTTAAGGTCTGAGTTATAATCATCATCAGATTTGATTTGATATGCGTTTTACATAATGGCATGTGTTGAGCGACTTTTAGAAATTGACATTCTAACTCACCTATACCTGGTCAGATCTTTCTCTCAAAATCAATCTTTATCACTTCCTCCCATGTTTTCCTTGAACTTCCCTGCCAACTTAGCCTGCTACTTCAACTGTTCTACATCTACTAATCCAAGAACTCTCTTCCATTCTTTCAATGTGATCATACCAACAACGTCTCCTGTTCTGCACACATCTCCGTATACTGTTCAGATTTAATCTTCCTCTAAAGTCATCAGATCTAAGCCTGGCTCTACGACTCACATTACACAGCCATTATATCATTCTCATATCATTTTTCTCCATGCAACGCATGTCCTCAACCCTCACTAGCCAAGTTTCACTTCAATACATAATCACAATGCCTACACATGCCTGATAGACTCTTCCCTTGGTCGATAGTGGTAATGCTCTGCTGGTTAATAATGGCAGAACGTCCCTGAACTTACTCCATCCACTCCTAACTAATGCAATCACATCAGCACCTGCTCCACCCTGTGCGCCAATGGGATCACTAAGGTAAAAAAAAAGTTATGAACAATCTCAATAGCTTCACCATCCAAATATACTTTCTCCATATCTGAGTTTGCATCCGTTTCTATTGTCTTACACTTCTTGCACACAAACTGGTTATCTCTCAACTTACCAATAATTTCATTGCACATCTTGTGTACCGAATGCTTAAAAGTACAAAAAATTGAGTTGCTCCCAACGCCCCATCCACAAACTTGTCAGAAGAACTTTCCTCTTTCTGATGGCTTTGCAACACTACAACCACTGATCATCACTTTGGTCTTGGTAACATTAATTCTCAGACTTTTAGTTTCCATAGTATTCCTCCAAGTCTTTAACTTCTATTGTTTCACAGGCAAGTACTAAATCATCAGCATACAGCATTTCTTCCTGACAACTCGTACAAAACTCCTTGGATAATGCTTCTAAGACATAAATGAAAAGCAACAGACTCAATACAGAAACCTGATGTACTCCTACTTTAACATTAAAGCTGTCACTAAATGTGCTGTTAATTCTAACATGACTTTAAGCATTTCTGTACATTGCTTGAACAACCTTCACCAATCACTTGCTTGCCTCTAATTTATGCAAAGCCCACCAGACAACATCTAATAAAACTGTCAAAAGCTTTCTCCAAATCCACAAAAGCAAAACCAAGTTCTCCTTACCAAAAGACTTCTTTTGTATTTGTCTCAGGATAAATATAGCACTAGTGGTACTTCGATTAGTCATAAAACCAAACCGCATTTTATCTATGCTTATTTGACTTATTTGCTGCTCAATTATTCTCAATCACTTTCAGAACCTGATCCATCAATTTTAAGCCTCTGTAATTACTGACTATCCAGAGCTCCTTCGTTACCCTCGTCGTATTCACAATTGTAGTTTTGCAACAACCCCTTCTTTTATGATCTGATTTGTCAAATCTGATCATCTCAATGCCTAGTTCACCTACAGCCTTCAAAATGTCTGCAGCATCGTCTGAGGGTCCTCCAGTTTTACCTTTCTTCATCTTACTCTCAGCTTCCCATACCATTTCTTTTTCAATTCTTATAGCTTGACCAACTTCGAGATTCTATTTATCTTCCTCCCACAAGGTAAGATGTGACAAGGTCGGGAAAGTGGGAAAACCCCAGCGCTCGAGAATTTGAGCACTCTGGTTGTTTAAAAATTGCCTGGACAGCCCCGTTAGCATTCCCCGGTAGGGGCGCCTCAGGCAGTAAGCAATAAACTTACTCCTCCCCAAAGAGGGGAGACAAAGCCTGGGAGGGTGCACCTCCTAGAACTGCTCAGGACCGACGACCAATAGACCGGCGTAAATCCAGACCCGAAGGCCCGGACGATACCGGTTTATTAGGCGGGGTAAAACCCCTGGTTACTTCTCTTTTCATTTATTTAAATTACGACTAAGATTTAAGCATTATATTCAAACACTTCACTATGAGTTTACTTATTGCTATAAATAGTAAAAACGTACTTATAGTTTACATTTAACTTTAAAAAACTACATTCAGATTTTAAAAATTTGTTTAAAGAAAAAATGTAAACATAACTTAAAAATGAAGAGCTAACATTCAGTAACAAGACTCCTGAACAACATCGGGTTGTTGCAATGTCTAATTAAATACGGTACACTTTAAAAGTTATTTATTAAAATGAAACACTGCTGACAACAATTTCGCTGTGAATAAAAAGCGTCTTTACATTAAAAATGTTTTTTTCAATCCCAACAACACATGAAAATTGGAAATAAAATTTTTAAAACATGATTTATTTGTGTTTAGTTCAGCTGTACTCACGGCATATATTTGTAATCTGTTTTGGGGGGATAACAAGTGTGTAATGTGCTAATTATTCTTTTTATTATTAAGCTGTAGGCATTTTTTTTTTTCATTTTTTTCACTGAAGTAAGATATTTGACCTGTATTGTCAAATAAAATATATTTAATATATTATATATAAATGGAGAGATAATAAAGATAAAACAAGCCGCGCATGCGTGGTCCCCCTCTGTATGTGATGAGTGTAAAATGCAATAAATTTGGGCAATTTGGGGCATTTTTGACCCCCTGGGGGCGCGAACCAGAATTCTTCTGATGTCAAGGATGCTCATTTTATATCCAAAACAATTGCCTCTACATTTTGGCCAAGTTTCAGAAAAATTCAATGGATGGATCAAACGTTATGGGAGAAAAAGGGACTTTTTTTGCCATTTATGGGGGCTTTTGACCCCCTGGGGGCACGAACCAGATTTTTTCCAAGGTCAGCGATACTTATTTTCTATTAGGAACAATTGACTCCACATTTTGGCTAAGTTTCAGAGAAATTGAATGGATGGATGAAAAGTTATGGGGAAAAAAATGTCATTTTCGGCCATTTCGGGGCCTTTTGACCCCCTGGGGGGCTAACCAGATTTTTTTTCAAAAATCGGAGAATGTCACTTTCTAACCTGACAAAAGTAACAACTTCATGCAAAATTTCAGAGAAATTCAATGGATGGTTGCGGAGAAAAATCCGGACGGACACACACACGGACGGAAATGCCTCAAAACATAGGTCTCCCAATTTTTTTAAAATCGGGGAACCAATTATAGTTTTATAAAGATTTTTGGAGATTTATATACTTGTATTCCTTCTGGTGAGTCACTCATTTTTTCGCCAATGATCTTTAACATCGGATATGAATCCCTATATTTTCCGAACAGAATCTTTATTATTCGAATTTCTGGAAGACTTTCTGCTATGTTTGCCGAACATTCATAATATCCTGGATGTACTTTTTGGGGACATGTTACATTTTTCCATCAAAGTTGATTCTCTTTGCTCAAAAATGTTGTGTATTTTTGTATATTTTTTATATTTTCAAATCTGTACTAACAGTAATATAATTTTACCGACTTATCCCTATAATCGCCTCTGATGATATAAGCTTTTATTTTTGAAAATCCATGGGTTAAGGAAAAAAAAGTTTTTATATATTCCTTGTTTAAACTACTTAATGATTCAATAAATATTGTTTTCTGTTTCAATTTTTATTCTGATCACTCAGTTTATTTTGATATATAATTAAATATATATATATATCAGTGACAACTCTAGGTTGTAGATATTTGTCGGCTCATAATCTTTAACAAACTTTAGTATTATAGTATTATAGTAGATAGACACCATCCGCTAAATGCTCCCTTTCAAAAACAATGAGGTGATTTTGTGTGAACATCACCCTGAAAAACTTAACAGAAAGAAGAAAAAGCAATTAATTTAGAATTTAGAGTGGAGGATCAGTTTTGCATATATATTTAACGAAAAATGACCCATTTCCGGGCCATTCTAGAGTTTTAGGGCAGTTAACAAAAATCTGTTGGCTATGTGTGTTTTCATTGGTGTGGATGGGGGGTTCTACTTTTTGGGAGGCGATTACATATGGTTTTACAAGGGGTTTTGTTTAGGGGACCTTGCTACTCAAATTTAGCATTAGTACTAGCATTAAGAGAGGGGTTTTTTTCTCAGGGGGTTTTGCCACTAGGATTCAGAGTTTGTTGTAGGGTTAAGGGAGGATTTTAGTGGAAGCTGGCCACTCGGACCGACCTAGGGTTAAGGATTTTTTTTATGGGAATGAAGGTTGACATTCGAACTTAGGGTTAAGGATTTTTTATGGGAAGGAAGGTTGACATTCGAACTTAGGGTTAAGGATTTTTTTATGGGAAGGAAGGTTGACATTCAGACTTAGGATATTTTATGAGAAGGAGGGTTGACGTTCGAACTTAGGGTTAAGGATTTTTTTATGGGAAGGAAGGTTGACGTTCGAACTTAGGATTAAGGATTTTTTTATGGGAAGGAAGGTTGACATTCAGACTTAGGATATTTTATGAGAAGGAGGGTTGACGTTCGAACTTAGGGTTAAGGATTTTTTATGGGAAGGAGGGTTGACATTCGAACTAAGGGTTAAGGATTTTTTTATGGGAAGGAAGGTTGACATTCGAACTTAGGGTTAAGGATTTTTTATGGGAAGGAGGGTTGACATTCGAACTTAGGGTTAAGGATTTTTTTATGGGAGTGAGGGTTGACATTCGAACTAAGGGTTAAGGATTTTTTATGGGAAGGAGGGTTGACATTCGAACTTAGGGTTAAGGATTTTTATATGGGAAGGAGGGTTGACATTCGAACTTAGGGTTAAGGATTTTTTATGGGAAGGAGGGTTGACATTCGAACTAAGGGTTAAGGATTTTTTTATGGGAAGGAAGGTTGACATTCGAACTTAGGGTTAAGGATTTTTTATGGGAAGGAGGGTTGACATTCGAACTTAGGGTTAAGGATTTTTTTATGGGAGTGAGGGTTGACATTCGAACTAAGGGTTAAGGATTTTTTATGGGAAGGAGGGTTGACATTCGAACTTAGGGTTAAGGATTTTTATATGGGAAGGAGGGTTGACATTCGTTCTTAGGGTTAAGGATTTTTTATGGGAAGGAGGGTTGACATTCGAACTAAGGGTTAAGGATTTTTTATGGGAAGGAGGGTTGACATTCGAACTTAGGGTTAAGGATTTTTATATGGGAAGGTAGGTTAACATTCGAACTTAGGGTTAAGGATTTTTTTATGGGAAGGAAGGTTGACATTCGAACTTAGGGTTAAGGATTTTTTTTATAGGAAGGAAGGTTGACATTCGAACTTAGGGTTAAGGATTTTTTTATGGGAAGGAAGGTTGACATTCGAACTTAGGGTTAAGGATTTTTTTTATAGGAAGGTTGACATTCGAACTTAGGGTTAAGGATTTTTTTATGGGAAGGAAGGTTCTCAAGAACTAATCACCCATAGCAAAAAAAAAACAAAAAAATGGTTAACTACCCTAAAAAGATAAAATGGCCTGGAAATGGGGGATCATTTTACATTAAATTTATATGCGAAAAAGTCTTTGCAATAGTGAAAGCTCAGATATATTATTTTATGGATTCCAATATATTCTTTTTAGACAATTTATAATTTAATACTCAAACAGGTGATATCCCAGGACATCTCATAAAATATATCTATGGATTCACTCTTACAAAAACTTTTTACCCCCTATTCAAGTACATTTCTTATTGTTTCAGATTTCATACATGATTGATAATCTTTTTTGAAATCAATAATGAAAATCAAAGCTTGTTAAATAATTGTTTTTTTCCTTCTGATGAGAGGACTTGTTTCTTTGAAAAATCTAGGTTTAAAGGACTTTTCTATACTTTATAATATTCTTCGTTGTGCTGCTTTAAATTATTAAACTTGTCAAGTATGTAACTTTATATTTGTTTATTTTCATTTTCTCATATATATAGATATATATATATAATATTTGTAAATAAACATTAAATTATATTTTTTACATACAGACGACTTCGTTTCGAGCTTATTGCTCTCTTCAGTGTAGGAAAGTGATAATTTCAGATGGTCATAAGGCGCGAACCCGGTTCACAGAGCCACCTTTGGATCTGCACGCTTTCACCCTGTCCTTAAGGCCATATCAAATTACCACGTGATACAGAGAATTCAAGTTATATTTATGCCCATTACAGCATAAACATTATGACAGACTAGAGAACTCAACGACCTGTCTCAAGAGTTTTGCATTGTAGCTAAGTGAATCTCATATATATGAATGTAAGTTTGTAATCCGAGGCAAGAGCAATGTGATATAGGTACTGGAAGGTGGAAGAGATGAACAAAAATAAATGAGAAGAGAACATACGAATAGAATCTCAAATCAATTTATTAATAATTTCACGGTATAAAGGTTTAAATACCAGAGCAGTAAATAGAAAAAAGTTTACTATCAAGCAATTTAAAAAGTTCCGGAAAGAGGTAAACTTTGATTTTCAACTGTTGTGTCTATCTCGCCTTTTCGACCACTCGGTCATATTTTTGATCTTTTGATAATGAGAGGTTCCGCTCTCGAAAATTAAAGTTTATTTTTTTCCAGAACTTTTTAAATTGCTTGACAGTAAACTTTTTTCTATTTACTGCTCTGGTATTTAAACCTTTATACTGTGAAATATTAATAAATTGATTTGAGATTCTATTCGTATTTTCTCTTCTCATTTATTTTTGTTCATCTCTTCCACCTTCCAGTACCTATATCACATTGCTTCTGCCTCGGATTACAAACTTACATTTATATTTACCAGCAATGCTTCAAGCAAACTACAATTTCCTTATATATATATATATATATATATATATATATATAAATAAAATAGTAATAATCCCCTATGTAGTTGAGCACTATCACTATAAAGATAGTTTTATATATCGACTGAAGGACGGAGATAGGAAGTTGGTTGTCAAACGATTTAAAAGGTTAAATTTGACATCCATGAGAATGACGGCAATGGAAGTAAAGGGACCACGTGACAAGTAGCAGGTGAAAACTTTTTTGGGGTGGCACCCAATTAGAAATGAAGCAGAATGCATTTCTAAAATGAACACTTAAAACATTAGCCAAATGAAGGGCTGACTCTTTCTCTCTATATCCGACCATGGAAAGGTGAATAAAAGAAACAAGATGTCTTAATTATAATCGGCTGATTTCAATTGAACTTGACAACGATCCAGCCAGACAAAGACTTCTAATAGAATAATCCAGCAGACTGTAGTGATATTGGACATGAATGTGTAAAAAATAGTGTTTGGAAGGGTATTTTCCACATAAGGTTAGATTAAATGAGCAAAAGGTAAGTTAGAGTTTAGGCTGAAATGTACCAGAAGTTGCGTCATGGGAGGAAGTGCATGGCAGACAAGCAAGATTAATGTTGCCTGTAGCGTGTTCCACATCAAAGTGAACGGACGTCTTTTTTCAAGGTGTTTCCACCACCCCCACGGAGGATTGAAAGGGGAAGACAGTTCCTCAATATGCACTTGCTGTAAATTTATGTAAAAAGTAAACAAAATCCCAGAGCAAATAATGGAGTTATTTGGTGTTCTTTATAATCACTTCCATTATTCTAGCCATGAAAAGTAAAAAGAAGAAACGGTTAACATCTCTACCATTGCTACAGAGAGACCTCACTATCTATTGAGGTGACCCCTTACGTGTCAGCAAGAAGATTACAGACCATCTGGTGAGTATTGAAGCACTCCCACATGCAATGTTATTAGACGACTTCTAATGGAATAATCCACCAGAGATTTATCCAGATGGCAGAACAGAATCCAATATTCGACCAAATGAGCTTTATTTCTTTATTTCAGGAGATCTATCATCAGCATCATCGTATGCAGCATAGTGGGGTGTTCTTCGCTCCCAGACTGCCACAAACATCTCTGATCAGTCTTCTGTCTGAAGTCCTGTTCTGTTAACATGTCATAAATTGCTCTGTGGATATTTCGTCTCTCAGCTTCTTTTTCGTCTCACCACATGGAGAGTCTTCAGACAACCGTTGACAGTTTTATAAAACGCAGGGATCACATCACATGCCCGACCTGTACTCTTGTATGACTGCGAGATGTGGTTGACGACGAAACATCAAAACGACACAATTCTGGCTGCAGCACATCGGATAGAGAAAATTGCTGGTTTCACTTTACAGGCCTCCATTACGACAATGTCTTAACTGGTATGGCCATGTCGCCTACCGTCAGTCATCCGAAACTTTCCAAAGTGTGTCCTACATCAATGTCGATGACCCAAAGCAATGCTGTAGGCCACTTAACACATGGAGATCAGTTGATGACGACCTGATCCTCGCAGGTGACACAAGCGAAATGGCAACAGACAGATGTTGGAAGTCATTGACGAAACGTCTAACATGAAACATGACGAAAAATGAAAATAAATAATTCTGGCAGCTGTAATAATGGAAGGAATTTAAAAACAACAAATAAGCCATTATTTGCTTCTGGTGTTCTGTTTATTTTCGGTACTGGTGCAGTTTACGATCGGTGCTGAAACCAATGTTTTGTTGGCATCTTCTGCCAGTTTGTGTAAAGGCCGAATGAAAACTTTGGGCAGATGCGCATAACAAGGAGGAACGCTGGCTTCCAGTGGAAAAAGTTAGAAGTGTCTTCGGATGCCTGAAAGTGATACAATTTTTTTATTCATATTAATTTCAGACTTTTCTTTTTTTCATATTAATTTCAGACTTTCCTTTCATCATAATCTAATAATTAACATAATACAAACTATTTGAAAAATAATTTATTTGTTTTTATTTGATTGTTTTCAAAACATTTTTTTTGTAATAATAGTGAAAACCTTTTTTCTTGGAAATGGAGTAACTTGCGGAATCAAACTTTTTTCTTTGAAATGGAAATGCCCTAACCCTCCCAAAAAACATTATTTTCACAAAATATTTCCAAAAAAACATTAAATAAAAAAAACACATTCCGGTGCTCAGAAACATTATTTCTTGAAAAAGAAAAAAAAAAAAAAAAAAAAAAAAAATTATTCTATTTTGTTTATTTTCTTCAATGAAAATTTTTTTTAAGTTTTGAAAACAATTAAATAACTTATTTTTCAAATAGTCTATATTATGTTAATTATTAGAATATGATGAAAGAAAAGTCTGAAATTAATATGAATAAAAAAAAATTGTTGTATCACTTTCAGGCATCCGTAGACACTTTCTTCAATCTTTTTCCACCGGAAGCCAGAGTTTCTCCTTGTTATGCGCATCTGCCAAACTTTGTGATCTCAAAATCAAAACTAGGCAACACTATCAAACAGGAAAAATTAATGGAAAAATATGTATTTTTTGATGAAGATGCTGTCAAATAGGAAAAATTAAGGAAACACATTCAAATAAAAATTTTAAAAAAAAAAGAAAAGAAAAAAAAAGTCATCGTATGGTAATTTTAATGACAAAATATTTTTTTACGATAAAAATATAATGAAACAACTGTTAGCAAATTTTTCTTACTGGTGCAGCTTTTGAGCCTGATCAACTACGTTAGGGTTGGGGTTAGGGTTAGGGTTGGGTTAAGTTGGGTTTTTTTGTAGGGTAAGGGTGAAAAAAGAACATGTTCTGCAACTTATCTTTTGGTTGATAAGTTTTTTTCTGACAAAATTCAATAATTCTTTCCGGCGACTGAAGCGTCTGTTCTAACTCAATGAAATTCATAATCGCTTTAAATCAATTTTTTTAACTTGTTGAATTTTACGCTATATTCAATTTGCTATTGACAATTGTCGTCTGCTGCAATCTGATTGGCTAAACGTTTCAACATCTTCCAGCAGTTTATGTACACTGCCAGAATATGCCGACGAAACATCGGTTTCAACACGGATTGTAAACTGCACCAGTACCTTATTTTCTCACAGCAATGTACATCTAGATAGGTTGTAATTTCTCACCCCACTCCCATAAGGGTAGTGGACCTTGAAAAAGACGTCTGCTCACTTTGACGTTGTAAACCCGAAAGAAAGCAGAATTGATCTTGTTTCTCTGCCACATAATATCCTGTGACGTAATAATAAAGCTTTACAGAAATTAATGTGCTTCTTTTTTTACTGCAGCCAAGGAGCAGAGTGCTCATTTTTTTTCGAGCAGTGGGGAGGCAAGTAAATAGGGACTTACTTAAAAATAATGTTTTGAAATGTGTTGAAGTTTTCAACAGATTATTTTAAGGTGCAGATGGAGTGGGGAATGGAGCAGTTCCTTTTTTTTTTAGGAGCAGGAGCTGCCCCAAAACTACGTAATAATAACACTAATCTGTTAAATTCTAATGGTAATTTCTACGATCTTATGCTTACTTTAGCCTCATGTGGGAAACTACCGTTCTAAACATTATTTTTTTTTACACACCTGCCTCTAATCATGCTGCAAGAGTACTATTCTCATGTTAGATGTTATTACATCTACACTGGCTGTAATTTCCTACCCTCCCCGGGGGGGGGGGGGGGGCTAAAAAATAATGCCTGCTCACTTTGACGTCATAAACCTAAAAGAGAAAAAGAATTGATCTCATTTCTCTGCTCTTCATGACGTAATATCCTGTGACATAATCATAACTTTAGTCTTAACTTCCAACTGAATTTTCACTGGTGCTACCAGATCAGGCTGTCTAAAGATACCAGCTTCCTGACTTCAAAGCGCCAAACATTGATGTTATTGTTTTTTTTTCATTTCCCTTTGCACAACTTAATCAGGTTCTGCAAAACTAAAATCAAAAAAAAATTTCCTCTACAAAACAACCAAACGAAAATATTTGAAGACATAAAAAACTTGAAGCATAAAAATGTTTACCAAAATGACCTGATTCGGCATTGAATAACCCAAAAAAGGTTTATATGCTGTAAAACAAAACAACCAAACCTTATGCTTACTTTAGTCTCGTGTGGAAAATTACCGTTCTCAACATTATTTTTACACACTCATCTCTAATCTTGTTACAAGTATAGGTGACTTTGATTCTCCTTTCATCATAACCTAGCATTCTCCTTTCATCATAACCTAGCATTCTCCTTTCATCATAACCTAGCATTCTCGTTTCATCATAACCTAACATTCTCGTTTCATCATAACCTAGCATTCTCGTTTCATCATAACCTAGCATTCTCCTTTCATCATAACCTAGCATTCTCCTTTCATCATAACCTAGCATTCTCCTTTCATCATAACCTAGCATTCTCCTTTCATCATAACCTAACATTCTCCTTTCATCATAACCTAGCATTCTCCTTTCATCATAACCTAGCATTCTCCTTTCATCATAACCTAGCATTCTCGTTTCATCATAACCTAACATTCTCGTTTCATCATAACCTAGCATTCTCCTTTCATCATAACCTAGCATTCTCCTTTCATCATAACCTAACATTCTCGTTTCATCATAACCTAGCATTCTCCTTTCATCATAACCTAGCATTCTCGTTTCATCATAACCTAGCATTCTCCTTTCATCATAACCTAGCATTCTCCTTTCATCATAACCTAGCATTCTCCTTTCATCATAACCTAGCATTCTCCTTTCATCATAACCTAGCATTCTCCTTTCATCATAACCTAACATTCTCCTTTCATCATAACCTAGCATTCTCCTTTCATCATAACCTAGCATTCTCCTTTCATCATAACCTAACATTCTCCTTTCATCATAACCTAACATTCTCCTTTCATCATAACCTAGCATTCTCGTTACGGCGGGGGTAGCTAATCTAGTAATAATAATCTATCACCCAGAATCTATTTTTTCTGGAACCTGGCCAGTAAGGGTTGAGGACATGTGTTGCATGCAGAGAAATGATATGAGAATCACACAATGGGTTGTAATCTGAGTGTTAAAGACGGGATTAGTTCTGATGAACTCAGAGAAAGATTAAATCTGGACAGTATAGAGAAATGTTTATAGAACAGGAGCCTTCGATGATATAGCCATGTTGAAAGAATGGATGAAAGTTCTTGAGTAGATGGAGAAGATTTAAGCAACCAGGTGCAGTTCACAGGGGAAGGTCAAAGAAAACATGGGAGGAAGTGATACGGATGAACTTGAGAATAAGAGGGATAAATAAAGACCTGGCCAGAGATAGGTTGGTTTTGAAGTCAATTTCTTAAAGCCGTCCAGCACATGTTAGTATATAAAATGTTAAACCGAATATGATGACGAGCATTTTTTTTTTAATGAAAATCGCTCCAGACAAGGCATTAAGCCACTTGATGTAAGAGCTAGCAAGAACAAAGATGATTATCGCAAAGACAGGAGATGCCTATTTTCCTTAGTCTTGAAAAACCAAGGTTATAAGGAGGAGGAAAACAGTCAGTAGGAAGAGAGTTCCACAAGCCTGCACTTTTTGGAAAGAAGCTACTGAAAAAGGAAGCTGTATTACAATGAAATATCTAAACAGTGAATTGATGGAGACCACTAGACGAACAAGTGAAACGAGCTGGAACAAAGGAAGCAGGGAATATATCACAATTTTGAAGAACACATACCATAATAGTATTTATAGAAAAGACTGAGACTAGCAACATTACGTCTGTAATCACAATTAGTATTAAGGAATGACTGAATATGAGATACTTACCTCCCTCATCTTAACGAATAGAATTTGTCGCTGTTCATCAGATAACTCTGCCAAGAGGTCAGGGTCAATGTACATATCACGAAGAATTTGCTGAAGCATTTTGGTGCTTGAACCTTTAAAAATATAAACAAACAAATAAATAAAAATACATAGAAAATAATTGTGTTTCTGAATTTTTAAAAAGAGGTTTAATAATTTTTGTTATTACTGTTCTCATCTTGGATGTTATTTTCACAGCATTTCGGTCGATGTAATCTCCGACCTTCTTCAAGTGTGTCTTGTTGAACTCCAGAATCTGGATAGAATTTCAAAATTTAATTTCAATTTAAATGGCTCTGTTTGAAATTCCATGCAGATTCCTGAGTTTGACAAAATGCACCTGAAGAAGGTTGGGGGTTACATTAGCTGAAACGTTGTGAGTATAACATCCAAGATTAGAACAGTACTCCAAATTATATTGAAATAATTAAGTCATTAAGCAGGGATTGTCCGGGTATCAATATTCCTTATAATAAACTGAATCAGAAAGTACATGGTTTTGGATGAATAGTTCAATAATCTATTTTAGTCGACAACGTCAGAATAAATGTACCAAAAATATCATAGATTAATGGTTCTCAACCTTTTTTAGCCCATGAACCTTTTCATCATGTACCAGAATTTCAACTTTTTTTAGCCCATGAACCTTTTCATCATGTACCAGAATTTCAACTTTTTTTAGCCCATGAACCCTTTCATCATGTACCAGAATGTCAACTTTTTTTAGCCCATGAACCTTTTCATCATGTACCAGAATTTCAACTTTTTTTAGCCCGTGAACCTTTTCATCATGTACCAGAATGTCAACCTTTTTTAGCCCGTGAACCTTTTCATCATGTACCAGAATTTCAACTTTTTTTAGCCCATGAACCTTTTCATCATGTACCAGAATTTCAACTTTTTTTAGCCCATGAACCTTTTCATCATGTACCAGAATTTCAACTTTTTTTAGCCCATGAACCTTTTCATCATGTACCAGAATTTCAACTTTTTTTAGCCCATGAACCTTTTCATCATGTACCAGAATGTCAACTTTTTTTAGCCCACGAACCTTTTCATCATGTACCAGAATGTCAACTTTTTTTAGCCCACGAACCTTTTCATCATGTACCAGAATTTCAACTTTTTTTAGCCCACGAACCTTTTCATCATGTACCAGAATTTCAACTTTTTTTAGCCCATGAACCTTTTCATCATGTACCAGAATGTCAACCTTTTTTAGCCCATGAACCTTTTCATCATGTACCAGAATGTCAACCTTTTTTAGCCCATGAACCCTTTCATAATGTACCAGAATGTCAACCTTTTTTAGCCCATGAACCCTTTCATCATGTACCAGAATGTCAATTTTTTTAGCCCATGAACCTTTTCATCATGTACCAGAATGTCAACCTTTTTTAGCCCATGAACCCTTTCATAATGTACCAGAATGTCAACCTTTTTTAGCCCATGAACCTTTTCATCATTTACCAGAATGTCAACCTTTTTTAGCCCATGAACCTTTTCATCATGTACCAGAATGTCAATTTTTTTAGCCCATGAACCTTTTCATCATGTACCAGAATGTCAACCTTTTTTAGCCCATGAACCCTTTCATAATGTACCAGAATGTCAATTTTTTTAGCCCATGAACCTTTTCATCATTTACCAGAATGTCAACCTTTTTTAGCCCATGAACCTTTTCATCATGTACCAGAATGTCAACCTTTTTTAGCCCATGAACCCTTTCATAATGTACCAGAATGTCAACCTTTTTTAGCCCATGAACCCTTTCATCATGTACCAGAATGTCAATTTTTTTAGCCCATGAACCTTTTCATCATGTACCAGAATGTCAACCTTTTTTAGCCCATGAACCCTTTCATAATGTACCAGAATGTCAATTTTTTTAGCCCATGAACCTTTTCATCATTTACCAGAATGTCAACCTTTTTTAGCCCATGAACCTTTTCATCATGTACCAGAATGTCAACCTTTTTTAGCCCATGAACCCTTTCATCATGTATCAGAATGTCAACCTTTTTTTAGCCCATGAACCTTTTCATCATGTATCAGAATGTCAATTTTTTTAGCCCATGAACCTTTTCATCATGTATCAGAATGTCAACCTTTTTTAGCCCATGAACCCTTTCATCATGTACCAGAATGTCAATTTTTTTAGCCCATGAACCTTTTCATCATTTACCAGAATGTCAATTTTTTTAGCCCATGAACCTTTTCATCATTTACCAGAATGTCAACCTTTTTTAGCCCATGAATCTTTTCATCATGTATCAGAATGTCAACCTTTTTTTAGCCTGTGAACTTTGATCATATATCAGAATGAAATTTGCCCCCTTTCAAAAAATGTCTGACTCACATTCTACATTCATACTAACAATAATAACTAATACTAACATAACATAATAGCATTTAACACAAACACTAGTGGAGAGAAAATCCAACATGACCTTTCAGTAGCGACGGGCGATGCACACTGTAGTTTGTGTCCCTGGATCCAGTTTGTGTCTGCTAATCTGTGGTGCCAATTCCCCTCACTGAAACCCTGAAATTCTTCCTAGGGGTTGAATTCCACCTGGTCAAGAACCACTGCCATAGATTATTGAAACTGACCCCCCATTTTCATTTGCAACTGTCACTAAACATAGTATAATCATTTTTATTTTTACTGTTTTAAAATATTTTTGTCAACAAAAAGGTGACAATCACCTATTCGAACTTTTCATGCAGATATCAAATATGGTCTTATTCTCACAGACATTCCGTTCCTTAGGTATCAGTCATCATTCACCAATGCAAATATTCATTGGTAGTCAAATATATATATATATATATATATTAGATACGTGCAAAAATTGGCGTCTCTTGTATGGACTATGCTTATTAAAAAGCGCTTATCATTAATTATTTAATTAGTTTCCATGTAAACTTTGATTGTGTTTGAAAGATAAAAGCCTAAACTTAATCTTGGAAAGGAAAAAACTGCATATTTACGTGTGAAAAAGAAATTATAATGAAATATGTTATCACGACGGCTAAAAAAAAAAATAAAAATAAAAAATTCAGTGAATTTTGAAAAAATTACTTGTAAAAATCCCTTGAAAGATAAATATAAGTTTTTGGGAACTATTTCAAAGATAATTTTTAAAGTAAAGTCATAAGATACTGTATTAAAAAAAAAAAAATTCCCACGTTTTACTAAAAATTAGCAAAATTATCCCCCCAAAAGTCATAGATTAGTAAAATCCGGCATCAGTTAATCGGTAAACGATTTTGTTTAATGATTGACTATCGCTATGCAAAATATATGGAAGATAAAAATGTCATAATTTATCATTTTTAACTTTATAAATAAAAATGGTTTTGTAATAGTTTATAGAAGATGAAAAATTATTATCCATTAATTTCTTTATTCTTTTTAAGGTTATAAAGAAATTTAAGTACCCTTATTTTGTTGTAATAAAAAAGAAAATGCTTATTTAATTAAAATATTTGTGAATGTACGCAATTAAGATCTTATTTTATTTTTAACTATAAAAAGGTTCATATTTAACTTGGTATTACTTTTCAATTTAGTAATACTCTGAAATTATTGATAACGTCTGTTTACCAATGTTTTTCCTTAGAATTTTAAATAAAACTTTCTTTAATGTTAAAAATTATTTTTACGTTACGAACTGCGTCAATTTTTTAAAAATGTTTTACATGATGATTAAAAACAAACTAAAGTTTTTAATCATGTAACAAAAATTTATTCTTAACGTGTCGTAACGATAAATTACATTGATTCTTTTAAAAATAAAGTGTATTTTTTTTATTTTAAGTGTGAAAAAGTAAATTAAAGTCAATTACTACAATGAAAATTTATTCATTGAAAAAAAAATAGTTAAATCAATTATTTATTAATAAATAGAATTCAATTTTGAAAGAAAATGTCATGTTTGAATTCTATTTATTTATTAATAAATAATTGCTTTTAACTTTTTAAATATTTATTAATGAAAAAAAAACAACAAATACAAATTTTTCCAAATAATTGACGATGAATTGTGAAATTAACGAAATTGTTGAATCTCTAAAAATAAAATTTTGAGGGCGGTGTAAAAGTGAGTGGTGTGGAGGGTTAATCCCACCTGTTTATTACAGAACGGGGCCACCATACCAATCCAAGTTTATCGTTAATAGAAATTATCCAATTTTTTTAATTCTTTTTTTCGTTATGTTCCTGTGTCTCAAATATATCAATTTTTGATTTATTTTCAAGATTATAAAAAAAAAATTTTGCGCTGATGATGCCACGTTTATGTATGAAAGGGAAATATAATTGTTGCATTTTTATTTTCCCAGAAACTCTAATCATTAAAATCACATTAAATATTTTTTGCAATCATATTTTTGTGGTGAAAATATTGATTAAACAATGCTTTATTCAATAATAATATCGCTAATTCAAAAAATTAATTTTTCTTCGAGTTATAGTGATTTTGTTAACACAGTATTTAGGGGCCTTTTCGTAATATATACGAAATATTTTTTTAAACATTTTTAATTGTTAACATCTACAATGCTTTATTTTCATAAAAAACAAAAAAATTCATGCATTTTTTGTATTAATATATAAAAATATAACTTTAGTAAAGGTGTATTCTGTTTTAAAAAAATAATACATTTTCGCTAAGATTTAAAAAAAAAAATGGTTTCATTATATTCCTTGATTGTTGATTAATAGATATTGAAAATTTCATTAAAATTGGTTGATTTCCTGGATTTTAGTGAATTTTTAAGTGAAGGGGGGGGGGGCAATGTTTTTACATTTTGGGAATCGGCCATTAGATCATCAAGCTCTTTCTATATATGCCATTATTGAGATATTTTAAGCAATTTAAATTTTTTCATGTGTATTGCTATTTTAATAACTTGTCCAAACATTACAGTTCCATGTACAAGATGGCATAAGCGAACATCCTCGAAGTTTGCTTAATAGTTTTTCGTGTTTATGGGTGAAAAAAAAAACGAACAAATAGTCAACAAATAACTGTCCTAAACACTTTAAATATATTTTCTACCTTATTGAAAGGAGAAAAGTACAAAAAAAATCATCAGACTTCGTGGACGGTCAGCGATCGACTGTCAGCCATCTTTGTTTTTCAGTCTAACGTAATTGAAATGAAAAACGCTTAAAAATACTTGAAAAACAACAAAACATAGGCAGGTGGGTAGAAAAGTAAGTTTTATTGCCATTGGTAACAGTTATTTGTTGAATATTTGTTGTTTGCGTCCCTTTTCTTTCTGTTGATTATTCTTCACAATCGTCAAAAGCGAAACGTCTATTTGTCAAATAAAAGACTTATATACTCTGAGTAATTTAAAATAGTTACTTTGTGTTTTTCGCTTTTATTATTAAAGACAGAAAAATACAAATGAAACTTAATGACGATTTTTTTTAAATATGAATCTAGTTTTGTTAAATTTATAGATTAACATCCTCAGCTAAATTATCCACTCCTTTAAAAAAATGAGATTCTACTTTTTAGGGTAATTCTAACTTTTAAGAGCAACTGATATATTTTTTAACACTGACCTTAAGTCCGACTGGCAAGGTCGTACAATTACACGTAATCGCCGATATAACTTGAATAAAAATAGCTAATCAACTGTTAATAAGCAATTTTATTTTCAAGAAAAGTTTGTGGTTTTGTTTTTTGTTTTTTTAGATAAAAACGATTTGTCTTTTTTTTTTTCTTAAGATAAAATAAACAAAACATAGCTGGGGGTGGGGTGGGGGGAGCAAAAAGTAAAACATAGTCAACATTTTTTTTTTATCGTTAAAATTTGTTATAAATGAGATATTCGGACGTCAATGTCACGAATGAGAATATTCAGACATCGATGTCACGAATGCGAAATGTTGAGATCCTCTCCCATTACCCCTCTCACCTAACGTGCCTCAATATCCTTTGTTCCTTTTTTTTGGGGGGGGGGGAGTAAGTCACATGTTAAGACTACTCTTCGTGAGATGTCTTTTTCTCTTCTTCTCTTCTTTCGTTGGTTTTAATAGGCTGATAAATGGGAGACAACAAAACTTTATAATCTCAATTTATAAACATAAATAACAAAACGCCTGCAAAGAACAACAAAAAGGCGATATTCAACTTAACAAGGGTTTTATTAATTGTTAAAATTCAAAATACCAGTTCCTCTACTCTCTCGGAGATTTCTTAATAAAGGGGCTGGAATTTCGAAAACCGGGACGGCTGATATTTCTAAAACAAGAATAATGGGCAATTGCAAGTTCAGAGTTTTGACGAACAAACAAATGAAATTCCTTTGACCGACACATACTTTTAAAGTTTTTTTAAATTGGCTGAGATAGCTTCTGTCAATCCCTGGGGTTGTGTTGGAAATCGTTAGTTGTCGGCTGAGGAATAAATATTTTTAAAATGTCGATCTGGACGGATGCGGTATCACTCTTCCCGTCCGATTCGATAACAGCGGTAATTCTGTCGCTGTAATCTTTCAGATTGATAATTTAGAATCCCTTTTTTGTGAAAGGGGATAATTATTTTTGATTTTGGCCGCTAGATGAGCTGCCAAAATCCTTTTTTTCCACGTCCTGTTCGCTTGCTGCCCTCATCCGGTCTCCTCGTGTTTCTTCCTTTTGTGTGTGTGTGTAGTTCCTGGCGAATTTCATTATTATTTTGGTAGGAGAACATGTGACAACAAGTCCCCTATTCTTCTTTTCTTGCCTTATGGGGCAAAATATGTGGATATAACAGACCCCTCCCTCGATTTTGAACCATTAGTGCATAGTTTATCTGTCGTCCGCTGGGTATGCTCCTGTTAAGGGGTCTGGTATTACGAAATCCCTAAAACGGGATGGGAGCTGTCCCCTGGTAGAGCGATCTGGCAATGTCCCTGCCTGTATAAATGTGTTCTTTCTGGTGGACTATAGGTGCTTCTGGTGGTTGACTCCTGCCAATTATATGGTTATCTGTCATTGGTGGTGGAAGATCATACTTCAAGTGGTCAGGTCGCGGAACTATGTGACGTACATGAGCTCGGTGGACTCATTCTCGATTTCCCTTGTCATCCTGTACAAGTAACACGGAATCGTTTGACTTCACCACATCAAACGTCCCTATCCAAGGTAAATGTCAATTGTGTGCTGTTGCAGATTTTGGACGATGTAGCAAGATTTTATTGCCGGTCTGTATGGGGTCTTTAAATCGCAATTGACCCAGTCGACTGTCAAATCTGTGGTCAGCCTCATTGCTTGCTAGTGTAACCCTGTTGTGCACCTGCCTCAATAATGCATTTATTTGCATTCCATAGGCCGTAGGGGTGTCTCCCGTAGTGCCTCTGTTGTTAACCCGTGGTAGTCCTATGTTTGGGTGTCTGCCTGTGATAACATAATATGGGGACACCCCTGTTACGCTGCTGATGGTTGCATTCATTGAGGATACAACCGATTCCAGAATGTCAGTCCACTCACATCTCCGGTTTTCACACAACATGAATATTGCGTTCTTGAGGGTGTGGTGCTGTCTCTCAATGTTCCTCGAGCTTTGGGGCCGCCATGGGCAGTGCAGCTTCTGCTTGATTGAGGTAAACTCACAGAACAATCTGTACACCTCGCCTGTGAAGTGAGTGCCTCGGTCAGACGATATTATGGTTGGAATTTCCCTGTGTCGCAGGAAGAAACTATATAGGCCTCTTGCTGCATCCAGGGCATGGTCCCTTGTGCATGGTATTGCCGTTAGGTGGCAGTTGAAACTGTCGAAAATCGTTAAAATGTACCGCTTGCCTTTGGAAGAAGGCATCTCCACAAAGTCTGTGTACATAATCTCGAAAGGTCTTTTGCCCCTTTTACAAGGGGCCAGGTTGTGTTTGACCCTGACGACCGTAGTTCCCTTTCCGCAGGTCGAGCATGATTCTACATACGCCTGTATGTCTCTGTTTTTGTATTCCCACCAGAAATCCTTCAGATGATCTCGCATGCGCAGTATTGCTGAGTGCTTAATACGATAGGGCACCACCAGCTTAGGCATCATGTTCGTATCTCGTATCATCAGAACTGATGTGCCTGGCTCCAGGTAGAATTGGCAGGCGCTTCCTGCATAAGTATTGCTCCACATGCCGTGTCACTGGCATCCGTCGTTAAAGTGAACAGATTTGTAAAGTCCAGGAATGACATGACGGGTGGTGAGAATAATCGTTTCTTGATTTTCTCAAATGCGCGGTGAGCGTCATTTGTCCAACAGAATTTGACTTTGTCCCTGTTCAACGCGTGTATTGGGGCCAGTAGCTGAGAGAATGTGTCCGTCCTTATGGATCCATAAAGGTTGGGTTTCAGGAATTGTCTGATCCATACAAGGCGTCCGATCAGACTTATCAGCTCCTTTCTCGTGGTTGGGGGCTTCATTTCTCGAATTGCCCTTACATATTCCGGATCTGCCCTGAATCCGTTTGTGTCGACGATCCGACCCAAAAATTTGGCCTCACTTGCTAGGAAAACACATTTAACTTTAATCCATATGCTCTAAGTGCCGCAAATAGCTGTTTCATCGCTGTTATATACTCGCCGAATGTGCGAGCATGCACCAAGCTGTCGTCAATGTATGATGATATGTTGTCCCTG
Organism: Sepiola atlantica; assembly: GCA_963556195.1. Classification (NCBI taxonomy): domain Eukaryota; kingdom Metazoa; phylum Mollusca; class Cephalopoda; order Sepiida; family Sepiolidae; genus Sepiola; species Sepiola atlantica. The sequence continues at coordinate 76,762,156 of OY744532.1, read as the reverse complement.
GAGTTAACTGTTTCTAGCGTTTCAGCTATACACCGCAAGAATATGTGGCCTGCTGAGGTAAGGCCGAATATGAGACGGGTGTATTGGTAACATCCATCGACCCAGGTGAAGGCGGTTTTGTGTCTGTCGCATTCCTCTATTTCAATTTGCCAGTAGCCGCTCTTCAGGTCTAAACTGGCAAAATATTTATTCCCTTCCCCTATTTTGTGGAAGAGCTGGTCCATCAGGGTTATTGGGTAAGGGTCCTGGTCCTTAAGGACTGTATTTAGTGTGCGTTTAAAGTTCGCCACAACTCTGACCATGCCATTTTTCTTTCTTATTGCGAAAACGGGGCTGTTGAAGCCTTTCGGGTTTCCGCACGTCTCAATTATGCCTTCCGACAGCATTCGCTGGATCTCAGCGTTGACATCTTCTTCCATCGCCTGAACTATCAGATGCTGTTTTTGGCATTTGGATGCGCCCGTCGTCAGTATCCGCACCGGTCTGATGAACGTGCCTTTGTCGGACCCCTCTCTGCCCATAATATCCTAAAAATCCTTTATCAGGTCCGCAACTTGCTCTAATTCTACATTCGAATGTTGTGGCAGTTGTATATTCAAATGCTCTCGTAGCCATGTTAACTTCTGAGGCAACGAAGTATCATTTGCTGGATTCACCACTGTGATCGTAGCCGTGTGTCGACGAGTTACTTTCCTTGCCTCCTCTGTGACAAGTAATGCCTTGTGAGTAATCAGCCGTTTACTTGAAATGCGAATGAATGATATACTGTTCTCAGCATTGTTGATACTATATCCGCGCACAGACTTGTGCTTTAAAATATCCTTTCCCAGTAAAATTGAGATATCAACAGGAATGATGAGAATTTTACCTCGTTGAACTTCAGAGATCCGACGTCGCCAATGGTTACATCACATGCAATTTCGGCGCTTGCCTGAATACTTCCCTTTATACCAGCTATGTCCACTGACGTTGGAGTCATATACTTCTTTAAGTCGCAGGGGATAAGGTGACTGGGTATTGTCACTGAACACCCCGAGTCGATCATTGCTACTACATAAATTGTATGTCCCTGAATGTCGACTTATTTCTGTGAATGGGGAACCTGGTCCCCTATCCTGCTGAATATTATATAAGTGATGTAATATATCTGAGTCAGGCGAGGATCGTAGCATCACTTCTAATCCTCGCAATGAAAAAAATCCTCCTCATCTGAATGAGTGTGGGTGTTCGTGTGATTGTCCCTCGCTATTGCGGTGCGGGCCTGTACTACACGTTGGTACCTATCCCTATCGGGTGCTCCGTTGTTCACTCGTGGTCCTCCGTTGTACTGCCTGCTTGGGGCATTAGGCTGAGGATATTTGTACCTAGCGCTGGTCTGTAGGAATGCCTGTTTTTTAAACAGCTGGAATAACCTTTTTTTGACTGCGATTCGCTTGGGTACTGTCCCATTTGTGCCTTGGCCTGGGCTTAAAATGTCCGTCCTGGAGGCCGTTCAGCTTACGCCACTTTTGAGATACATATGCTACTGGCTTCGACACTGGAGAAGAGCTTAATTGTATGCCCCTGTCCAGGTACTTCTGAGCCTCATTTGCGATGCTATCAGCAGTGTAGTGTCTATCCATAGTTTTCACTGCATGTGGGAAAATATTTGGTGCCCACATTTTTACCTTCTTGCTCATCAACATGGCACCCATTAATGAAAAAAACCGAGTCCACCGACATTTCGGTCTGCTTTTCTTTCTCATACTTGGCCTTTATGTGGACTTCCGCCTCCCACACTGTTTACTAGTTTTCCTGCAAAATCGGTCAGCCTCAAGCCCTCCTTATGCTGAAGGTCCCACGCAAGGCTCAAGTGCTGAAAATTCGACATGTGGCTACCACGTGCCAATAACAGGTAAGCCTTTAACGTTGTTTCATGTGCTGAGTCCTCCATCTGTTGGAATATTCCTTCTTTAAGCAACTGCTTAGCCACCTTTAGAAATTCCTTCTCCAATTTGGGGTATTCTTGACGCTCTGGTTGCACGTGAATAGCATAGGCCTTGTTTAGGTCAGTGATGAACTTGTTCACATCGACACCTGGTTGGAACGGGCGAATATGATGCATGGAGTTTCGCAAAAATTTAAGAGCAAAATCGTAATTGGTTGGACGGCTCAACTGTGCGACTATCGTGGTTGCTGATTTCATCGCTACAAGTAGATTGTTCAGGTCTTCAGTCATTTCGCAAATTACAGAGTATGATACCTGTGAGGTATCTTGCTTGAGCCTGAATATCTCAGCGTTTTGGCCTTTAATAAGACTCAATAATTGTCCTTCGGTAAGTCTGGAGTAATCCATTCTTGTGGCCCTGGCAAATTTAAAAAAAAAAAATTATTTTATTTATTCATTTTATTTATTTATTTGTTTATTTGTCTTGTTGCTTGACGAGTAGAGTTTAACAACTCTGTATTTTTTCTTTTTTTGTCTCTGAAATAAGCTCTGGCGTCTCACTACTCTTTAGTACTATTTACCTCCTCTTCAGGAGGTTAGGCACAAGGCCATTTTATCTTACTCCCACAAGGTAAGATGTGACCCAAGGTCGGGTCGGCAAGTGGGGCTTGAAAAGCCAGCGCCCGAGAAGGTGAGCACTCTGGCCATTAAAAATTGCCTGGGCAGCCCCGTCGGCATTCCCCGGTAGGGGCGCCTCAGGGAGTAAGTAATAAACTTACTCCTCCCCAAATAGGGGAGGCAAAGCCTGGGAGGGTGGACCTCCTAGAACTGCACAGGACAAGACCGACGGAATCAAGCCCCGAAGGACAAGACAACACCGGTCTATAGGGTGCAGTGTTTGTTACTCTTTAGTGAAGAGTCCGTGAATTCTGACACCAATGTTATAAATGAGACATTCGGACGTCAATATCACGAATGCCTAATGTTGAGATCCTCTCCCATTTACCCCTCTCGCCTAACATGCCTCAATATCCTTTGTTCCTTTTTTTTTTGGAGGGGGGGGGTAAGTCACATGTTAAGACTACTCTTGTGAGATGTCTTTTTCTCTTCTTTTGTTGGTTTTAATAGACTGACAAAAGGGAGACAACAAAAATTTATAATCTCAATTTATAAACATAAATAACAAAACGCCTGCAAAGAACAACAAAAAGGCGATATTCAACTTAACAAGGGTTTTATTAATTGTTAAAATTCAAAATACCAGTTCCTCTACTCTCTCATTTCTTAATAATGGGGCTGGATGTGACGAACAAACAAATGAAATTCCTTTGACCGACACGTACCTTTAAAGTTTTTTTTAATTGGCTGAGAGAACTTCTGTCAATCCCTGGGGTTGTGTTGGAAATCGTTAGTTGTCGGCTGGGGAATAGATATTTTTAAAATGTCGATCTGGACGGATACGGTATCACTCTTCCCATCCGATTCGATAACAGCGGTCGTAAACTTTCAGTTTGATAATTTAGAATCCCTTTTTGTGAAAGGGGATAATAATTATTTTTGATTTTGGCCGCTGGGTGAGCTGCCAAAATCCCTTTCTTTTTTTTCACGTCCTGTTCGCTCGGTCTCCTCGTGATCCTTCCTTTTTTTTGTGTGTGTAGTTCCTGGCGAATTTCATTACTATTTTGGTAGGGGAACATGTGACAACAAGTCCCCTATTCTTCTTTTCTTGCCTTATGGGGCAAAATATGTGGATATAACACATTCATTTTCTGATTTGACAAATTTTTCTTGATTTACTCAATATTGAGATCCCTTGATAATTGGTCGGCTGCTGAGCCGATTGGCTAATCTTGTCTTAGCGCCTTGGTCAATCTTCACATCGGCTTTTTTCTGTCGGCTAACGTACGCTACCGGAGAGTTGGCAGAAATTGGGTCCCAACCTATATCAGTACCACATTAACTAATAAATAAATATTAGATAAATTTTTTAATTAATCTTAATTTAACTTATTTAATATACCATAGTGCATATATTTATTTATATTTTAAATGATCTTTTCTCTTACATCGTAATTAAGGGGGGATGGGGGGGGGGGTTCTTAGCAATTGATTTCTACTTTTTTAGTTTAGTATATTTAAACATTCCTTGAATACTGTTTTGTATTTTAATTAATTCCCAGTTTATTGCTCCCCTGATTTATAAAATCGGGGGACTTATGTTTTGAGGCATGTCCGTCCGTCCGTCCGGATTTTTCTCCGCAACCATCCATTGAATTTCTCTGAAATTTTGCATGAAGTTGTAACTTTGTTCAGGTTAGAAAGTGACATTCTCCGATTTAAAAAAATAATCTGGTTAGTCCCCCAGGGGGTCAAAAGGCCTCGAAATGGCAAAAAATGACATTTTTTGCCCCATAACTTTTCATCCATCCATTCAATCTCTGAAACTTAGCCAAAATGTGGAGGCAATTGTTCCTAATAGAAAATAAGTATCGCTGACCTTGGAAAAAATCTGGTTAGCCCCCCCGGGTCAAAAGCCCCCAAAATAGCAAAATAAATGACCCTTTTCTCCCATAACGTTTGATCCATCCAGTGAATTTTTCTGAAACTTGGCCAAAATGTAGAGGCAATTGTTCTGGATATAAAATGAGCATCCTTGACCTCAGAAAAATTCTGGTTCGCGCCCCCAGGGGGTCAAAGGGGGGTCAAAAAAGCCCTAAATTGCCCAAATCTATTGCATTTTACACTCTCCACATACAGAGGGATCCACGCACGCGCGGCTTGTTATTCATTACTATCTACATAACAAATCTTATATTTTTATATTTCAATTTTTTTATCTCCATACCCTTTCTATTTCTGAAACTTATTTTTATTTTACTTTCAATATGTGGTCTCTGGCCTTGGTAGAGCCATTTTTAGGCGACGTTGGTGTCTTTGGGTTTTTACCAAGAACCACGTTGACAATTAATACAAATGATAAAATGGGGGTTATAAATGTCGAAGGAAGGAAATGAAGTACACTAAACAGGCGTGTATGTGTATGTATATTTGTTAGTGTGAATATGCGTGTGTGAGTAATATACGTATGTGAGTATTTGACAATGTGGCACTGTAAGTATATGTAGGTTTACCTTGTTCTGTTAGTGAATGTGTAGATGTGTGCGTGGTGAGGGAGCTTGTATCTGAGTTTTGAAGTGTTCCCTTCTTTTCGCGACCAAAAGCGGTGGGGGGGGGGGAATAAGTTCTTGGTGCGTCGGATTGGATCTCTGAAGAACTGATTTTTGTTGACCAGGTCACTGTTTTATAAGATTTGTTAATTTGACATAGGCTTGCTAGACTTTGGGTTTAAAACGAATTTCTTTGATTGAAAAATATTGAGTTAACACGTTCCTGTGAACACTAACTTGTTTTTGAACGTGAAGAGGAGAACGACGAATCAGAGAAAGAAAGAGGGTGGCTATTCAAGCCAGTCGCTTTTTAGCGTTAGTTCGAATCACATCTCTATTCACTCACCACATTTTAACTTAAAATCTGTAACATATTTAAGTTTTTTGAATATTTTATATTTTCTAATTTTTTTTTTTTTTTTTTTTTTAATTTTATCAGCATTTATTTAACGTTTAAGTTTTAACTTTCGCTATTTTTTCTTTGTTCTATTTTCTTTTTTTTTTAACCGTGAAAAAAAAAAACTCATTATATTGGAAGGAACATTGAGGCATAATGCATTTACATTCATTGTTATTCAAATATATTGAATGTTGTATTTGGAGATTCATTATTACAAAGACCTTTTGCTCATTCATACAGGAATATTTTTGTTTCCTTCGGAACTCATAAACCATTGTAATTTTTTTTTTTTTCAAACTAGTAATGTTAACCGATGCTTAATAATTTTTTTTCGTTCTGATGAAAGGAGTTATTTCTTTGAAAAACAATGGTTTAAAGAACTTTCTTATTAACTATTCCTTGGTTTAATATTTAAATATAATAAACTTGTAAAGTATGCACATTTGTGAACTATTTATATTTTTTTATATTATCATTTTCCTTTCTATAATAATGCTCTATCTCCAACACTGAGCATATTTCTATCGCACTAAGAACTAATATAAAATAATTATTTTATAATATTTTAAAAATATATGTTGATGTTTTTGTTAAACTTCTGTTTGCGACCTTTCGTATAATGGGCTGAAGAAGTGCCATATTGGAATTTATGTAAAAAAAAACATAACTAAATAAAAATAATTCTTAAATGTCTCAGAAACGAACGTATGCCTAACCGTTGTTGATCGTGGATTCTTGGAACTGTAATAAATAATGTTGTACATTTATTCATCTCTACTAATACAAATATTTATATATATATATATATATATATATATATATATATATAAATATATAGTGGGTCACACTATTAAGGAATCAGTTGATAAATCGTCACATTTGGTATCTATATAAAGAAAAGTTTAATTAAATAATTTTATACCAAGATCACAAGGAGATTGTTTGACACCGATTTTTTTATTAAAAAACTAAAATATTACAAGTCTCCAGGATACAAATAAATACTGTAGGTAAAATTGAGCTCAATAGTAAACAGTAATTAGTCCAACAGAGCTCATATATTATAACTCGGTAGAATCCAAAATTTATGACCTAATTAATAGTTTGCAATCATTCTCCAAAAAAGTCAACACTAACAATATTTATCCTCGTGCACATGTTTCAGAAATGTAGCCCAGTACTACCTGCTATATGGTCAGGTCATCTGCGAGTAAACCAGTTCCGCATTAGGGCTTATCGCGCGATAACAGTGGCAAGACCCTTTTTTCTTCTTTTTCTTTGTACTAAGTAATTACTGCTTATCAAGGTCCAAAGACCACTCGAGGATAAGGGTTAGTGAGTGTTAGGTGGATGGTGAGACAACACCGTGAAGATTGGTAACGATGGTTTGAAATTGGGAAGAATTTGATTATTTAAGAGGACGGCTTAACATGAATTTGTTTACATTGGACTTGAAAACGACCATGTTGTAGTCAGCTGAGAAGCAGCCTCATGGTATTGTGTTCCACAGACAGGTAGTTATTGGAAAGAAACTTTGCTCATGGAAGTTCCATTCAGTTTTAGGTATACAGAGGGAAAATTATTTACAATGGCTGTAGCTAGACGAGTTTTGTTATGTTTTGCAGGGGGGAGGGGGGGCATAGATTGGAGTTCAGTCGAGCACCTACCATGAAAATAAAAATAGAGTAGAAAAAGACTAGTAACGTTTCTTCTGTGAGAAAGAGGCTGCGGAGAAGAGAAGAGGACATCCCCCACTAGATTTCGAAGTTGGTCCTGTACTCTGTCAAGGCAGGAAAGAGTGCTCCGAGTGGACCCGACCCAGATGTCGTAACAGAACTTCATCTCGTGAAGTATTTTGTAGAGGATTGCGTCAGGTTAGATAGCTTCTGGAGCAGTAGAATGATCCAACCATTTTTCCAGCAACCTTGGCAACGGATTTGATGTATGTCTTTCATTTCAAGTCTGGAGTGAAGGTCAGTTCTAGAAGCTTATCAAGGCAGTGGGATTCCTCAAGGTGAGAGCCCTTCGTTTCAATTTGGGCAAAGTGAGGATCCGAGCGTTGGTGGTGAAAGAAGAGAAGCTTGGTTTTTAGACATTAAAAGCCACCAGCAACCTTTTCCCCCAATGCACCACATGCTCCAGGTCAAAAGAGAGAGAATCAGAAAGATCTTTATCATTAATGCTCTTCGAAGTGTTGCCATAGATTGTTGTGTCATCCATATAAATGTCGACGAATGAGCTTAGAATTTTATTTGGGAGATCATTGATGAAAAGCAGGAAAAGAGTTGGGACCAGAATGGATTCTTGAGGCACGCCAGCATTGATACTATGTGCTTCAGACTTCTCTCTATCAACGACTAGTTTTATGAACCTATCTGAACGAAAGGATTTGATAGCTGAGAGGACATTTACAGATGTTCCATAGCTAGAAATCTTGTGAAGTAGACCTTTATGCCAAACCCTATCAAAGGCCTTTGATATGTCAAGAGCTATTTCTCTATAAATGAATAGATTCAGTGATGCTGTGTGATATTACAGTCAGTACATCAGCTGTTGATCTTGCAGGACGAAATCCATATTGCTTGTAACTGAGTAGGTTGTTTTTGCTGAGGTGATTGACAACTTCTTGATAATTAAAAGAAGGTGAAATCTTTTGCAGGGTCAACGGCCATCAAATTCATATTCACACGTGCACAGAAGAGTGGCAGTGTTCAACATTGAGTTAACTTCATCATATCACATTCAGCCTTTATTGCAACCTGTCATGTCATGTTTGCTAATGATTGGACAGGCAGGCAGGTGGAAAGACATATAGACACACGTTATGGTTATTGATATGCGTGTGAATTTAGTCAAAAATATTGTGTTATTTGTTCAAATAAATATCTTCTGTTTAGTGCAATCTGAAATTGTTTTATTATTTTGATTCTCCAGTTTTTTTGAACAAACTACATTTGTTTTAAAATGTTGAATACTCTCTATGATCTGTTGAAAGGTTGGAAGGGTTAGGGTCCACATACTTTGTTTTTCACCCCAAACAAGGCATATTGCCACTGAGACATAAGAGGTTACTGTGATTAGGGGTCAGATTTATAGTCCAAGAGGGAGAGACTAGTGGTTGGTGCACCAGCCCAAATATAGTAACAATACTCCATGCATGGTCGAATGGTGGCTTTATAGAGATATAGGATACTGGCAAGTGTGAGAAGTATAATTGGAAGCAACTTTTATGTATGTGTTCCAATTCAGGTTGCCTGTGAATGTTAGACTGTAGTGATATCTACAAACGAACACCAAAATGCGAATGGCTTTTTAGAGCGACCCTCTTTCTTTCCCCGGGTTCGTCGGATACGCTTTGCTCCTCACTTTCCAAAAACAAAGAAACTTTTAACACATTTTGGCTAAATAAGAATTTAGGCGAATAAGATTGAGCCCTGGTCGATTTAAACCTGATGATTGCGCAACTCTTGCTTCACAATAACACGTGCATTCACCGTTACAGGGGGTATCCATTGTCTCTCAAAACTGAACTGAGGCCCCATTCAGCATTTTCATTCTATTCAGTCAGCTTTAAGCTTCTATTCCTATCCATGTCGATTATTAAGTAAAGCATGTCAAATCTGTCGCATATCTTGTTCTCAAAAGAATGTGAATGGGATTGCCGGAACAGATAAATAAATGACAAACAAAAATAACAAAAATAGCATTCCTCAATTGCGGCTACGGAAGAACGAGGGTGAAGTAGGGGGATTCAAATGTAAGATAAGCAAGTGATAATTCTCAATTTACACAACAGAGGGAATAACAATACTCGATACAATAGCCGGCATGAGAAACCAGAAGTAACAGAATCGGGCTGAGCTCATAGTGTAGTACCTGTTCCATCCTAATCCAGGAGGAGGAGAAATCCTTCTAGACTGAAGCAATTTTTATGTTTGTCCTAATCCAGAGTGTCCATTTTTGAGGGAGCTGGATTTTCCACACATTAAAAACCAACCTTGTGTCTAACTTTGCGTTCGTGGAGAGGCAAGTATATAAGGACTAAAAATTAAGCAAAACAAAAATTAAAACTTGTTGAGTCAGAGTTATCTAACTTGGAGATATATTTAAGCACACCGGCGTTGATTTTATGTGCTTCCGAAAACTACCCATAAACAACTACTTTTATTGACCAATCAGAGCATAGGGATTCGATTGTAGCGAAGATATTGCAAGATAAACGCCAACGGGTAACTGAACACAGGGTATTAATGACCAGTTTACTGTACCATCAGGGAGAGTGTTGGTCCCTAAGGCATGCCAACGTTGATTCGATGGTAGTGAAGACATTGCCAGCTGTTGTGAAGCAACCCATTGGGACAGACCACAGTTAAGGCCTTTGATATGTCAAAGGCTATTTTTTTTTTTTTTATGGAAATCACTCCAGACACGGCATGAAGTGACTTGACGTAAGGAGCTAAAATAATACCATTTCAAAGTCAAAACCTAGCGAACGATAAGTGTTATATGGATAGATTCCAACCCCCAAAACAGCAATTATTCTCCCTTTGTCTGAAACATCGCTCATGGAATGTGAGGACTAAGAGACAAAATAAGGGAAGCAAGATTTACGAGGCTGCCGAAAGTAAAACTAAGGTCTTCTTTCCACTCTCCTCTATTGCTCTAGAAACAAATACCTGTTAAGAGATTCACTGATCCTATGCGATATTACAGTTTGCACATCAGCAGTCAACCTTGCAGGACGAAATCTGTATTGCTTGTCGCTAATTAGGTTGCTATTTCTGAGGGGGTTGACAATTGCTTAATTCAATACAGATGCTTAGAAGACTGACCGGTGTGTACTGAGATGCAGAGGACTGATCACCAGTGGTTTTAAATACTGGGCAAACCAAGAGAGTTTTCCAAATAGATGGGAATCGTTTCTCCTTTAAGCAATGATTGTATAATTTTGTTACAATAGGAGCAAGTTCAAGTAGCAGTTTCTTAAGCACAATGACTGGAATGTTATCAGGACCAGTTGCCTTGCTTGCAGTGAGGTTTCTGATAAATATGGGAATGTCCCGGATCGATATATGAACATCACTGAAGAGTATTTACAGTTATAGAGGGGATATTCACGGAGTTGGTGGCCCTGGTCGCAAAGAGTAGAGTTTGTAGCAAAGTTCTTTACAAAAAGATGCCAAAAAGATCTCCTTGATGATGGTTGAAATAGAGGTCTTACATCTGTTCAGTAATTTTCCAAATCTCATGTGAGTGAATCCTCTGTTCAGTATTTCTGGTTTTAACAGATTGGGCATAGGAATCTTTCGCGTTTTCAATGACCCATTTGCAGCGGTTGCAGCGATTTTAAAGGTGGCTTTGGATTCAAGATATCTATTTCATTCATCAAGATTAAAATAGTGATTTTTATGGAGTATGGTAGCAGCACACTCAGGAGTTAACCATGGCTGACTATTTGGTCTCTGTTGAAATTTTTAGACAGTATAAAACACTCAATAACAACGGTTACCCACGTTTTTTTCTGAAAATGGAATTTACAGCTATCCCAATCAGCCATTGACTATCGATACACTCTGCGATGAAAAGAGACATCAGAGACCTCCCTACTCTTAGATTTGATCTTAGAGACAACCGAGTAATTGGAAGATCCAAGATGATAGAGAAGCAGGTTTAAATACTATAAATGGATGACCAGAAAAATTAAGTATTCAGGATATTGATTTACTCCTCTCCAGGAGTTAGGCACAAGGCCAGTTTTTATCTTACTCCCACAAGTAAGATGTGACCCAAGGTCGGGTCGGGAAAGTGGGGTTTAAAAATTGCCTGGGCAGCCCCGTCGGCATTCCCCGGTAGGGGCGCCTCAGGCAGTAAGCAATAAACTTACTCCTCCCCAAAGAGGGGAGGCGAAGCCTGGGAGGGTGGACATTCTAGAACTGCACAGGACAGACCCATTGACCGGCGTAAATCAAGACCCGAAGACTAAGACAATACCAGTCTATGGGGTGCAGTATCCATCGGAACAGATACTACACTTTGATCTTAGCCAAAATGCCAAGAAGAAGTATGAGACAATGGAGAGAACTCAGATGTGGACAAAGTATATTTGGATAGCAAATTTGATTATCGAGAAGTTTTGTTACCTTGGTGATACTATTAGAGCACAGGGAGGAGCTTGTGCGATTACAATACATAGGAGTTGATGGAGTAAATTTAGGGCTGCCAGTACTAACCAGCAGAGAGTTACCACTGTTGGCCAAGGAAATAATCTATCAGGTATGTGTATGCAGTATGATGTATGGAAACGAAACCTGACCAGTGAGGGCTGAGGACATGTGTTGCATGAATAGAAATGATATGAGAATGATATGATGGCTGTTTAATGTGAGTCTTAAAGATAGGCTTAGAACTGATAGGCTCAGAGGAAGATTAAATCTGGACAGTATAGGGAGACTATGTTGGTTTGTTCATATTGAAAGAATGGATGAGAGTGCTTGGGTTAGTAGATGTAGAAACGTTGAAGTAAGAAGGTCAGTTAGCAGGGCAAGATCAAGGAAAACATGGGAGGAAGTGATAAAGATGGATTTTATAAAAAGAGGAATAAATAAAGACCCGGTCAGAGATAGCTTAGTTTGGAAGTCAATTTCTAAAAGCTGTCCAACACATGCCAACATATAAAACGTGTGTTAAACTGAATATAATAATGATCTGTCGTTACATATTTTCGTAAAAACTTTTTTTTTTTTTTAAATCGAGGCACCTCTGTGACTACAAATACTTAACCAAAACGAATACTAGTCTCCGCCCCCTTCCCCATCTTCTTTCTAAACCACAGAAATCTGGAACGTCTGGTCAGAATACATTTTCAACTTCAGAAGTCAAAACAAAAAAACAAAAAGCTATTATATGCTAATAGGGTCATAGAACACTTAGATTTTAAAAAAGAAAGTGTGGTTAACTTAGTAAATAGGCATTAAATATCAAAGCGAATATGGACTTGTATTGTCGGTCTGAAGAGTTCAAGGGTTTCTTAAAAGATGGAGGATTTAAACATTAACTGCAACAACAAAATAAGCCGGGGGGGGGGGAGAACAGAGTAAGTAAATAGAAAGGGAGAAAAAAAAAAGAAAGGAAGAAAAGAGAATTATAAAGTATTAAAATTCTAATTGTCTACCAAAGACAAAGCAAAAGATTTTGACAGAAATAGCAGCTGCAAGCGACAGCAAAGTAAGAATGTGAAGTTTTTCGAGGACCATTTCAAAGATGGCCGTTGAGACGGTAGCCAAGAGTCTTTAATCATGTGAGTCAATAGGTCAAGTGCGCAAGACTTTCAGATATGAAAAGAAACGGCATCATTCATCATCATATTACGGTTTAGCGTCCGTTTTAAATGTTGGCTTGTGTTGGACGGCTTTTAGAAATTGACTTTCAAACTAACCTATCTCCGGCCAGGTCTTTATTTATCCCTCTTTGTCTTAAATCTATCCTTATCACTTCTTTTCATGTTTTTCTTGGTCGTCCCCTACCAACTGATCCTGCTAACTCAGCTGTTCTACATCTACTAACCCAAGAACTCTCATCCATTCTTTCAATGTGAACAAACCAACAAAGTCTCCTGTTCTGCACACATTTCTCTATACTGTCATATTTAATCTTCCTCTGAGATCATCCGATCTAAGCCTGTCTTTAAGACTCACATTACACATTCATCGTATCATTCTCATATCATATATGATATGAAAAGAAACAACAGAAGAAAATCTTGCACAAATAAATTGGGGGGGGGGAGTTTTCTAGTTGGGGGATTAAGGCCCCATTAGAAAGACTCCAAATGATCGAAATATGTTAACATTTTCTCAACATTTGAATATTTTGTCATTTGACTCCATTTTTCCTTTGTTTTTTTTTTTGTCTTTTTTTACATGTAAATCCTTGGGTTATTTTATGTCGACTTATGTTTTAACTTTTCTTTCAGTTGGTCAGTGAGGGTTGAGCACATGCATTGCATGGAAAGAAATGATATGAGAATTATACAATGATTATGTAATGTGAGTCTTAAATGCAGGCTTACTTCTGGTGATCTCAGAGCAAGATTAAATCTGGACAGTATAGGGAGATGTGTGCAGAACAGGAGACTTTGATGATATGGCCATGTTGAAAGAATGGATGAGGGTTTTTGGGTTAGTAGATGTAGAACAGTTAAGGTAGCAGGTCTAGTTCACAGAGGCAGGCCAATGAAAACATGGGAGGAAGTGATAAGAATGGACTTGAGAAAGAGGGATAAATAAAGACCTGGCCAGAGATAGGTTAGTTTGGAAGTCAATTTCTTAAAGCTGTCCAACGCATGCAAGCATGTAAAACAGACGTTAAACCGATGATGATGATGATTTTGGTATCCTGTCCAAAAACAAACAAACTTGCTATGCTAGAAAAATACAATATGTCTTCCTAGAATGGTAGCCATATTGTATTTTTCCAGCATGGTGAGTTTTTTTTCACTGGTTCATGTATACCAGTCAACTTGCTATAACTAACTTATTTTGGGGGTTTTGGGTTAGTAGATGTAGAACAGTTAAGATAGCAGATCTAGTTCACAGAGGCAGGCCAATAAAAACATGGGAGGAAGTGATAAGAAGAGACTTGAGAGAAAGAGGGATAAAGATCTGGCCAGAGATAGGTTAGTTTCGAAATCATTTTTTTAACACCATCCAATGCATGTCAGCATGAAAAAAGGAAATTAAAATGATGATCATTAACATTATGAAGAAAAAGAAGGTTTTATATGAAAATAGTTCGAATGGAAGAAATTTATCATTTGCTTAAACTCATTTTCTTTTGGATTAGTCATTTGGACGAATCGTTACTGATAAACACATATTTTACATCCACTGCAATATTTTCAAGCCATTTTTTTCGTATTGATAATTATGCCGATAAAAAAGAACCAACCAACAGCAGATCAACTTTTTGCTGAACAGAGTGGTTTTGATCGAATGCCTTCAACTCCTTGATATCTTTAGATAGGTATTCATTATGTAAACATGCGTCTCCCACCAGATGCTGATTCATGTCATAACCAGCACAGATTCTATTTTACCCATGAGAGCTTGACAGGTACTACCACTCAGAGTCAGATTGGACCTGAGAGCAATAATAACTAAGGTTGACTCCACATCCTCTAAATCTACCAATTGTTTGTTACAGGCAGCGAATATTAAAAGCTATCAAGACATTTAATGTTATCGTTTTTGTTTTTTTTACATTTAAATTGCCGATTTTTTTAGTATCATTTTCTACCGAATGCTGTCTTTAAAAAAAAAAAATGCATTTTCCATGTACACCTTTACAGTATTATTTTTTTGCAAAGGCAGTCATTGAGTTTCGACTATGGGTATAATAAGACATTTCATCCTTGAAATGAGGGGGGAGGGTACGGCATATCAACCCTTTCCACGTTATTTAATGCTGAATCCGGTCAGTTTGGTAAAAGTTTTTATGCTTCAAGTTCTTTGTATGTTCAAGTATTTATTCATGGTGTTTGGTTGAGTGAAAGGAGGGAAGGGAGGAAGAGGGAGATGGAGGGAAAAGGTGAGGGGAGAAATTGTTTTTTGTTTTGGATTTTGCAGAAAATGATTGAGTTTTGCAAAGAGAAAAAAAGCAATAAAACATCAATATTTGGTGCATTTTGGGTCAGGATTACTTTCACTTTTATTGCCCGTCCCTATAAACAATAGACAAAAAGCCTTCAAGTGATTCTTGAATTTTGTTCGTTTAATTCTTAATTTAATTGTCAAACTTGCACCAACAACACCAATTGGTCCAGAGACAAACAAAACTGAGATATCTAGAAGAGTATTGAAGACGAATGGCACATCAGAGTTCTCTACGATTAATGCATTTTCAAAAGGTTTTACTCCCAGTGAGTTTATCGTGGTATTTCTATATAACTGTGTTTTTTAGAAATAGGGTTGAGGAGAATACACTAAAACGATGATTTTATGAACTCTTGAGTATAGCAAATCTAAATCGGAGTTATTGTCCTATGCCTTTCCTTAGAAATTATTCTGAGAATATTTTATTATTTAGAAAGTAGCAGTCCTATTTTGATGTACTATTTTCTATTGATGTAAATAGACAAATTTTAATGCTAAGTCATCGGCCCATCGACCAATAGAATGGCTTGGGATATGAATACAGTTTGTTGGACTAGTTCTTCGAAGCGCCCATGCTGTTGATGGTTGGCTGTTTACAGTTGGAATCAGGCCGCACAAAAAATCAGTTACGTTAAGGCTGGTTCCGTTAAGAATGGAATCTGTCACGATGCATGGCGCCTCCACCCTTTTTTTGTAAAGATTACTATTGAATGTTTTGGTGCTTCTGTATTATTGGAGACAGATTACATTTCTATTTTTATTTTAGAAGAGTCAGTTGAAAGGGGAGATAATTCAAATTTTTTTCTCAACGTATCCTCTGTAGTTTTATTTGATTTTGTATTAAAAAGTCAGCGCCGAATAGTACAGAGCATTGTGATTGATTGATAAATAATCCTTCCACGTATATTTTTTTGTTGCTTAAGCAGTTTATGGACTAGGCTATTTTTAAATTAAATTTTTACGGTATCTTTTGTTTATTAAATTATTAGGTGAAAGTACAGAATAGTTAATCACCAACAACCACCCACCTCCCTATGTTAAGAATGACTTTCTAAATTATAACGTTATTATTTCAGCCCGGTCCATAAACTGCTAAGTAATTATTTTATTTTCTTACTAATTCTTTAGATTTTCCTTATGGGTTATGGTTTCCACAAAAAAAAAAGTTTGAATTACTTCCCCTTTCAACTAACTCTTCTAAATTAAAGATGAAATTTCATCTGTCCCCAATAATACAGAAACACCAATGTTTTTAGTTCTTTCCGATTATTGCAAAAATAAAAGGTATTTTCTGTTAACTAACAATGTTGTCTACTCTTTCTTCTGTAAACCAGAGGGGCATTCATCTGTTTCGAACACTGAGTCAGTTCCATTTGTAAATTCTTATATACAGGTCGGCTTTTTACCTCTCGGGCGCTGACTTTTCAACCCCCACTTTCCGACCCGAGCTTGGGTCACATCTTACTTGTGGGAGTAGGATAAAAACTGGCCTTGTGCCTAACTCCTGGAGAGGAGTAAATTACTCCATACAGACATATTTTTACTCTTTTTTTTTTGCCCATAACATGAGGGAAGTTATTGGTACATGTGGTAATATTGAATAACTTCTGCTAAATATACATTTTTTTCTGATGGTGAATATACCATAAGGACTTCATTTTTACTTTAGAATTGGAATATTTTTTAGAAGTGGAATGTGGACACTATTTTTGAAAAAAAAATCTATAAATATAGAAAATGCTGGAACCCTTCTAATAAAAAAAAAGCAATTTTCTTCAAACTTTAAAAAAGATTGAAGGAGTTTGAAAAAACTCCAATCTTTTTTAAAGAATTTTTTTCAATTAATATTTCAAATAATATTTAAAGCATTTTCTACTATGTTAAATTTAGTATTTTACAAGATGGACTCCCTCTGATGAAAAAAAAATATTGTTTTCGAAATGTCCGGATGTAAGGAGCTATAACTTTCTGTTGAACATGTTAGCGAAAATAAACAATTAATATGTTTAATTTTGAATAATATCTTTGTTTGTTTTTTATATATTCCCCAACCTTTATATATATATATATATATATATATATATATATATATATATATATAACTAAAAGAATACCAATTCAGGACAGGTAAAATTAATTCCATGAACAGAATAGTTTTGCAACACTTATGTTCCCTTACAATGAGTAAAATCAAGATATAATGATACTAAACCATAAACCTCACGACTAGAATCCTTATTCTTTCTAATTTTGATCCGAATCCATTACATGATGTTGCTTCTAGAAAATGTCTAAAATTTAAGGCTTAAGTTTAAAGGGTCTTAAGAAATTGAAATTTAGGCAATCTTGATTCATTGGTGTCTAATGACTATGGATAAAATTTAATGCATATCCGAAATATTTGAATTTTCAAATGGATGGTTGTACTCATATAATGCCACCTAAAACCCTTTAAAATACTGCAAAGAAATATTTATTAATTGATGTCTAACACATGTTAACATTTCATAAAAATTGCAGATATCTGAATTTTCACGAAGAACTTCCACTCCATTTTTACTCCGTTTGTATAAAACTAAATTCAACAAAATGTGCTTCAAAATTCATAATGATCGGTTAATTTGTTTAGGAGTGAATCCTGTACACACAAATATAAATATACATTTATAACTTCATAATGACATATGCTTTTTTAATAAATATTTCGTATCCACAAACATGTTTCAGGTTCACAAACAAGCATCAGTGTGAGTATATATAACTCTTCTGTCAGCCATAAGAGTTAAACTCTGGACTCCAGTCAACGTTGACTTTTATCCAACACCCTAATCAATGCGGCTGTCATGACAGCTATGTGAAAGAGGATAAAAATAAACACTATTTCTCTTTTATGAATATACGAGGCCTGTCTAAAAAGTATTCGACCTTAGGCCAGAAAAAATAGTTCAAATACCCGATAGGGTTGGGACCCTAATCCCTTTTAAAGTAGGCCCTTTGTGTTTGCACACACTTAACCCACCGATCCATCCACTGCCGGAAACACCTCTAGAAGTCTTCTTTTGGAATGGTGTTCATCTTCGCCGTCGCGTTCCACATTATCTCGTGTCTAGTCTCAAAATGCGAACCTTTCAGTGGCATCTTCAATTTTCGAAACAACCAGAAGTCGCAAGGAGCCATGTCTGGAGAGTAGGGAGGTTGGCAAACGACTGGTATTCCATGTTTGGCCAAGAAATGTTGGATCAATTAAGATGAATGTGCAGGGGCATTGTCATGATGCAGTTGCCAGTTTTTTTGCCGTTCACATGCCTGGTCTTTTGCGCTGAACTTTTTGAAGACATTACTCTTTGAGAATAACCACACCCAAGCTGGAAAAGACAGAAAATCCGACAAGCAACAGACCTATACCACCATTTTTGTGTTTGAGATATAGTTGTCAAATATAATTCTATATAAGTAGGGTAATTATTTATATTCCTTGAATACATCGCTCTTAGAATACATTGCTCTCAGAAGGAAATTTCACAGTGAAATTTCACTGTTCAATAGCCAACAGCAAGCATACATTCAAACAGAGGGAGGGGTAGGGTTGAAACAGCTGTCGGAAGGAAGAGTATTGATTTACTCCTCTCCAGGAGTTAGGCACAAGGCCAGTTTTTATCTTACTCCCACAAGTAAGATGTGACCCAAGGTCGGGTCGGGAAAGTGGGATTTAAAAATTGCCTGGGCAGCCCCGTCGGCATTCCCCGGTAGGGGCGCCTCAGGCAGTAAGCAATAAACTTACTCCTCCCCAAAGAGGGGAGGCAAAGCCTGGGAAGGTGGACCTCCCAGAACTGCACAGGACATACCCATTGACCGGCGTGAATCAAGACCCGAAGGCCAAGACAACACCAGTATGGGGTGCAGTATCCATCGGAACAGATACTACACTTTGATCTTAGCCAAAGGGCCAAGAAGGAAGAGTAATTCACACATGTTAATATATTTGAAAGAGCGTGTAATATCAGTTTAAAGAAAGTAGAGGTAACGAGAAAGAGTGATAACATCAACTATTCATGTGTTTGGAAAGTGTATTTTCTCTTTATTTAACAATTAAAGTTAGGATAAATTGACTTTTGTTTCTCGATGGCTCTTTCAAAAGATTTAATTAAAAGCAATAAAAATATGTATTTTAGGAAGATAGAATCATAAAATTCAAAACTATTTTTTTCTTGAATTTCAATTTGAAAAACTTTGACCATCACCCTTGTACAAATGCATCCATAAAACAAAACCAAAAACATTTTTATTTTTATTTTTATTTTTTTTCGGATTTAACCAAAATTTAAACCCCTTTAATCATTCTTAAAGTAAAAATGTTATATCACTCAAGTTACTACAGGGTTTAAAAAAAAAAAAACTATTTTGGAGACTGAAATTTTAACATTTCGTAAGACATCCTATCGATTTTATTGCAAAACTTATTTGAATGACCTCTTCCTTTATTGAATTATATTTCAAAAATGTAAATATTTTCTTACAATTAATAGAAAGGGCAAAACGAAGGGGGCAAAAATGAAAGTAAAAAAACTCTTCCAGTTATGTATACATATATTGAAGATAATGAAGTTACTTTGACTATGAAATTTTTTCCCATGCGAATGCTATGGAAAGTAAAGGTCTAAGGGTGATTGTTACCAAGACCAAAGTGATGATCCGTGGTTGTAGTGTTGGAAAGACCCGAGGAAGAGGAAAATCCCCCTGCTCAGTTTGTTGAAAGGGAGTCGGGTGCAATTCAATTTTCTGTGGCACTTGTAAGTATAAGCAATAAACTAACCCCTTCTCAAAAGAGAAGGTAATACTTTGGGAGGGTGGGCCTTCTGAGACTGAACAGAACCATACCTCAGTCTCGGGAGGGTGGGCCTTCTGAGACTGAACAGAACCATACCTCAGTCTCGGGAGGGTGGGCCTTCTGAGACTGAACAGAACCATATCTCAGTCTCGGACTGATGTCAAGGACGTATCCCCAACTGGTAAGAACACACCTGCTCAAGCTGTATCAGGTAAGTTCATTAGTATACCTCTGAGCAGAGATTCGCATTGCACAGCTAATCTACCATGGTCCATATTTTCTGGGAGTAACTAACATTCGTGCCCCCCCCCCTGTCCACTATTCATTAGTGTACTTCACATACGAAATGCATAAACTCAAAGTAAAATTGTGTTACATGTGAGAACAGTTTGATTTAAATCGCCGACGAACTTGTTATTCTTTATGAAACTATTGAGAATAGGCCATTATCAATGACAAAGTGTATTCTTACAAAATAATTAATTTTCATTGACAACTTTGTTAAGACTATTAAAATGAAAGGTTGGTAAAGAATGAGAGTTCAGAGAGTCCCAAGAGCGTTCTAGTGAAAGAAGAGTTGTTTTGTCAGTAAGGAGAAATTGATGACAAGTTTGTTTCGGATGGTGTCGTGTACGTAAATGGGATAGGCATAAAGATATGAGTGCATATATTAGTGTGTGTGTTTTGTCAATGAGAGAGTGTATGTATGAAATATGTATACGTGTTCGGTGAGTGGTGTGCGTGTACTTTGCTGGCCGTACAGAAGTTCGTTTGTGTCTCATCGCATTTGTCGAGGGCCCTTTGGTACCGAGCTGGATTGTAAAGTATGCATGTGTATTGTCGCTGAAAGAAGAACGGAAGAGAGAAAAGGGGGAGAGAAACACTGTGTTTAGGTTGTTATATTATGCGCAAAATTTGGAAGTGAATATCTTTGGCATTTTGATTGGTTGAAAGAGACTGCTGTTTGAGCTTTTGTCCAATCAAGAGTGTATATGTAAAAACAATATTTACTGCTGCTGCTAACAACACTGCCGTAGGCAAACACGTAGTGCTCTAATCCAGAGTAAAGGTCTCAACTAAAACTTTAAAAAAAAAAAAAGTTGTTGTCCATGGTTAGAAAGCATTGTTTATATGGAAATATTAATTATGGCGTTCTAATTGCTTATTATTTTTAATAATTAATATTTCCATATAAACAATGCTTTCTAACCAAGGACAACAACTTATTATTACAATTTGCACCGCCATGTGCCGTCCAAAAAAAAAAAAAAAAGACTCATTCGTTCATTAACATTGAACTGATAACACCAAAAAAACAAGATGAGGACTAAAAGAAAAAAAAAAGAAAGGTATTTTTATATATCTTTATTTGAAATTCAGTAATTCTGAGGAGGAAGTATATCTTCGAAAATTAAATTGAAAAAAAAGTTAATAAAACTAAAATGCATTGTATGGCGTTCTAATTGCTTATTATTATTTTTAATAATTAATATTTAAAAAAAATTTTTTTTAATTCTAAGACCCCACAAAAAGAATGATATTGGTCGGATATATGTCACTCCCCCTGGGGCAGAGTAATAGCTTTTTTCAAAAATGTTCGTCTTTTCTGCCACACCCTGTATTATTACTGCTCCTACTACTAGGAAAAAGTAAATGCAAATCAATCAGCATCGTTCGACATTTTTGACCGATTTGATTCTGTTCTTGGCATCGGTTTCCCAGATCTTTTCTAGAATCAGGTATTTACAGGAGGGACCACATATACGAATTTGATTGGTCCCACCCTTTCTTCTTCTCTACACTCTCTCACACACACACAGACGTAATGTTGCTAGTCTATCTTTACTATAAATACTATTATGGCATGTGTTTTGCAGAATTGTCTGATCTATTCCCTGCTTCCTTTGTTCCAGCTTGTTTGACTCTTTGGTCCAGTAGTCTCCATCAATTTGCTGTTTTGATACCTCATTGTAATACAGCTTCTTTCCAAGAACTTCAGTCTTGTGGAACTCTTCCTGCTGACCGTTTTCCTCCTATCTATAGCCTTGGTCTTTTCAGGACTAAGGCCAATATGCATCTCCAGTCTTTGCAATAATCATATTTGTTCTTTGTAGCTCTTACATCAAGTGGCTTCATGCCTTGTCTGGAGCGATTTCCATTTTTAAAAATCCATAAGTTAAAATGGTGCTATAGAACGAATTGGATTCAAACTTGCCATACTCAGGTCCTCAGTCCGCATCGTTATCCACTTCACTAACGCCACCTTCCGACGAGTAGCAATAATAATAATGCTACTACTAGTAATAACATTAAACACTTCTGTGTTTAAAAATATTGGGTAGGGAATTGCACCAAACTTTCCACAAAGAGGAGCCCTTGGGATGCTGGATGCAATCAAATTAAGAATACTATGATGTTTAAATAAATTTTCAACAGCCAAGGAAAAAGGATGAGTCATAATTTTCTAGTTAAAAAAAAAACAGGGTTACGAACTCGCGTTATTGTTCTTCCTTAGTTAGCCTCTTTCTCGGCTTGTTTATAAAGATGGCGACAATAAATCTCCGGTCTAATTTTCATTTCGGCGTTTCACATGTACAATGAAACTTGCTATAATCTAGTGTTTTAACGCTATTTTTTTTATTTTTTTTGTACTAAAACAGTTCAAGTAAAAAAAATTTGCTTGCTAACAAGCAATTTCACTCTAAATAATTTACATGGCTGAAATTGGAATTAACCGAATATTCTACAATTGAATTCAAGATTTTAATTTATTTTCAGGAAGAAGAAAAAAGCAGTAACAGAGTCGAATTGTTTTGCTTAGTTTTTATTAGCAACGTAACGTTTAACCACAAAATGTTTGGCTACAATGCATTTCTTTTTAAGGGCCATTCTAGGACAGTTAACCTAATTTTTTGTGCTTTTTAGGAATAGGTATCCAGAAATTTGTAGTCGTGACGTAAGCAGTTCCGACTACGAACCGAGAAAGCCGAATCAAGTTCCGATGCTTCTTCTACACAATACGAACCGAACTAAACCGACTTCGTAAACTAAAACGAAACATTAGTTTAGGGTTAGGAGGTTAGGTTAAAAATTTAAAAACAAAAAAAAAACAGTTTGGTTCGTATTGTGTAGATTATTCTCTGAAGTTCGTTAACGTTCGACGTCTCAGAAATGTTCGGTTAAAAACTCGGAATTGATGACGTAAGTACTGATATTTTCTTGGATACCTATTCCTAAAAAGTTTTTTTTTTTTGTTGCTATGGGAGATAAATCCTGTGCGATATTTATGGGTTTTTTTTTGGGGGGGGGCGCTATTTTTTTAGACGATTACGTGTGGTTTTACGACATTGCCACTCGAACTTTGAGTTAGTAAAAATAATTTGGTTAACTGACCTAAAAAACTTGAATGGCCCAGAAATGAGGGATCATTTTACATTACAAAATTGATCCTCCACTCTAAATTCTAAAATAATTGTTTTTTTTTTCTTTTTTTTTTACCAACAAGTTTTTCACGTAGTCGGCTGAAAAAGTAGAATCTCATTGGGGGGGGGGCGTGTTTACATTCAGCGGAAGGTGTTAATCTGCAAATTTATCAAACTCTGTTTTGTCTGTAGTTAGAAGAAAAATCTTTCGACTAAGCGATTTTTTTGTCCCATCGTGCTTTAGGGGAAGGAGCTCGACCCCCCCCCCCTCCTCGTTTAAAACAGGGCATGTGTCTAATTTTTCCCCTCGGGCGAAAGCAAGTAAATAAACGCAACGATAAGAGAAAATAACAGCGAAACAAAAAAAATAGGTACTGATATCGATCCCGAACCAGCTTTCGTGACGTTCGACTCGGAATCGTTCGGCTGTCCTACGCAAACGGCCGAGTATTAACGAGCCGAAGCAGCGAGCAGCCGATAACTTTGTTACAAAGTGAAAGTGCTTTCGAAGACGGTTTTTTTGTCAAGAAGTTTTTTTGAAGAAAATAAACCCAAAATGAATTTCGAACAGCTTTGCACTGTAGTATCATCGCGAACAAGTAAGAATAAATAATAAAATGTTAAAAATATGTTGTGATAAAAGTAATTTTGGTACCTTTTTTTTTTCTTCTAAAAAATTCCATGTAAATAAAAATACAGTATTCATTTTATAACAGTAACCTCGCTATGTTTTTTTTCCTGTTGTTTCTTTCAAAAAAATTCATGTAAATATGTTTAATTTTCTTTGCTTGTTTCTTTAAAAAATTCCTTACCCTAACCCTTAAAAACAAACAAGCAAAACATTATCATAGGACGCAGCACCGTATCAAAAATGTCGTCTGGTACAAATCGGCTCGTCAACTATCGCTGGTTCGGGATCGATAAAAGCACCAAAAGATATTTATAAATTCTCTTTTCTATATTAAAAGAATTATGAGACAACTGTTCGTGTGTCTGCATATGTGTGTGTCTCGCCTCTGTGTGATATTTTAAAATTTACCATTAATCGATTATTTATTGAAATCAAAAATGCAAGAGCATTAAATAAAGCGATTTTTAAAATCCTATTTAAAAAAATTTATTTAATTATGAAATAAAATCCACCAGAATGCATTTCCGTAAACAAGTCATCCATTTGAATATTGTGTTAATAGTTGGAAGAAAAAAAAAAGAATTAATTATTTTGTGACCCATCGAAATTTGAAAGTAATTTGGAAGCATTTAAACTATCGGATAGAAAGTCATTTAAACTTGCTTTAAAATTCTTAGCAAATCCTCATGTATCGAACGTTTTGGAAGTTATTTACACCCAATGATTTTATAAATAAAAGATTAAAACAACATTAAGTTACCAACTATTAATTATAGTTTTATAAAAGTTTGATTCAATTAATGATTTAATGACCCAAGAATACCGTAATAATTACATCTTTTTTCAAATTCGTTTTTTTTTTAATAATAATATATGGATAAAAAAAATGCAATAGTTAAAAAAAAAAAAATTCCAAACAAAAGATGAAAACAAAACGACTCCCAGGTAATTGCACTTCATTTTTTCTGTCCTTGATCAGTGAAGGAGAAATCCTTCTAGACGGAGGTAATTTTCATTTTTGTCTAAATCCAGCGTGCCCCTTTTTTTTCTCCACATTCAAACCCGACCTTGTGTATAACTCTTGCCCTCGTGAGGAGCTAAGTAAATAGGGACTCCGAGCAACTCCGGGTAATCCTGCTAATGAAAATATATATATATACATAATTATCTGCAGACACGCATTTCGTCGTGTGGCTGAACCAGAACCTAGCGAGATTCGAAACCGGGGCAAATTTCGAATCTCGCTAGGTCCAGCCACGCTGATTAGGCATAATACGACGAAACACGTGTCCGTATATAATGACATTTCAAAAATATATGTCGCTCCCCATGTGGGCATTACATTGGTGAAGGGAAAATTATTGCCAAGCTTTAAGTAAAATGCTTTTCCGTATAAATAGCTGAATTCGTGCGACGTTTAACAATAAACACACACATATATATATATATATATATATATATATATATATATATAGTCTACGTGCAATTGAACGAAAACACTAGCAGTAATAATATCGTGTTTATTAAAACACGGAAGGAAGGAAAAAATATATACTTAACTCTATTCAACAGAGGCGACACTGCAAAATTAAGTAATCCCAAATAAGTACGAGCAAAAGGCAATAAGTGTTTCGTTTTAAAGTACAGCAGAAGTAGAATAATCCATTCTCCGAATATTTCCTTTTTTCTGAATTTTTAATAAATAGTCGACCTGTATTTACGGGCAGCACATGAGGAAAAGTCATAAAAGAAAAAGAAAGTGCCGGTCATAAATATTACGATGGGTGTGGCCTATTCGAACCAATCAGAAGGAGTATTTTATCAACCTTGTTACTTTTTATTTATTTATTTATTTACTTATTTATTTATTATACCCATTGTTAGTGAAGATGTGAAGTTTGTGTTTTTAGTTAAATTTGACTCTCTGCCCCCACACTGTCAACGGTAAAGTAACATTAATATTTAATTAATTTATTTTTAGTGCGATTACGCCTCAGAACCCAAAAATACCTGGAAATATATATATATATATATATTACTTAAATAAAATATCTAAAATTTTATTACGAAGTTTCACTTTACTATATAAATTTAACGTAAAATGATCAGCAAGTTTCTTTACCACATAGCATAGGGCAGAACCAGTAACCATTTCTCCGCTCCATTCGTAAAAATACATGCCTTTCTTGAAGCAGAACACTAACCCTAAGTTCGAGGTAGCAATAATAAAAAAAATTTAAAATGGATGACAATACAAGAAAATAAAAATCCAAAAATTTGATGGTTGAAAAAAATGTTCATTAACTTTTAAATTTAAATCTAATATTCATATTTGGTCAAATGTTGAATTATGTATTCATTGAATAAATGTTCTCTTTAAAAAATACATTGAGAGAGAGGGGCCAATCTTGACAAACTGTAAGACCAACTCCTATAATTATATTTAACAAAAGGGTCATCAGATGAAAGGAAAACAAGGCCCTTCTATAAATAACAAATGATATATCTATTTAAGTGACCTACACCGTTGGGTGTAGGTTGTCGAAAGTTAAAAGAGTGTCACAGTGAAGGCAGTAATAATAAAGTAGGAAAGGTAGGCCGCCAAAGGTTTTTGAGCAGTATATCTTTGAGTGGAGAATAGCCTGGCGCGTATATCAAGTTTATCGGGTCAGGAGAGAAGACGTCTTTCTTTCGTTGGTTCCTGGAAGCTTTTTGTGACTGTTGTGTAAATCCCAAAGCGTCTGGAATGTAGTTCTTCAAAGGTCTGGGCGAAATTAATCTGCCCTGCAGGCTGATTGATAATCGTGTAACCAAACCACCTCGCTAGGGCTGCCCTCCGCAAGAGGAAAGAAATATCAGTGTTTATGACTGCTACATATAGATAGATAGATAGATAGATAGATAGATAGATAGATAGATAGATAGATAGATAGATAGGTTTGGTATTCCACGTATGCTTCTAGAGATGCATTTTAATGATGATGAGTGGGTGGTGGTTGAAGCATAAAACGATGTTGTTTTCTATAATATTTTTCTATTATAGTTTTTATTCAATATCTCACATGCCCTGCGTTCTTCATCAAGAATGATCAGAGAAAGAAACAAAAAACGAAAATGAGGTCACCCATGTGTGGGGTATTAATGTGCTAGAAATTGGAAGGTCATATGTTGGGGGGGGAGGGGGTAAAGTGGAGGAGATTAGCTAATGCTGTTCAAATGTGTTTAGAGGCTGTTGTTTTTTAATAAAAAATATGTGATTATTTATCAAGTAAGAGTTTTCTGCGGGATTATAACGACCACTTACGTTGTGATTTTTGATGCGTCGTCTCGTGTTTACCCAAGTTTTGTAAATAAAAGCTATGATGGTATTATTTTGTATTTGTGATCCTGTGTTTTGTTAAGTTGTAGTAATTTTGTATTTTAATCAATCTATGTAAATTTCGGCAAAGTGTTGTTTAACTGTGTCTAGAGGCTGTTATTTTTTTTTTAAATATGTTCTTATTTTATTAGTTACATATAACAATCCGGTATGTGTCTTCTGCGGGACTCTATTGAGTCATATCATATTTAAACTTGAAAAAAGTACTGCAGAAATTATTTATACTTATTATGTTCAGTAAACGACCATTTATGAATGTTATGGGTGTTGGGTCACGCTGACCTGAAAGTAAATATAACTTATTATGATAATTAGATCGTATGTTTTTTTATGCTATGTCTGTGATACATTATTTTATTGAATTATTACGAAAATGTTTGATGGTAATGGTTTGCCTGTATATGTTAGATTATGGATGGTAGATCGACTAGTATAGATTTTGACACATGTGAATGAGTACGGTCGCAATGATCTGCTCGTGCGTGAAACAAACAACGTTCTCAGAGTGAATTCTAGACACATCTGATACTAGTCAGATTTGACAATATAAGGTCAGAAGGGCCAGACTCAGAGAAATATGCGGATGAGATCACTTATTGATATGACATCACGTGGGATCAGAGCGAGAGAGAATGATTATTTTTTTTTAATCAGACTGCTGTGGAAATTTGAAGCAGACAGTTGCTTAATAAGATGCTTTAAAACTATAAAACTGTGAGAATCGCATGTGGCGATGGACGCTGTTCTGTCTGTCTATCAATCTATCTATCTATCTATAATTAACTTAGGAATATAACTGTCTTTCTCCTTCATAAGTAAGTGTAGATTGTACTTGTAACTCATTTACTATTTTTTTTTTTCTAAATAAACCTCAATTCCGAAACTGTCTTTTAATTCTTCTATCTATAACGCAATGAAGAACTTATATATGCAAGGTCGAACAATGGGTCCTAGCCACAACGACGACACGGCGAGAAGAAACCGACGACAA
Organism: Sepiola atlantica; assembly: GCA_963556195.1. Taxonomy (NCBI): domain Eukaryota; kingdom Metazoa; phylum Mollusca; class Cephalopoda; order Sepiida; family Sepiolidae; genus Sepiola; species Sepiola atlantica. Next base: position 76,733,761 of record OY744532.1, on the reverse strand, counting down.
GAAGATGCATAGCAGCGACAAAGAAATAGACGGCGCTAATTGAAGTAATGAACCAAAGAGAAAAGAACGAGGACACACGCATATTTTAATATTAAGGACAAAAGGAATAAAGGACACACACATATATCAATATTGAGGACAAAAGGAAAAAAGTAAGCAACCCAATTAGAAAGAATAAAGGACTATGCAACATATGTTATAATTATAGTGATATTATTGTTGTAGGTTGGGAATAGCCTCTAAATACATAAACAAAAAACTTAGCTAACTGGCCCTCCTTTGCCCCCCCCCCTTCCAACAAATGGCCGTCCAATTTCTAGCACATTAATACCCCGCACATTGATGACCTCATTTCCTTTTTTTCTTCTTCTTTTTGATCATTTTTTATGAAGAACGCAGGGCGTTTGAAATACTGAATTTAAACTATAATTATAAAAACATATTATAAAAAACAACGACATCGTTTTATGCTTCGAACACCACCCATTATTATCAAATTTATATATATATATATATATATATATATACAGGGTGGGCCAAAATAAGGGTCCTATCTTTAAATTTGAATAACTTGAATTTGAATAACTTCCACAAAATAAAAGTTAAACTCACCAAACTTTATGTGTGTGTAGACTGACCCTTCCGAGATTTTTTGAAATAAACAAAACAAATTTTAGCCGCAAAACACTTCTTAAAACTTACAAAAACTAAAGTATTGTTTTTTACACTGTTTTGAGTTTTTTAAGCAAAAATAATGTTTTCTAAATGAGGGTACGTTCCTTAGGGCTAATACGGCTCATGCTTGCTTCGGAAGGTGTCCTTTACTTATTCTAAAAAAAATAAATAAAAAAAATCAATAAATAAAAAAGTTATGAATTTTTAAAAATAGGACCCTTATTTTTGCCCACCCTTGTATATACTAGTAGTTCCGAAAAAAAAATGTAATTTAAAATATGGCGACCATTTTGGAAATGAAAATGTTTACTCGTTCTGTTCCATGCTATGTGGTCAAAAACTAATTAATAAATAACGTTTTCTGGTAAGGAAGTGGGTAATCCTTTTTTGTTATAATTATATAGTAAAGTGAACCCCCGCTCTAAATTTTTTTTAAATTTATTTCCCCCGTTAACAATGTTGGGCACAGGGTAAACCTTTTTTTTAGGTTTTTGTTATTTAAGCAAAGTATCTAGTCAGTTTAAAAGCTTCAAAATTACTTTCATACTTCGAAGGGTCACAACATAAAACGCATCCTACCATTTTTATTTATTTACAACATTATCAAGAGATTTGAAAAATGGCCGACATATTTTTTACCTTAAACTGACAAATCGAAAATAATTTCTGGCTTGAATTAAAGTTTAATGGCAAAAGTAAGTCAAGTATTATGGTTTATTTGGCATGTGTGCTTGTAAACAAAAGGAAGATATTTATTTTTCACCAGCTCGTCGTTTCAAAGAACCGATAAACTTATAAGGGAACTTAATTGGTCTTAACCAAAGAGGTCATGACCTCCGTTTAGTCTTAAGAGACAATGGATACCCCCTGTAAGAGTGGCTGCACGTGTAATTGTGAAGCAACCCCCCCCCACACCTCTTCGGAATCGGCACTGCTGTAATCCAGTGGCAAGGAGAAGTTCAAGACTACTGGAAACAATGCCGAGATAAGCGGAGAGCACATACAGCACTTGGTATTCCCAAATGGTCACCCATTTAGTACTGGCCAGGCTCAATGTCGCTTAACTTCGGTGATCTAACGGAAACCGGTGTGTCAACGTGATTATGTCATAAACAAAAGAGGTAAACAAAAAAGAATTGAAAATAGTGTTTATAAAATTATACCTGGATTTATTTATGGTCACAAGTAATATACGAAACATTCAACAAATTTCTAATGCATAAAGACATGAAAAAATAGATTTACCAAGATGCGTAGGAGGACCACATGTCACAGAAAAGGTCTGGACAAACTAGAAAAGCAATGATAAATCAGAACAAAGGTTGTCACTTCAGTGATTAAATCAGAAATGGGAAAAAGGCAAAGGATTTGGCAAGCATGTTGCTACTTCTATAGTCAGCCTGAAAAAGGGTAACAAAGCCTGTGGATTTGTGAGTCACACCTTTTATATTGGTGCCAAAATGGTTAAATAAACGATCGTCACATGATCTGGGGTTCTACGCATTGAAAACAAGCAACCACAACAAATATGGCACTTTGTGCTGGAGCCGATAGAGTTTAATGAAAATAGAGTTTTAAAAAAAAGAAGGGAGAAAGAAAAAAAAAATGCTGGAAAAGGCTAGGATTGAACCTGTAAAATTTAGCTGACTAAAACGGGTACCATAGAAATCGCATATGTGACACTTAGATAAGATCACTGGCCAGACCCCACAGAAAGAGAAGAGGAGAATACCTAGGCTTCAGCTAGATAAAGATAAGCCGAAAACAAATATTTTTTGGAGGCAAAAACGAATCGAAAAAAATGTCTGGAAAAAATGACAAGTTATCTGTATTTGCTGACCAGAGATTGGTTTAATTGATAGAGAGAAAATAGGAAATAATGCTTGGAAAATGAAGAATTAAATGACCAATGGTTAGTGGTGAGACACAAATAAACAAACCCACATGACAGAAATGGAATAAAGAAAAAGAGGGCAGAAAATTAAAAATATAAATAAAATTTAATATTCTTTTCTGTACAGTCGCAAGATCTACTGGAACAGCTCGGCCTCATGGACATTGGTGCCATTATAGAGAGAAAAAAAAGGCTTCATTGGTATGGACACGTGGAATGCTCGAATGATGTCATTAAGATAGGTCGACTTCTAAATCTCAAGTTAAGTTGCCTTGGAGGGAACTCCGGCGGAGAGATCGCATAGTATGAAAGCTCTCTCCACTTGATTCCTATGATACAGTTTCTAAGAGATGTGGACTGAGATTTGCCATGCGTGCAGCTACCTGGACGGGTACCCAACAGTGTAGATGATACCTCTCAACCTGCACGTTAATAAAAAAAGAACCGATGTGATCTGAGTGAAACGCAGAGGTTACCACGGACTCCGATTGATTTTTGTCAACGAGGTTTACATTACAGCCTCATTTTTGTGCAATTTTGGAATTTGACCACAAGGACAGTCGGCAGGTGATAAATAGGTTGCACATTTACATCAGTTTAAATTGTATTTGGTGGTCCTCCCCGCCTCAAATAGAAAGTACCAATGATGAAGGTATGGGAATTTTGGTAAATTTTCCTGAACGTTGCAAGCGTCTCCACTTTGAAAACAACCTTGTGGCACATCTTGCTTTCATGCGAAGGGGGAATTTTAAATAGTAATGGGTACGTTCACTAGTACATATCTGATGATTTGGGTTCGCAGGGCAACGTTGAGATGTACACAAGAAATCAGTTATGAGGTCAGCGTATGCACTCAGATGTCACCTCAACTTGCTGTTACGAGAAACAAACGGATGATATTGAGGAGCCCGGGCGAAACTTGGGCAAGAGTGTTGGGATCTCGAACGAAGGCAATGCTCTGGTTTATATGTAATATAAATTACTAGCAAGCACCCCAGAAATAAATGAGGACACCTGTGTATTCTGGCTCCTATCCTCGAACCCTATATTACCATTTTTTTTTTTTATATATAATTTTCAAGTTATAAATAAAATAAAGTAAAACATTGTTTTCGCTGTTTATCGATGTCCGGAGCGACCACAAACCCCACGCTGTATTGTAACACCAATTAATATAAAATTAATACCACTATTGAATTCCACGTCAAATTTTATTCAAGTAAAACTGTGTTTGATCTTAGTATCGGATGTAGAGTTCTCATTACATCCCCAGGCAGAGTAATTATAAAAAGTATATTATGTTAATAGATAACCTACCTTGTCTTCTAAATAGTTTATTGAATGCCCTCCCTCAGACATTTCGCATATTGACTAACCATTGGGAACTCAACTTCATTCAAGAAAAATTCTTACATGGAGAGCCGCCCTTGTGACCTAAAAAAAAGCTCAGATAACTGGACTTCTAATTTTGTTAAGCCACAGTTACACATTTATTTGCAAAATATTCATTTATACCTAGAAGAATACCTGTCCCAGGATGGGTAAAATTAATTCCCTGTACAGAACACCATTTTTATGTTCCCTTACAAAAATTAAAATCACAATATAATGTCTAGAATTTTTTATTCAAATTTTTATCAAAATCCATTATATGATTCTCATTCTAGAAAATGTCTAAAATTTAAGACTCAAGCTTAAGAAATTGAAATTCTGAGAACCTTGCTTAATTAGTGTCTAATGACCAGAAGCGTGAAGAAGGAGGAGGGGAGGGGGGAGGGGGCAACAGGGCGGTTGACCCGGACATCTAAATTGGCAGCACATCCAATCATATTCAAATTATCTCCCTTTCTCATAATATTTCTCAGCACTATGGCTTATACTGCTAACGACAAATTCGATGCAAATCTGATATATTTGAATTTTCAAATGGGAGGCTGTGCCCATATTATGACCCCTAAAACCCCTTTAAAATACTCTAAAGAAACTGAAATTTAGGGAATATTAATTAATTGATGTCTAATGCGTATTGTTAACATTTCACAAAAATCGGAGATCTGAATTTTCGCGAAAGGCTTCAACCCCCTTTTTTCTCCCTTTCAGCCTAAAACTGAATACAGCCCACATTTAGACCCTTTACAACTATCAGCTGTGTTCTAAAATTCATAATGATCAGTTAATTAGTTTTAAAATGAATCCTGTATGTACAAATATATAACCATATACACATACAGATTTCTAATGCACGTCCTTAGTCTCTCTTGTGTTTGTCTTGTTCATTACATTGAGTTTCAGTTTGTCTTTTATCAACAGATTTCTAACACGGCAGACACACTTCAAATACAGTATAGACATTAGTGGAAATTAATTGATGTCTTTTCAGGCGCCAAATGTTTGAGAATACTGAGCAGGCAGTGGCGCTTTGGGAGAGAGGGTGGGGCAATGGCTTTTCACTATGACGACGATGACAGTCAGCAGCAGCAGCAGTTTCGCCTCCCCCTCCTTCTACAGCACGACAACAACGACCGTCATCATAATCACTATCGCCACAGCAACTACAGCAGCTCGTTTCTAACCAACAAACTAACCATAGCTCGAGTCGCCCATCATCATCATCATCATTATCATCATTATCATCTACAGTTTTATTTCTCCGGCCAGCCAAAGTTCTACAGCAGCTATGTCAAAAGCAACAGCTCCCAGAAAAAAGACCATAGGACAAAGAGAGTAGAAAGTGTACTTTGGGGTCACTTTCGGCTGCCTCGTAACTCTCGCTTCCCTTATTTTGTCATTTAGTCCTCACATTCCATGAGCGATATTTCTGACAAAGGGGGAAGAATTGCTGTTCATAATCTATCCATCTAGCACTTATCGTTGGTTAGTTTTTGACCTTGAAGTATTTTTTTTTTTTTTAGCTCCTAACATCAAGTGGCTTCATGCCTTGTCTGGAGCGACTTTCACAAAAAAAAATTTTTTTTTTTTAATTTAGCCAGGATAACCATCACCATCCTATGGTAACGATCCATCATCTTTCTTGTCGACTCACTGAATCATGAACTTAACGGTCACATATATTTTTCTGCACTCTTTCTTTGCCATATTTTTGTCTGTGTCTCCTTTCTTAGTTGTACGACGCATCACCAGCATTACACCCTGATATGCTCTGTCTTATGTTTGTCTTGTTCATTACACAACATTTCTGTTTGTCTTTTAACAGATTTCCAACAGAGGCACCACAAATATAGTATAGACGTTTCTGGAAATTAATTGATGTTTCTTCAGGCACCAAATGTTTGAGAATGCCGAGCAGACAGTTGCACTTTTTTTAGGAGGAGAGGGGGGGAGAGGAGGGACGGGGCGTTCACCGACATTAAAAACCTAATACCACATCTTACCTACGTGCATGGGTTTGTGAATACCAACATTGCCAGACTTGCTTATTTAAAAAAAAACAAAAAAAAAAAAACAGCAGTATTTTTTTATTATCCTCGTTTAGCCTTCTCTTTCTCCTTTTCCCAAGGAACCACTTAACAGTTTTTTTTGTGTTCAACACATAAAAGAAGTGTAAACACGGAAACTATTTGCTATTTCTTCCTCTTAAGCATAAAACCAGACATAAAATTGTACAATAAAAGAAATACCTTCACTTCACAGGAATGACTCTACGATGAGGCACAATTTGGAAGCTTTGTATGTTGTGAAGCTTAAGTAGGTTAGGGTTAGAGTTAGGGTTAAGCTTTGTATGTTGTGAAGCTTAAGTAGGTTAGGGTTAGGGTTAAGGTTAAGCTTTGTATGTTGTGAAGCTTAAGTAGGTTAGGGTTAGGGTTAGGGTTAAGCTTTGTATGTTGTAAAACTTAAGTAGGTTAGGGTTAGGGTTAAGGTTAAGCTTTGTATGTTGTGAAGCTTAAGTATGTTAGGGTTAGGGTTAAGGTTAAGCTTTGTATGTTGTGAAGCTTAAGTAGGTTAGGGTTAGGGTTAAGGTTAAGCTTTGTATGTTGTGAAGCTTAAGTAGGTTAGGGTTAGGGTTAGGGTTAAGCTTTGTATGTTGTAAAACTTAAGTAGGTTAGGGTTAGGGTTAAGGTTAAGCTTTGTATGTTGTGAAGCTTAAGTAGGTTAGGGTTAGGGTAAAGCTTTGTATGTTGTGAAGCTTAAGTAGGTAAGGGTTAGGGTTAGGGTTAGGGTTAAGCTTTGTATGTTGTGAAGCTTAAGTAGGTAAGGGTTAGGGTTAAGCTTTGTATGTTGTGAAGCTTAAGTAGGTTAGGGTTTAGGTTAGGGTTAGGGTTTGTATGTTGTGAAGCTTAAGTAGGTTAGGGTAAGGGTTAGGGTTAAGGTTAAGCTTTGTATGTTGTGAAGCTTAAGTAGGTTAGGGTTTAGGTTAGGGTTAGGGTTTGTATGTTGTGAAGCTTAAGTAGGTTAGGGTAAGGGTTAGGGTTAAGCTTTGTATGTTGTGAAGCTTCAGTAGGTTAGGATTAGGGTTAAGCTTTGTATGTTGTGAAGCTTAAGTAGGTTAGGGTTAGGGTTAAGCTTTGTATGTTGTGAAGCTTAAGTAGGTTAGGGTTAGGGTTTGTATGTTGTGAAGCTTAAGTAGGTTAGGGTTAGGGTTAGGGTTAAGCTTTGTATGTTGTGAAGCTTAAGTAGGTTAGGGTTAAGGTTAGGGTTAAGCTTTGTATGTTGTGAAGCTTAAGTAGGTTAGGGTTAGGGTTAAGCTTTGTATGTTGTGAAGCTTAAGTAGGTTAGGGTTAGAGTTAGAGTTAAGCTTTGTATGTTGTGAAGCTTAAGTAGGTTAGGGTTAGGGTTAGGGTCAAGCTTTGTATGTTGTGAAAGTTAAGTAGGTTAGGGTTAGGGTTAGAGTTAAGCTTTGTATGTTGTGAAGCTTAAGTAGGTCAGGGTTAGGGTTAAGCATTGTATGTTGTGAAGCTTAAGTAGGTTAGGGTTAGAGTTAGGGTTAAGCTTTGTATGTTGTGAAGCTTAAGTAGGTTAGGGTTAAGGTTAAGCTTTATATGTTGTGAAGCTTAAGTAGGTCAGGGTTAGGGTTAAGCTTTGTATGTTGTGAAGCTTAAGTAGGTTAGTGTTAGGGTTAAGCTTTGTATGTTGTGAAGCTTAAGTAGGTTAGGGTTAGGGTAAAGCTTTGTATGTTGTGAAGCTTAAGTAGGTTAGGGTTAGGGTTAGGGTTAGGGTTTGTATGTTGTGAAGCTTAAGTAGGTTAGGGTTAGGGTCAAGCTTTGTATGTTGTGAAGCTTAAGTAGGTAAGGGTTAGGGTTAAGGTTAAGCTTTGTATGTTGTGAAGCTTAAGTAGGTAAGGGTTAGGGTTAAGCTTTGTATGTTGTGAAGCTTAAGTAGGTTAGGGTTTAGGTTAGGGTTAGGGTTTGTATGTTGTGAAGCTTAAGTAGGTTAGGGTAAGGGTTAGGGTGAAGCTTTGTATGTTGTGAAGCTTCAGTAGGTTAGGATTAGGGTTAAGCTTTGTATGTTGTGAAGCTTAAGTAGGTTAGGGTTAGGGTTAAGCTTTGTATGTTGTGAAGCTTAAGTAGGTTAGGGTTAGGGTTTGTATGTTGTGAAGCTTAAGTAGGTTAGGGTTAGGGTTAGGGTTAAGCTTTGTATGTTGTGAAGCTTAAGTAGGTTAGGGTTAAGGTTAGGGTTAAGCTTTGTATGTTGTGAAGCTTAAGTAGGTCAGGGTTAGGGTTAAGCTTTGTATGTTGTGAAGCTTAAGTAGGTTAGGGTTAGAGTTAGGGTTAAGCTTTGTATGTTGTGAAGCTTAAGTAGGTTAGGGTTAGGGTTAGGGTCAAGCTTTATATGTTGTGAAGCTTAAGTAGGTTAGGGTTAGGGTTAGGGTTAAGCTTTGTATGTTGTGAAGCTTAAGTAGGTCAGGGTTAGGGTTAAGCTTTGTATGTTGTGAAGCTTAAGTAGGTTAGGGTTAGGGTTAGGGTCAAGCTTTGTATGTTGTGAAGCTTAAGTAGGTTAGGGTTAGGGTTAAGCTTTGTATGTTGTGAAGCTTAAGTAGGTTAGGGTTAAGCTTTGTATGTTGTGAAGCTTAAGTAGGTCAGGGTTAGGGTTAAGCTTTGTATGTTGTAGAGGCTTAAGTAGGTTAGGGTTAGGGTTAGGGTCAAGCTTTGTATGTTGTGAAGCTTAAGTAGGTCAGGGTTAGGGTTAAGCTTTATATGTTGTGAAGCTTAAGTAGGTTAGGGTTAGGGTTAGGGTTAAGCTTTGTATGTTGTGAAGCTTAAGTAGGTTAGGGTTAGAGTTAGGGTTAAGCTTTGTATGTTGTGAAGCTTAAGTAGGTTAGGGTTAGAGTTAGGGTTAAGCTTTGTATGTTGTGAAGCTTAAGTAGGTTAGGGTTAGAGTTAGGGTTAAGCTTTGTATGTTGTAAAGCTTAAGTAGGTTAGGGTTAGGGTTAAGGTTAAGCTTTGTATGTTGTGAAGCTTAAGTAGGTTAGGGTTAGGGTAAAGCTTTGTATGTTGTGAAGCTTAAGTAGGTTAGGGTTAGGGTTAGGGTTTGTATGTTGTGAAGCTTAAGTAGGTTAGGGTTAGGGTTAGGGTCAAGCTTTGTATGTTGTGAAGCTTAAGTAGGTAAGGGTTAGGGTTAGGGTCAAGCTTTGTATGTTGTGAAGAATAAGTATGTCAGGGTTAGGGTTAAGCTTTGTATGTTGTGAAGCTTAAGTAGGCTAGGGTTAGAGTTAGGGTTAAGCTTTGTATGTTGTGAAGCTTAAGTAGGTTAGGGTTAGGGTTAAGCTTTGTATGTTGTGAAGCTTAAGTAGGTTAGGGTTAGGGTTAGGGTTTGTATGTTGTGAAGCTTAAGTAGGTTAGGGTTAGGGTAAAGCTTTGTATGTTGTGAAGCTTAAGTAGGTTAGGGTTAGGGTTAGGGTTTGTATGTTGTGAAGCTTAAGTAGGTTAGGGTTAGGGTTAGGGTCAAGCTTTGTATGTTGTGAAGCTTAAGTAGGTAAGGGTTAGGGTTAGGGTCAAGCTTTGTATGTTGTGAAGAATAAGTATGTCAGGGTTAGGGTTAACCTTTGTATGTTGTGAAGCTTAAGTAGGTTAGGGTTAGGGTTTGGGTCAAGCTTTGTATGTTGTGAAAGTTAAGTAGGTTAGGGGTAGGGTTAGTTTTAAGCTTTGTATGTTGTGAAGCTTAAGTAGGTTAGGGTTAGGGTTAAGCATTGTATCTTGTGAAGCTTAAGTAGGTTAGGGTTAGAGTTAGGGTTAAGCTTTGTATGCTGTGAAGCTTAAGTAGGTTAGGGTTAGGGTTAAGGTCAAGCTTTGTATGTTGTGAAACTTAAGTAGGTTAGGGTTAGAGTTAGAGTTAAGCTTTGTATGTTGTGAAGCTTAAGTAGGTCAGGGTTAGGGTTAAGCTTTGTATGTTGTGAAGCTTAAGTAGGTTAGGGTTAGGGTTAAGCTTTGTATGTTGTGAAGCTTAAGTAGGTCAGGGTTAGGCTTTGTATGTTGTGCAGCTTAAGTAGGTTAGGGTTAGGGTTAGGGTCAAGCTTTGTATGTTGTGAAGCTTAAGTAGGTCAGGGTTAGGGTTAAGCTTTATATGTTGTGAAGCTTAAGTAGGTTAGGGTTAGGGTTAGGGTTAAGCTTTGTATGTTGTGAAGCTTAAGTAGGTCAGGGTTAGGGTTAAGCTTTGTATGTTGTGAAGCTTAAGTAGGTTAGGGTTAGGGTTAGAGTCAAGCTTTGTATGTTGTGAAGCTTAAGTAGGTTAGGGTCAGGGTTAAGCTTTGTATGTTGTGAAGCTTAAGTAGGTTAGGGTTAGGGTTAAGCTTTGTATGTTGTGAAGCTTAAGTAGGTTAGGGTTAGGCTTAAGCTTTGTATGTTGTGAAGCTTAAGTAGGTTAGGGTTAAGCTTTGTATGTTGTGAAGCTTTAGTAGGTTAGGGTTAGGGTTAAGCTTTGTATGTTGTGAAACTGAAGTAGGTCAGGGTTAGCTTTGTTTGTGTTGAAGCTGAAATGGGTTAGGGTTAAGCTTTGTATGTGATGAAGCTTAAGTAGGTTAGGATTAGGGTTAAGCTTTGTATATTGTGAAGCTTAAGTAGGTTAGGGTTAGGGTTAAGCTTTGTATGTTGTGAAGCTTAAGTAGGTTAGGGTTAGGGTTAAGCTTTGTATGTTGTGAAGCTTAAGTAGGTTAGGGTTAGGGTTAGGGTTAAGCTTTGTATGTTGTGAAACTGAAGTAGGTCAGGGTTAGCTTTGTTTGTGTTGAAGCTGAAATGGGTTAGGGTTAAGCTTTGTATGTGATGAAGCTTAAGTAGGTTAGGGTTAGGGTTAAGCTTTGTATGTTGTGAAGCTTAAGTAGGTTAGGGTTAGGGTTAAGCTTTGTATGTTGTGAAGCTTAAGTAGGTTAGGGTTAGGGTTAAGCTTTTCATGTTGGTAAGCTGAAGTAGGTGGTGTTCGTACGTACTCAACAACCAGCCCAACAGTGGCTTTGTTGGTGTCAGGCAGATAAAGTCTTTTGTTCAGTCTTAGTAGATCTACCTTCTTAGGCTGTACTTTCTCTTTAAGAAGGGGTTATTCTATTGCTAATCGCCTGAGGCGCCCCTACCGGGGAATGCTGACTGAGCTGCTGAGGCATTTTTTGTAGGCCGGAGTGCACCTTTTCTAGCCTGCTTACTTTTCAAAACTCCATCTGACCTTCTGTCTAACCTCCTGGGGAAAGGGTAAATAAACACCCCTGCGTAGCCATTACTCTCAGGTCTATTCTGACTCGAAGTGGTAGTACCTGTCAGTGTTCCATCTATTTGTTAAATAGAATCTGGCGTTTATTTACAAAACGTATGCCGACAAAACGAATTTATCTACAACCACAATACAAAACATTTAGCAGTAGGCCTCGGTCAGTCATAGCTAATTATGAACAAATATGTGAAAACATTAAAAAACTTGAAGCATACCATCTTTTACCAAAAGACTACATTCGTCATTAACCTCTTTCTTTTCACTTTTTTTTAATTACCTGTCCAAAAGAAGGTAACTTGCTTTTTTTCTTTTTTTTTTTTTTGCTTAATTATCCCTTTTATATTTGAATATATAGTGAATTTCACGAAGAAATCAATGGTGTGTTCTAATTCTGAGATATTATTCGTTCGGAGGCTGGCTGATTTAGAAAATGTCAACTTTACTGATATCTGTCTAGTGTGGCGAAAGCCTTCTGTGGGCATACAAACATACATACATACACACAAACACACAGACGTTTGTCTTTTATAAATTAGATTAAGTGAATTTGAGAATGTTTTATCAATATTTCAGAAAATTATAGGGGTTTGAAATGCATTCTGTTATTATCCTGAGTATTCTCGATATAGGCATCGCATTGCAGACACAATTAAAGGAGAAAATTAAATAAAAATGTAAATCTATTTGTTTTATTTTCGTCCCCAAACTGTTGCGTTTACATTTATCACGGCATTAGGTTTGTAAAGTGAAGTTTTACTTTCAAATGAAATCACTGACATTCATTAGGAAAAAAAAAAACGTTATCTCTTTTCTCAGTATCCGTTTCAATTTGGAATATCGAACACAATACAGAAATAAACTTGTGAAAAAAGTATTCTTTTATATTTTGAGCATAGTAACTAAAACACACCAACCACAATTGCTAAAAGTAAATAAAAATAATTACTTGTAGTTAGAAATAAACATAAAGAAAAGAAAACAGAGGAAAACCTATCACACTGCTCAAAGAACCAAAAGTTCTCGTGACTCGTAGAAAATGAGAAATTATAGAACAAAGCGTAATAGGCTGGTAAATTTAATTTCAGTTCAAGAATGCAAATAGTCGAAATTTTAAAATAATGTTCAGAATGCCTATCCCGTGAATACTCGGTATACCCCAGGAAGAGGTATAATAACCTGGAAAGAATTGATATGCTGAAAAATAAAAAAATAAAAACACCAGTAATAAATATTATAATCAAACCTTCACTAATAATTTAGAAATCCTCATATGTGTTGGAATTTTGTGTTGGAATTTTGAGGAATGACGATGGCAAGAGAAAAGAACACAAAACAACTTTTAAATTGAAACAGCTCTATACATGATTTGCAAGAAAGAAATGAAGGAAATAAAGAGAGAATAATGTGTTGTGTTGTCAATAATATATATTGCAGAACTTATCTTGTGAAAATTATATTTCTGTCCAAGTAACAGTTCTTGAGTTATTTGGATAATTCTGTGAAGATATACGGCTAAGAAGAAAATGTCTTGTTTTCTTGTTGCTACTTCTCCATGGCAAATTGTCCATGCATGTTAAACATCTGTTATAGCAGTCGGGAGTTATGTTGAACCCCAACCTAGCTTCTATAAAGGCACGGAACCAAAGAGGAAGAATATTTAAACCCACGCAAGCTCTTCAATCAAGCTGGTTATGTTAGAAAGCCTGTGATTAGTTCTTTCTTGACACACCATGAACATCATTACAAATGGGACCTGTTCAAAGGTGGTGCTTATCCGGAATTATCGAGATATTGGAAAAAAAAAATAATAAAACAAACTGAGAAATATCTGTTTGAATTACGTACCCGTGATAGAATGAATATATCCTATACCAAAAATCACGTAAATTAATAAAATAGTTTTTATTTTATAAAAGAAATACAAATTTTATCGATAATGTTGATATATCGGAGCCATTATTGGTCATATTCAAGGAGGCTAAGGGAGATAACACCCAAAATTCCAGACTTTATTTCTTCAGTTTGCAAAAGTTTGTATTATCTCCCTTGAATATGATCAACATGGCGCCGATATTTCCCCCTTGTTTGTTTATCGATAATATTTGATTTTCTTTTATAAAATAAAAACTACTCTATTAATTTACGTGATTTACGGTATAGGATATATTCATTCCGTCACGGGTACGTACATCGAACAGATATTTCTCAGTTTTTTTTTGTTTTTTTTTTGTTTTTTCAAATGTCTCGGTAATTCTGGATAAGCACCACCAAAATACTAAAAACCTAAAAAAATAAAAAAGGAAAAAGAAAATGGTAGTTTGCTTGAAGTATTGCTGGTAAACAAGTATGAATGTGAGAATTCCGAGGCAGGATCAATGCAATGTTGAAACACGGAAGGTGGAATATGGGATGAACAAAGATAAACGACAAGAGACAGTATAAGTGTATAAATCTCGGATCAATTTATTTATATTTTAAGTTAAGGCATTGCCCGTAGAGTGTATATAGGTCAGGTGGGGATGCTGACGAGCTGCGCTCATTCGCCAGTTTCTGTTGCATGGGTAAACTAGTGCGTTCGGGATTCATTTGCGTATCGTTTCTGACGGTGCTCGAAAGTGGGGGCAAAGGCATGGCCAGAGCGCATACATTCAGAGGACGAGTGTTTCCAAATCACACAAAAAAGAAGCAACACACGCAATGCAACAACAACAACAACAACAAAAAGAAGTTTTGGGTGCTTATTTACAACAGGGTCCCTGGAAAAAATATTTTCATGTAAAATCAGTATTTTGTACTTACTCAGGCATAGTTTCTCACTCACGGTACGCAAAAGAATTTAAAAATATCAAGTAGAACTTTAATTAGAACGATTTTTCCATTTCCATAAGGGCGATGTACAACGTCTATTCGCCGACATTTTGAGTGTGAGCGATCGATGGAATAGCCATGGGCAATAACTTGGTTGTTATTGTTAGAATTTAAAAAAGAAAGAAACACATATGCAATAATAATAAAATATATATTTATTAAATAAAAAAAATGAAAATTAAATAATTATTTTTGATTTCTTCACCGGGGTACTTTCCACGGTATAATTTTATAGATTAATAAAATGTAGGTGCTTATTGCCCTTGGCTATTCCATCGATCGCTCACACCCAGGGACCCTGTTGTAAATAAGCACCAAGTTTTGTTATGCGGAAACTGTCGGACCAAAAACAAAAACTAATTATATCACTTGCGCGCTGTTCTGAACAAGTACTTTGGAACTGTAGAAATAAAAATAAAAAAGACACCAAAAACTATGCAAAAAGAAAAATTGGTCGTTAAAAAACGTCCCCCTCCCCACCCACCCAAAAAATTGTTACCGTTGTAAAATAAAAGACAAAATAAAAACAAAACAAAACAAAACAAAAATTGATTAAACTTTTTTTTCTACAATAGGTTTCCGAAAATTGTTAATGGTCAAGAGATGGGTGATCATTTTACGTTAAATTTATATAGGAAGGTGATCCCCCACTCTAAAATCTAAAATATTGGGTAAAAAAAAAAAAATCAACATAATAGGTAAGTGTACACAGAAAATCTTTTTTTTTTAAATTGCCAAAACAAGTGATGGGTAAATACCGAAAAAGCACCCCAAAACGAGAATGGCCTGGAAATGGGGGATCATTTTATGTAAAATTTATATACGAAAATGATCCCCTACTCTAAATTGTAAAATAATTTATTTTTTTCTTCTTTCCACCAAATGTTGCAAGGTGTTCACACGTAATCACCTAAAAAGTTAGAATTTTATTTTTAGGAGGGGGGGGGGGTGTGATTCAGTGAAGGGTGTTAACCTACAAATTCACCGAAATATAACATACTTTTGTAAAGCTTATTTAAATAAAGGTTTACCTTGCTCGCACTGCGTCGTGTTTCAGTTTATTGCATTAGTTTTTGTTTTGTTTTGTTTTGGGTTTTTTCTTTCTTTTTAATGAAGTATTCAATGTCGTAAAGATCAAATAAATAAATAAGAATAAAAAACTTACATAACTTTTTTGCGCCACGAAATTATGGAAATTACCCGCGTTGGCGTCGTCTTTTTTTTTTTTTTCTTCTTTCTTTTAAAGTGAGGGAAAAATAAACCGACTAAATTTATGAAACTGCATCTGCTTTAATCCAAAGATGAGGCCGAAAATAACTCGCAATGAGTAGTTTAATTCCATTTAAAAAGAGAGGGAAGAAATGGGCCAGCCACTAACCAATCAACTAACAACAACAACAGCAATTGTTAATACTGTGTCTTGTCCTATTTTTAAAGTAGCCCCCCCCCCTTCCACCGCCCTGCCCCCCTTCTCTCACAATTTGCACCACACACAATTACTCATCCAGTGCACAAAAGAAGCAGGGTACCTAGACACACTAGCAAAAGGGAGGACAACAAATAAACAAATACAACTAAAAATTTAAAATATGTCTGGGTCAGAAATTAGTTTAGGAACCCCAGGCATAGGTCAACCTATCCACACCTCACTAAAAAGTCAGATAGCTCTATTGACCAAGATAGGTAGATTTGGTCTGTTGTTGGGTCAAGTCTTTCGGGGTCATTTTTATGCCGAAAGCGCATGTATGTTTTGTATACGAATGGCTTGTATGTTAATTCATTTCGGAGTTCATTTGTTTTTTGACATAAATCTGGTGAGGCCCAAATTTGGGCGTTTTGGGGAGTATGGAGTTACTCCTTTGTTGCCATCACTCCCAGGTCCACTCTGACCCGGAGTAATAGTATTTATTATTCCCGTCTATTTATAATCTATCGTTTAGATACTATTTGTTGTTTGTATACAAAGAGTGGACCTGGGAGTAATATCAGCTAAGGAGTAACTTGTTTGGGGTTTTGTGGACGATTAAACAGCATTCGTCCCATATATACTTTATCGTACAAGCAACGAACAAAACGATTACGATATGTTCAAGATACCACATTTATTTCATGCGAGCCTGTAACAGTCATAAATAATTACTTATTTTCTCTCTCGGAGAAATGTCCCTGTTATGCAATTTGGTCACACACTGACTAATCAGCTTGCAGGGCACATTGATTTCATCTGTTCCCTGAAGAATTACTTCAGCCCCTTTGGGAATCATGGTTAGTCAGCAGAAAGAATCCTTAAAAGCAACGAGGAAAGACTTTCTCTCTCCTGTCCCGCTCCACTGGACGCCCAAGCATCAACTATTTTCGCCTGAAGATAACTACTCATAGACATCCAAAAGCCCAAAGAACTTTCTACTTTTCCTTTCCTCACTCGGATACTGTCCAACTTTCTTCCACCTGGTAATTAAGTAAACCCTTTTGTTGTTATAAAATGGTTTTGCTTTTCCTTTCGTACAGCAATTTTCATTACTTTTTTTTATGGAAATCGCTTCAGACAAGGCATGAAGCCACTTGATGTAAGGAGCTAAAAAATACTACTTCAAGGTCAAAAACTAGCCAACAATAAGTGTTAGATTGATAGATTCCTACTCAGAAAACAGCAATTCTTCCCCCTTTGTCAGAAACATCGCTCGTGGAATATGAGGACTAAAGGACAAAATAAGGAAAGCAAGAGTTACGAGGTTGCCGAAAGTAAATCCAAGGTTCGCTTTTTACTAATAATATATAGGAGTGTGTCTTCACATTTTCTACTAAGAAGAGCTCTTATAAGCCTAACTAGGTTTGCTCCCAGTTGAACTGTGTGCGTAAAACACATACGTGTCTAGGAAAGTCTGAAAAGCGTGTGTGCTTATGTGTGTAAAAAAGTTGACGGAATGTGTCTCACATACCTAGAATTTTATGCATATGTTAGGCGTATGTGTTGTCATAGTTACGAGTTACCAGGAGTGGTCCACCCTGCAGTGTGTCGGGTGAGGCAAGAAGAGCTAAAACCTTTTTGTGCTTCGGCTTTTGATTGAATAACAGAGGAAACTTATGGTATCCTTCCACTCCACTAGATTTTCACAGTATACTGAAATCTGAGACATCAGTGTTGCCAACATACATCAGACAGTAGGTGTCATATTTGAAAGATACTTCGATAATTATGACTAACTATAGATATCTCTGAAAAATACAGATGTTGCTGAAATATGGTTAACTATCCTTCTGGTCCCTAAAAAGGGGCCATGGGCAATAATGGGTTGATCCAGTTTTTACCAGTTTTTACCTTCCATTTTTCACACAAATCCTTTATATTATCGCTTGAGTCATAGTAGACAAAGACAAAAGCCAATCGTCTATCTGATCCATACCAGAGTTTATGCTACAATAGATCATCATCATCATCATCAGCAGCAGCAGCAGCAGCAGCATACTAATCATCATCACCACCACCAACATCATCATCATCATTATCACCATCATCGGTTTAACGTCTGTTTTACATGCTGGCATGCATTGGATGGCTTTTTTGAAATTGACTTCCAAACTAACCTATCTCGGTCCAGGTCTTTATTTATCCTTCTTTCTCTCAAATCCATCCTTATCACTTCCTCCCATTTTTTCTTTGGCCTTCCCCTGTGAACTGAACTTGCTACTTCAATTGTTCTACATCTACTAACCCAAGAACTCTCATCCATTCTTTCACCGTGATTTAATCTTCCTCTGAGGTCATCAGATCTAAGCCTGTCTTTAAGATTTACATTATACATCCATCGTATCATTCTCGTATCATTTCTCTCCATGCAACGCATGTCCTCAACCCTCACTGGACAGATTTCACACTGTGTACATGTGTCTGATAGACTTTTTTTCTTGATCAACTGTGGTAACGCTATGCTGGTTTGTAATAGAATCACCAAGGTAACAAAACTTCTGAACAATCTGACCAGCTTTGCCATCCACATAAACTAATTATCTTCTCTCAACCTACCAGTAATTCCACTGCACTTCTTGTGTACTCAATGCCAAAAAATTGAGTTGCACCCGACTCCCTTTCCACAAACTGAGCAGGAGAATTTCCTCTTACTGGAGGCTTTCCAACGCTACAACCACTGATTATCACTTTGGTCTTGGTAACATCCACTCTTAGACCTTTATTTTTATATCATTCCTCCAAATTTTTCTATCTATCTATCTATCTATCTATCTATTTATCTATCTATCAGATCGGCTGGTTGCCCGGACCATATTGACCCAACTCCTCAATATTTCCCTGTTCGTCATGACTCCGTGAAGATCTTCGAGTTGAGAACCAGTATCTTCAATCAACTGTTTTGTGTACGTCTTATAGGGTCGACCAACTTTAACTGTTCCATGTGTTGGCATCCATAAAATCAGATCACCCATCTAACAAACGGCTGTATGTCAACTTGTCTAAAATATCATCAGTAATAAAAGAGAGGAAAATGAGATTCGCTGGACATTGTTATAGAAGCAAAGAAGAGATTATCAGTGATCTGATCTGATTTTATGGACGCCAAATTTTTAACTTAACAAATAGACCTTCCATTGTTTCACAGGCAAGTACTAAATTATCAGTGTACAGTATCTCTTCTGCACAACCAGTACGGAACTCTCTGGACAAGTCTTCTACAACACCAATGAAAAGCAACGAACTCAGTACAGAACTCTGATGTACTCCTACTTCAACATTAAAGCTGTCACTAAATGTGCTATTAATTCTAACATGACTTTGAGCATTTCCGTATATTGCTTGAACAACCTTCGCCAACTACTCGTTTGGCCCTAGTTTATGCAAAGCCTACCAGGCAACCTGTCTTGGCACTCTGTCAAAAGCTTTCTCTAGATCCAAGAAAAATACAGGTTCTTCTTTTTACCAAGGTACTTCTCTTGCATTTGTCTCAGGATAAATATCTATTCTATCATCTCTGCATATCTGACCTCTTATTAGCTGCTCAATTATTCCCTAAATAACTTTCAGGACCTGATCCATAAACTTTAAGCTTCTTTAATTAACTATTAAGCACTCTCCCTTTACTTATGTAACAATTCACAATTGTACTAAGTCCTTCAGAATAACCTCTTCTTTTATGATCTGATTTGTCATATCTGTAATCATTCCAATGCCTGTTTCATCTTCAACATTTCTGCAACAACGCCTGACATTTATTTATCTTACTCACGGCTTCTCGTACTATTTTTTCCTCTTATAGCTGGACCAGTTCCTCATTTTATATAGTGGTATTTCCAAGCATCTTCTTGTCCTGTTCATCTGTTTCTTACACTTTTATTGTCATTTCGAATGCACTTCTCTCCAGATAGATAAATGCATACTTATTACACCGGTCATCAAAATCTAGTTCTTAGTTTTGTGGGAATATGTTTCACACTGGTAAACATTATGTCAGCCATATTAAAAGTGTGCCCTTCTACCTATCATATAGGGTTACATCTTATTGAAATAAAATACAGCAATTTTTTTTGCCAACTAAAATACCATCCACACCCTACTAACTTCTTCTTCAAACTAAAGTAACATACCTAACTATTGTTTTACTCCAGATACAGTATCATACCCTATTACTGGGGAGGGGACGACTGTTGAGGTTGACCGTTGCAATTTGTTAGACACAATTACAATACAGCAACATGCAAAAAAAACATGATAGACACAGGAATTAAGTTCAATATAAGCATAGCACCGTTTTATTTGACCAGAAGGTACAATTACGAATGCTTAGGTTCAATCATCGTAGGGACGTTAATGTTGAGTGATTGCTTGCTCTCCAACGATGCTAGTCAGTTGTGGACGTCGTACTGAGGTTGAAGAACAACTCGACAGGTTTGGTCGCTTCTGCAACAATGCTGGTCGGATGTGGACATCACATTGAGGTTGAAAAACAGCTGGACAGGTTTTGTCGCTTCAGCAATGATGATGGTCGGATGTGGACGTCATACCAAGGTTGAAGAACGGCTTGACGGCTAAAAGAGAAATTGTCCTGAAAAAAGAACAGGGGTTGTCCTGGGAAAGAACGATTGATCGTAAGAGACTGGTCAGGAAGAAAGGAAGTTGATTAATGAGTTCGGTTCAAGGCTGTGTGGATGTAATGATAGCTAAATTGTGTCTGGGCTGTTCATGTCGACAGCCAGAGGAAGTTATCGAAACATCAACAGAAGCAGCTGATCAAATCAATGGTTGAACAAGCGACGCTAGTCAACAGCCGCTGATCATGTAAGATGGTGTAGTTAGCCAAACTGCAACAAGCGTCCTGTTAGCAGACAGAAAAATAAATCCGGTCAGAGCAGGGGATCAGAGCTGATATCCGAAATGTGATTAGCAGAGAGCAAGACTAAGTAACCAGAAACAGATACTACACTTTGGTCTTGATGATCAGTGAAGATTAGTTGTTTATTTAGTTTCTTCCTACTGAAGAAAGATGTAGCACAAGGCTGAATGGTGATCGTGGTGGTGGTGGTGGTGGTGGTGGTGATGGAACCAACACTCCTGAAGGCTCTGCAAAAATAGCCATGAACAAATCCTTCGGCATTCTCCAGTAGGAATGCCTCAGCCATCAGCAATAAACCAAACCTTTATAAAAGAGAGGAAGTAATATCCAGATGGGTGTATCTCCTAGGACTGTATAGAACCATACCCCCCCCCCCCGACAGTAGTCTGGAGGTACCACAACAGTCCCAAGGCTGAGTGTTTAGCAAGTTGGCATCAAGGACCATTTTTGAAATCTTTGCTATGACTCGACCGAGGATTGAACCCTGGTCTCCTGGACGAGTAGCACACACTCTTACAATTATGCTAAATGGGCCGGTCAATTTAAAATATGATATTTACCAATTTTTTTCTTCAAATAAAATAGCATACCTTACTGCTTTCTTCTTTCAAATAAAATACCATACTTTATCAATATAACTAAAATACAGCTGATTTGTTTACGAATGAACTGAAATGCATTATGGTGGAATTTAATTTCAGAATCAAATTAATATGAAGTGGGGGAGCTATTCACTGACTTGTTTACTTGACTGTGGTGTGTGTGGGGGTGGAGGCTTTTCTTTTCATTTTCAATTGCAACGTAAAACTGGATCGCAACCATAAGAAGTAAATTGACCAGAAACGACTGGAAAGACCCTATGGTGAATTTTTGATGTGAGATTACTGTCGAGGCAGGAGATCGCCATATATATATATATATATATATATGTGTGTGTGTATTAATTTTCAAAGTTTAATGTTACCGGTAATACTTACATTACCGATTGTTATCCTCTGATGAAAAGAATTTTTCTTTGAAAATCCATGGATTAAGGATAATGAGATCCGTCCTTGTTTTGAACTTCTGATGATGTAATAAACATTGTAATTTTAAAACTTTTATTTTTATTTTCATCATTCATTTATATATATATATATATATATATATATATATATATATATATATATATAAATAAATAAATAAAATATGAAACTAAAAGTATACTTTTAGTAGATAGAACCTATAGTGAAATGGTTTAAACTCAATATACGAGATAGGGCAATTATAAAGATAGATGTAAGAAGAGGGATAATCATGTACGAATGATAAATTTATTTCAACTTCGATTGTTCAATGCAAGGTGTATTCGGTAAAAACATGTTTATTGTTCTTTCCTTAAGCCAAGGCTTTTCAAAGCTTAAAATCTTATCATCAGAGGAATTACATAGATAGATAAGTTGGCAGTGGAAAAGTCAAAATTCAAAATTTGAAAAAATATGAAAAAATATTAAGTAATGGAAAGTGAGAATGTGCTTGTAAAAAGATGTGGGGTCTGTCCAGTTGGTAAATGTCCGTTGATAAGGTGTCCAGTGAAAGGAGATTTAAAGATGGAAAAGAAGGGTTTTCGTGAAGGCAGCATTGAAAAAGTTCAAGAATGAAGTAAATCCAATAAAAAGATGTTTAGTTCAAATTTTGAATTTCGGCTTTTCCACTGCCAACTTATCTATCTATGTAATTCCGCTGATGATAAGATTTTAATCTTTGAAAAGCCTTGGCTTAAGGAAAGTACAATAAACATGTTTTTACCGAATACACCTTGCATTGAACAATCGAAGTTGAAATAAATTTGTCATTCGTACATGTTTATCCCTCTTCTTTCATCTATCTTTATATATATATATATATATATATATATATATATATATATATATATATATATATATATAAGGTGATTCAGAAGTCACTTTACTTAGCTATTTAAAATGTCATTTACATTGATGAATCTCCCACACTTGTTGAAAGGCAATGGAAACGTGATGTGAACAGAAAGCCTCCTTCGCACAACACCATAATCAATCAAATATGCTACAAAGAGTCGTAAATTCCTTGCAAAAAAAGAATGGAGCTATGCGTGCAGAACGAAGGTGGAAATTTTGAAAATTTGCTGTAATTTTAAACTCCCATAAATGAATTTGTTGAATAAACTTTCTGTTTTGTATTACCGTATTTTTTAACTTCAGAATTTCAAAAATAAATAGCTAAGTGACTTATGAATCACCCTGTATAATAAATATATATATATATATATATATATATATATATATATATATATATATATATATATATAGTAATAAGTAGTTATACTGCACATCTAAAACAAAAATAGGTTTATGGCTCCCAAAATTTATATGAGAATTGTCCACATGGTGCAAGTGAATAAAGTGCTAAGTAACAATCAGTTCTAAGTGATCGTCTGTTGAAGGTTCAATCTTCAGTACAGGCAGTACTAAGAATATAATTAAAAATGACTTAAGACTTATGCCTGGTCATAGCTGACAGAATGAGAGCAATCTACCTCCATGAATGAGAGCAATCTACCTCCATGAATGAGAGAAATCTACCTCCATGAATGAGAGCAATCTACCTCCATGAATGAGAGCAATCTACCTCCATGAATGAGAGCAATCTACCTCCATGAATGAGAGCAATCTACCTCCATGAATGAGAGCAATCTACCTGCATGAATGAGAGCAATCTACCTCCATGAATGAGAGCAATCTACCTCCATGAATGAGAGCAATCTACCTCCATGAATGAGAGCAATCTACCTCCATGAATGAGAGCAATCTACCTCCATGAATGAGAGCAATCTACCTCCATGAATGAGAGCAATCTACCTGCATGAATGAGAGCAATCTACCTGCATGAATGAGAGCAATCTACCTCCATGAATGAGAGCAATCTACCTCCATGAATGAGAGCAATCTACCTCCATGAATGAGAGAAATCTACCTCCATGAATGAGAGCAATCTACCTCCATGAATGAGAGCAATCTACCTCCATGAATGAGAGCAATCTACCTCCATGAATGAGAGCAATCTACCTTCATGAATGAGAGAAATCTACCTCCATGAATGAGAGCAATCTACCTCCATGAATGAGAGCAATCTACCTCCATGAATGAGAGCAATCTACCTGCATGAATGAGAGCAATCTACCTCCATGAATGAGAGCAATCTACCTGCATGAATGAGAGCAATCTACCTCCATGAATGAGAGCAATCTACCTGCATGAATGAGAGCAATCTACCTCCATGAATGAGAGCAATCTACCTCCATGAATGAGAGCAATCTACCTCCATGAATGAGAGCAATCTACCTCCATGAATGAGAGAAATCTACCTCCATGAATGAGAGCAATCTACCTCCATGAATGAGAGCAATCTACCTCCATGAATGAGAGCAATCTACCTCCATGAATGAGAGCAATCTACCTCCATGAATGAGAGCAATCTACCTCCATGAATGAGAGCAATCTACCTCCATGAATGAGAGCAATCTACCTCCATGAATGAGAGCAATCTACCTGCATGAATGAGAGCAATCTACCTCCATGAATGAGAGCAATCTACCTCCATGAATGAGAGCAATCTACCTCCATGAATGAGAGCAATCTACCTCCATGAATGAGAGCAATCTACCTCCATGAATGAGAGCAATCTACCTGCATGAATGAGAGCAATCTACCTCCATGAATGAGAGCAATCTACCTGCATGAATGAGAGCAATCTACCTGCATGAATGAGAGCAATCTACCTCCATGAATGAGAGCAATCTACCTCCATGAATGAGAGCAATCTACCTCCATGAATGAGAGAAATCTACCTCCATGAATGAGAGCAATCTACCTCCATGAATGAGAGCAATCTACCTCCATGAATGAGAGCAATCTACCTCCATGAATGAGAGCAATCTACCTCCATGAATGAGAGAAATCTACCTCCATGAATGAGAGCAATCTACCTCCATGAATGAGAGCAATCTACCTCCATGAATGAGAGCAATCTACCTGCATGAATGAGAGCAATCTACCTCCATGAATGAGAGCAATCTACCTGCATGAATGAGAGCAATCTACCTCCATGAATGAGAGCAATCTACCTGCATGAATGAGAGCAATCTACCTCCATGAATGAGAGCAATCTACCTCCATGAATGAGAGCAATCTACCTCCATGAATGAGAGCAATCTACCTCCATGAATGAGAGAAATCTACCTCCATGAATGAGAGCAATCTACCTCCATGAATGAGAGCAATCTACCTCCATGAATGAGAGCAATCTACCTCCATGAATGAGAGCAATCTACCTGCATGAATGAGAGCAATCTACCTCCATGAATGAGAGCAATCTACCTCCATGAATGAGAGCAATCTACCTGCATGAATGAGAGCAATCTACCTCCATGAATGAGAGCAATCTACCTCCATGAATGAGAGCAATCTACCTCCATGAATGAGAGCAATCTACCTCCATGAATGAGAGCAATCTACCTGCATGAATGAGAGAAATCTACCTCCATGAATGAGAGCAATCTACCTCCATGAATGAGAGCAATCTACCTCCATGAATGAGAGCAATCTACCTCCATGAATGAGAGCAATCTACCTGCATGAATGAGAGCAATCTACCTCCATGAATGAGAGCAATCTACCTCCATGAATGAGAGCAATCTACCTCCATGAATGAGAGCAATCTACCTGCATGAATGAGAGAAATCTACCTCCATGAATGAGAGAAATCTACCTCCATGAATGAGAGCAATCTACCTCCATGAATGAGAGAAATCTACCTCCATGAATGAGAGCAATCTACCTCCATGAATGAGAGTAATCTACCTCCATGAATGAGAGAAATCTACCTCCATGAATGAGAGCAATCTACCTCCATGAATGAGAGCAATCTACCTCCATGAATGAGAGCAATCTACCTGCATGAATGAGAGAAATCTACCTCCATGAATGAGAGAAATCTACCTCCATGAATGAGAGCAATCTACCTCCATGAATGAGAGCAATCTACCTCCATGAATGAGAGAAATCTACCTCCATGAATGAGAGCAATCTACCTGCATGAATGAGAGCAATCTACCTCCATGAATGAGAGAAATCTACCTCCATGAATGAGAGCAATCTACCTCCATGAATGTGAGCAATCTACCTGCATGAATGAGAGCAATCTACCTCCATGAATGAGAGCAATCTACCTCCATGAATGAGAGCAATCTACCTCCATGAATGAGAGCAATCTACCTCCATGAATGAGAGCAATCTACCTCCATGAATGAGAGCAATCTACCTCCATGAATGAGAGCAATCTACCTCCATGAATGAGAGCAATCTACCTCCATGAATGAGAGAAATCTACCTCCATGAATGAGAGAAATCTACCTCCATGAATGAGAGAAATCTACCTCCATGAATGAGAGTAATCTACCTCCATGAATGAGAGCAATCTACCTCCATGAATGAGAGCAATCTACCTCCATGAATTAGAGAAATCTACCTCCATGAATGAGAGCAATCTACCTCCATGAATGAGAGCAATCTACCTGCATGAATGAGAGCAATCTACCTGCATGAATGAGAGCAATCTACCTGCATGAATGAGAGCAATCTACCTCCATGAATGAGAGCAATCTACCTCCATGAATGAGAGCAATCTACCTCCATGAATGAGAGCAATCTACCTCCATGAATGAGAGAAATCTACCTCCATGAATGAGAGAAATCTACCTCCATGAATGAAAGAAATCTACCTCCATGAATGAGAGCAATCTACCTCCATGAATGAGAGCAATCTACCTCCATGAATGAGAGCAATCTACCTCCATGAATGAGAGAAATCTACCTCCATGAATGAGAGAAATCTACCTCCATGAATGAGAGAAATCTACCTCCATGAATGAGAGCAATCTACCTGCATGAATGAGAGCAATCTACCTCCATGAATGAGAGCAATCTACCTCCATGAATGAGAGCAATCTACCTCCATGAATGAGAGCAATCTACCTCCATGAATGAGAGAAATCTACCTCCATGAATGAGAGCAATCTACCTCCATGAATGAGAGCAATCTACCTCCATGAATGAGAGCAATCTACCTCCATGAATGAGAGCAATCTACCTCCATGAATTAAATAAAGGATCCGGTTCAAAATTCCGTACAAATTTCCTGAGTTCAATAAGATGCACCTGAAGAAGATCGGAGGTTATATCGTCCGAAACGTTGTGAGAATAATATTCAAGATGAAAATGTCCAAATAATAAAAATAAAATTTCGAAATCTGATCTGTACATTAGAAACCTATTAATTATTTTTTAATATGAATGTTGCGTTTTCGTTTCACGACCCAACTTTATAAATAGAAATTTGCTTTAGTACAACAATAAACATGATACTTGCATACATTTGAACACAATATTTCAGCATGTTTTACACTCATGCAACTAGAATACATAAAATTGTTTCCGTGTGGTAAAAAATGTGTTAATTGTAATGTTTTTTTGTTTTTTTAGATCAATACAAATCACTCTAAGCAGATTTATAAGCATTTGAAAGTAGAGGTTAAAAAAGAAACGAAATTATTTTTTTACCAACTTAATATATTTTATTTTTTTGTTTAGTTTTCTAAAAATACTTGTTTGTAAAAGCAGCTTTGATTTATTGTTTCATGTGTACACTTGAATTTAAAAATAAAAAGGTGAACAGATAACAAAAATAACTAACTCCACTCCCTGCCTGCTGTAAAAGTCAAGGATCAAATGCTTTGGCTTGATGAGGGGCAACATAATTCACTGATCCTTCAGATTGTAATTATTTCTCTTTTGATTATTGATCAAACCTTAATCAATAACATGTCAATCAATTACTCTCGTTGAACAGAAGACCTTGTTATGTTTATTTCATACATCTGTTATCCTCAAATTATAAAAGTTGAACGTTAAATTTAAAAAGCGAAATTTCAAACTAAAAAGGCTCAACTTTAAACTAAAAAGGCTCAACTTCAAATTTAAAAAAATCAAACATTCAAATAAAAAACTTAACTACAAATTTTAAAAAGTTCAACTTCAAATTAAAAAAACTCAAGTTCAAATTAAAGAAGCTCAATTTAAAAGTTTAAACATTTTTTAATTAACAAATTAAAAAACTACAACTTCAAATTAAAAAAGTTCAACTTCACATTAAAAAAGTAAAGAAGGTCAATTTATAAGTTTAAAAGTTCAATTTCAAATGAAAATGTTTCAACTTAAAATTGAATACGTATTTCAAATTAAAAAGGTGCCATCCTAAGAATCGTTTTCATCTATTTTATTTCTACATTGTTTTGTGTCTCAAAACTTGCATTTTGGTTTCAATAAATAATGGATTAAATAGAAATAATGAAAATGCATAGACCACGTATAGACGAGATATACATACACACACATAGAAACACACAAAAAGTTATTTAGTGAATTATTAAAGTATTTATTTGAATAAATTAAAGCAGAAGAGAAATACAACATCATCTTCGATGTTTTTGATGTACCGATTCCTGAAAACCTTACTACTACTCCTGCTACTGAAGTAAGACGCTCAACGAAAAGAAAGAGAAATTCAACAGAACGTCTAGAGATTGACCCAAATAGGAAAAAATATATTTCCAGGAAGAAATAAATCTTATGAGGGAGGTATTGTGGACTGATCCGGATTCACCCATAGTGACAGGATGGATTCATCAGGTCACTATGAAGTTGCCACCTTTTCACTTACCAAGGAGAACCGCTTAGCACATCTGCCTAGAGCCGGTAATGGCGACCAACTTATTGTAATTAAGTATTCATAATACAATTCCTATTCCTTTCAATTCCTTTCTTGAGTTTCTTATTTACTTATTGTTATTCTTACGATATAACAGTTGTCTAATAATGGTATTAATGCAGATTGATGAAACATTTAGTTCTTTCACCTTTTACCGGGTTCAATATCGAAACCAATGGTATCGAAACTATAATCACTGTAGAGTAAATTTAAGAATAAACATAACTCTTACACTTCTCTTAAATGAATACACACACACACACATATATATTTTTGTAAGGTTTTATAAAAAAATATATATTTAGGCATATACTCCTTATAATTTCCTAAATATTTCCAATTGGAAGCTCAATGAAGTTGTATTACAAGATTCAGAGCATATATACTTTATAGTTGCATTCCAATGACCACAGGAACAATCAATCCAAAACCATAATTTTCATATTCACTTCAATTTCCTTTTATTTTCGTATTTCGGCGAATACCTGTATTTCTTCTTTGTTCTTCCGACAAACAAAACTCTTTTAATTTTTTTATTAGTTTTTCCTTTATTTTATTTATTTTTTCACAAAATTAAAACAAATTGCAAGTTAAAAGGCGCGAAAATACTTGCATCAAAAGTTGACATATATCTCGACATCCCCCTTCCCCCCTAAAATGGCGTTAACTTGCAATTGTGTTCAGCAAGGCTTCTTCTTGGGTTTTTCTCATCTTCCTTTCTTTCTGTTTTGGATTAATGTTTTTTGCATGACTATTAAATGAACAATTTCTCTGATGATCAGCGATGTTAAAATAAAAAACTATATATTTTTCGTTGACTAAGCTGTGAAACGCGCGTAACATATGAAAAAAATTAAAAATTTGACAAAATAAATATAAATGTTTGTTAGTCTAGGCAAAAAGGGAGCAGAGTGTGTAAGTCTTCCCTGCCAGTACATAGCCTCTCTATAGGCAAGCTCTATGAAGTGCCTCTCCATGGCAACACACGTCAATTGAGTAGCTTGCGGACTCAAGCAGAACTACAGGAGACTCAGAGGTGGTCTGCCCCCAGACATACGGCATGCCAGACCCATCGCTGTATGGACAAACCCTGATGCCCATGAACAGGCCCTCAGCTATAGGTAAATAGTACCACTACCTTGTGGTTATTCGTTGGTTCGATAAAGGCTGAGGGAGTAAACCCAAACATAAAATCTGGAGTGTAGCCCCATAGGCAGACAAGCGCTGTATTTGGCTCTTCTCTGGCAGCTACTGCAATCAACCTGGTGCCGGACGTACTGGTACTTCCATTCCTCAGGGCAACATCAGCAAGACCGAGAGAGGGATTCTGACGATTGGGTAACTCGGTCTCTCCATAGATCTGCCCTGGCCAGCGCCCTGGAAAGAAAACTTCAGCTATGCATCTGCATAGAACTAAACAGGGCAGCGACAGTTACCGGTTATAAGCCTACGGCTCAATTGGTGTACAGCTGGGCGCCAGGGGTCGATCCCGACGGTGGGAGAGGTTATTTAACCTCATTGGACAGCTACCGCCCGCCATAAAGCTGAGCAGCCCTCAGCCAGTAAGGTGCTATCCTTCCACTAGCCATCTGTTTTACTGGGTGCGTACTGCATAAGGCATAGGATAATTCTAACAAGTGGTCAGAAACCATTGCACCAAACAAAAACAAAAGTACAAAGAAACATCACTTAAGCTAGGGTGCTGGAATGTCCGTACTATGATGACTGGCCTATCTACTGGCATACTCAACATCTCCGATGTCCGAAAAACTGCCATCATCAACAACGAGCTACTGAGACTAAGGGTAGACATTGCTGCACTACAAAAAACTCGCTCAGCAGACTCTGGATGCCTAAGAGAATCAGACTATACCTTCTTCTGGCAAGGGAAGAAGGAAGAGGAAGTTTGCGAACACGGTGTTGGTTTTGCAGTCAGAAACTCACTGCTGGAAAATGTACAACTTTGTGATTCAGCCACTGAATACCTAATTTCACTGCGTCTGAACACCACGGATGGATCAATTAATCTATTGTTTGTGTACGCCCCAACACCCACGGCACCTAACGACACAAAGGAGCACTTCTACACTCAGCTGGATGACACCATCAAGGCATTTTCACAGAATGAGGACCTGATCATACTTGGGGACTTTAATGCGCATGTAGGTGGTGACAACGATGCATGGCCAAGCTGCCTCGGTAACTTTGGAGTGGGTAAATGCAATGATAATGGTCAGCGACTACTAGAACTCTGTGCCTACCATGACCTCTACATTACCAACACATTCTTTGGTGACAGGCTGCATCACAGGGTGTCTTGGGGACATCCCAGGTCAGGGCGCTGGCACCAGCTTGACCTCATCATTACTAGACAAAGGTACCTAAAACATTTCCTAATGTCTAGAGTCTGCCATAGTGCCGATTGTGATACGCATCATTCCTTAGTATGCAAATAAAGTTGAACTTCAACTCAAAGATTTCTACTGCACTAAACAGGAGGATATTGCGTGTATAGACGTTAGCAAGACTCAACACCCAGACCACATGGCGGAATTTAACGTGATGTTTTCCTCGACCTGCATCTGGACAGTGGCAAACACTCAAGAACGACACCCACTCTACAGCTCTCAAAGCCTTTGGAAGGAGGACAGGTTGTAAACGCAATGACTGGTATGATGCGAATTCTGCTACCCTTGACCCTCTGATTGAGGCAAAACGTTCATCTTTGCTTTCCTACAAGGCCAACCCATCTCCTACATCGCTGGCTACACTGAAGTCTTCGAGGGGTGCAGTCCAAAAGGCTGTCAGAGAAGCTGCGAACAACTAACGGACAGATGGACCTCTCCAGGACTATTCAGCGGGCGGCTGATACAAGCAACATGAAAAACATGTATGACGGCATCAGGAGAGCTACTGGACCCACAATCAACAAAACTGCACCACTGAAGTCCAAGTCAGGTGAACCTATACTAGACAAAGTCAAACAGCTGGACAGGTGGGTAGAACACTACTCCGAGCTTTACTCCAGGGAAAACGTAGTACATCAGTCTGTCCTGGATGCCATTGATGGTCTCCTCCTGATGCATGAGCTCGACGAGCAGCTTTCCATAGAAGAACTATCCAGGGCAATAGACAGACTGCCATCTGAAAAAGCTCCAGGAAAAGACTATATTCCAGCAGAGGTCTTAAAAAGTGGAAAAGCTAGCCTGCTTGAGCCCCTTCATAACCTTTTGATACAGTGCTGGAGAGAAGGCTTAGTGCCTCACAACATGAGAGACGCAAACATCATCACACTCTACAAACACAAAGGGGACCACAGTGGCTGCAACAACTACCACGGTATCTCACTGTTGAACTTCGTTGGCAAGCTATTCACATGCATAGTACTACTGCGACTGCAAGTTCTTGCCGGTCGAATTTACCCAGAATCTCAATGCGGCTTTCGATATGATCTCCTCCCTATGCCAGCTGCAAGAGAAGTGTAGAGAGCAAAACCAGCCTCTGTATCTCGCCTTTATATATCTGACCAAGGCGTTCGATCTCGTGAGCAGAGACAGTCTATTTAAGATCCTCCCACTAATCGGATGCCCACCAAAACTCCTCAGCATCATAAGATCCTAGCATGATGGCATGATCAGCACTGTACATTTTAACGGCGACATGTCTGCTGGGTTTGAGGTGAAGAGGTGAAGAGTGGTGTCAAACAAGGCTGTGTGTTGGCCCTGACACTCTTCGGCATCTTCTTCGCCATACTCCTGAAGCATGCTTTCAAGAACACAGCGGATGGTATCTACCTTCACTCCAGATCTGACGGTAGTCTCTTCAACATCGCCAGGCTCCGCTCCAAGACTAAGATCAGGTCAGTCTAGATCAGAGACATACTGTTTGCCGATGATGCAGCCATAGCATCGTATCAGGAAGATGGTCTTCAAAGACTGATGGACAGGTTTGCTGATGCTAGCAGCCTGTTCGGCCTCACCATCAGCCAGAAGAAAACCCAAGTTATGGGACAAGCAACCAGCTGCCCACCCAGCATTTCAATCCAAGGTACACCACTGGAGGTAGTTCACCAGTTCCAGTACCTAGGCTCCACTGCTTCAGACACCCTCTCATTGGACATAGAGTTCAACAAAAGGATTGGTAAGGCATCCACAACCCTCTCTAAACTAACTAAAAGAGTCTAGGAAAACAGCAACCTTACCACTTCTACCAAAATGGCCGTCTACAGAGTGTGCGTTCTCAGTGTCCTGTATGGGAGTGAGTCCTGGACCACATACTTAACACAGGATAGGAAACTCCAGGTCTTCCATATGAGGTGCCTACGTAGGATACTTGGTATCACATGGCAGGACAGAGTGAGCAACAATGATATTCTGCAAGGAGCAGGCATTCCATCCATGTACTCCCTACTGCATGAGTGACGCCTTCGCTGGCTGGGCCATGTGTGCAGGATGAATGATGGGCGCATCCTTAAAGATCTTCTTTATGGAGAGCTTGCCTCAGGCTCAAGAAAAAGGAGTCGTCCCCATCTCCGTTTCAAGGATGTCTGTAAGCAAGATATGAAGGCTTGCTCAATTGACATTAATACATGGGAAGCCTCTGCAGCTGATAGACCTGCCTGGAAGAAACAAATACGCCAGGGAATGATCATCAGTGAGAAAACCCATCACAATGAAAATGCTGCGAAGAGAGCTAGGAAAGAGCGAACTTACAGGCAGACCAACAAGCCGAAGTGACACATTACACAACAGCCTTCGTATGTCAACGCTGTAGTAGACCATGCAAATCAAGAATTGGTCTCTACAGTCACACAAAGAGATGCACACAAACAACATCCCAATACGGT
The DNA here is from genome assembly GCA_963556195.1 of Sepiola atlantica. Lineage (NCBI taxonomy): Eukaryota > Metazoa > Mollusca > Cephalopoda > Sepiida > Sepiolidae > Sepiola > Sepiola atlantica. The sequence continues at coordinate 76,700,640 of OY744532.1, read as the reverse complement.
GCTGATCCATAGTCGTTGCGACTGATGGATGCCAACACCTAACAACTAGTACCATATATATACTAGCAGTGTTACAACTGCCGACCAAGGGAAGAGTCTATCAGGCATGTGTACACAGTTTGATGATGCATGGAAGTGAAACCTGGTCAGTGAGAGTTGAGGACATGCGTTGCATTGAGAGTAATGGATCTTGCTTGGGTTACGGTTTAATTGTGTTTGGATAAAGAAGCCAGAAAGTGTATCAATTATTTTGTATTTGTCATTCTGTAATTCTGGTATTCTGGTAATCGAGATTAACAAAAGGAGTGATTGGTCAAATGAATGAAAAATGATGTGAATTATCCAATAAAAACGCGTATCACAAAGAAAACATGTAGGAAAACGTAGGAAAATTTAGAGTATATAACTTACAATCACAAGATTCAAATATGAAATAATAACGGTGCTACAGAAGTTATATCTTACAAAATGACTTCCCAGTGTACGTGGGTGGCAGTAGTAGTAGATATGAGTGTGAGAGTAAAAATTCTTCCGACTTCTATAACTATTTTAAAAATATCAAGAAGGACTAAATATTCGTTTTCTCAAGTCAATTCTCGTCTTTAATTGATTTTCTTATATAAATAGGAATTTTGTCCGTCCATCTGTCCGTCCGTCTGTCCGTCAGTCACAATTTTTTTTAAACGTAATAAATACATTGCAGAATTTGTCTAATTCCGAAATATCAGAGATCTTAATTACTTTTAGGAATGGAAAATATTGCACCAACAGTAAATAATAAATTCCCAACAAATAAAGTAGATGCCATGGCCGGAATTCGAAACCGAAATCTTGAGATCTTCAGCAAAACGTTATACCAACTGAACTATTTGAAAGACTCCCTTAACGAAATAATTATAGCTTTGGCATAACGCCATAGATTTATGATTTACGTCATGTTTCAAAACATGAATTCAAACATAAGCGATAGCAAAAAATAAATAATTGGGTAAACCTAAACTTAAATTATTTTAATAGTCCAAAACAATGTATTTAGCTTTAAATATGTATTGTATGTAGTTTTTTCACGATTATATCATTCTAAACAAGTAAATAGGAACACCCTCTCACAGACAGCGAGAGAGAAGGGGGTGACGCGATAGCCTAGCAAAAATATGCAACCGGAGGGAGCATTTATTTGCTAGTATATTAAAATCTAATAAATCGTTTATTTAATGTTATCTCTGTGTTTATATACAAGTCTACATATTTTCCTTTCTCATAATATTTTAGGCCGTATACTTGAGTCTTAGTCATGGGGGTGGCATACAATCAAGATTTTACCCGGGCATCACCAGACCTCTGCACACCATTGATTTACACCCTGGAACCGCCGTCTTTCATATAGTGTTGAGGAGAAAAAACATAAGAAGGGAATAAGAAAAAGTAAGTCTGGCATAACGAGAAGTTAACCAACCGGAAAAATACCTTTTGACAAAAGAAGCTAACAACTTAATCAGGGCAACTTTCTCAAGACGCAAAGCAAATATAACAGTTTCATTCATCAAAAAAGGTACCCCCTCTAACTCATTCCGAGATCTATCTCTACCCCTCTCTGTATCTACATTTATTATGTCTTCCTTGCTACCCCCCCCTTCTTCGTTTTCTGCTTTTCCATCTCCTCCTCCTTTCCTTCCCGTCCTTACCCCCTCATGTCTAATTGGCAGGTATCTTTGTATTTAGCAATCAAAACCGGATCTCGCCCAGGAAAAGTATTTCCATAAAAGGAATGACGACTATTTTACTTTATTTTATTTGATTCCTAACTTGAAATAGAAATTTGAAAAACATAAATGGTAATATGGGGTTCAGGGCTTGGAGTTGGAGCAGGAATGTACAAGGGTTTTCATTAATTCTTGGGAAACACTAGGTGTGTCTCGAGGGGGTTAAAGACTATAATTTTACCGAAAATTATTTCAATGAATTTATTTACATTCCCTCTCAGCCAATCAATGCTGAGTATATTGTTGGGCCCTACCCGCAAAATTAAACAGTATAAAATGTAAAAGATGAGAATAAAAAGGGGTATGGGTTTATAGATTGGATGCAAAAGAACAAAGGACATTCAAGATCGGGTCTTTCTGCTATTATATATATGTATATATACTAGTGCGACCCGTGGAAATTCTACACTTGTATCCTCTATCTATTGTATATTGCTGCCTTGCTGCATCATCATGTTGACCAATCGGTTCCCGTTAGATCACCAAAGTTAAGCAATGTCGAGCCTGGTCAATACTACAATGGGTGACCATTTGGGAATACCAGGTGCTGTATGTTCTGTCCATTTATTTTGGCATTGTTTCCAGTCGTTCTGGATTTCTCCCTGTCACTGTATTCAAGCCGTGCCGATTCAGAAGAGGTGTGGTTGGGGAATGCGCAACCCTTGCTTCACGATTATATGTGCAGTCACCCTTACAGGGAGTATCCATTGTCTTTCAAGACTGAACGGAGGCCATGATTGTTGTCTGCCTTAAAAATATCTCCATTCTATGGACATCCAACGCATGATATTATTGTACCACCTTTGTTCGGACTGAAACATCTAAGTACTCTGGTTAATGTAGTTTCAGAATATATCTGGTTAAAAGGGGGTCTATCTCTAAAACCCTTGTAGGAGTTTGGGACATATTTCCATTTCATGGATGTCTGGCACGAATGAAGACCTTCACAGTATTATTGTATCATCTTTAGACAGAACAGATACTGCACTTTGATCCTAACCTGAAAGCCAAGAAAGTGCATTTTAGTTTGAGTTTCACATTCGACTCAACAACGATATCAGATAAAATTTTAAAAAATACTTTTGTTTTCATTGCATCTGCAGCGATTGGGCGATCCCATCTTTTAAAAAAGGTACAAGCATGAAATTACCTTAGCGCATATATATATATGGGAAAATGAAAAAGGAAAACCAAAAAATGGATGTTTTTTATGTGTACATCAACGTTTCGTCTTTATTTATAAGACTTCATCAGGATGATAAAATAGAGAAAAAATGTCATGCAAGCACAGATACATGTAGGGTAGACATATTGGGAAAAATAGAATGAAATAGTGGCCAACTGCTGGGTGGACGTCCGTATTTGTTGGAGAAATAGAAATGAATGTAGAAAAGAATGAGTGGGGAAAAAATGGAAGGATGGGGTGAGCCAGGACTACTGTGGCTGGTGGTAAGAGAAAGAGGTGGGGGATGAGCAGGGGTAAAGTGGATGGCAGAGAGGGAGGTGAGGAAGAGGGGGGAGGGGGGTGTTTGACTGCGGTTCAAGATTGAAGGGGAAAAAGTAGGTTGGAATGTTTGTGTATGGGGGGTGTATGCAGGGAAAGGAGGATGGGTAGAGAGGAAGGGGGGGCTGTGATTTTGGTGGATGGGCGAAAGTTATGGTCTTAGAGAGCGTTTTGAAAAAATGATGGAATTTAAGAAGGGGTATGGGAGAAAATAGTTGAGTGGGGGAGAGGGAGGATTTGTTGTGATAGGGTGTGAAATATTTGAAATATTTGGAAACCTATCACCCTTAATAAGCAAGATCATCCTCACAGAACAAAGACTCTTGCCTGATCATGGTTAAACTTTTTTCATCTCCAACCTCTATAACACTCTCCCATTTACTTTTCCCTTTCTTTTTCTTCTTGAATCTTCATTTTCTCCTTACTTTTTCCTCACACTTTTAATACTGCAGTCCAAATAAACTTTCTCATGTTCCAAATATCTCAAATATTCCATACCCACCCTTTCAATCACCGCCCTCCTCCACCCGTCCCCCCCCAATCCCTCACTCATTGCTATCATTTTCCAAATATTTCAAATATTTCACACCCTATCACAACAAATCCTCCCTCTCCCCCACTCAACTATTTTCTCCCATACCCCTTCTTAAATTCCATCATTTTCTCAAAACTCTCCAAGACCATAACTTTCGCCCATCCACCAAAATCACAGCCCCCCCCTTCCTCTCTACCCATCCTCCTTTCCCTGCATACACCCCCCATACACAAACATTCCAACCTACTTCTCCCCTTCAATCTTGAACCGCAGTCAAACACCCCCCTCCCCCCTCTTCCTCACCTCCCTCTCTGCCATCCACTTTACCCCTGCTCATCCCCCACCTCTTTCTCTTACCACCAGCCACAGTAGTCCTGGCTCACCCCATCCTTCCATTTTTTCCCCACTCATTCTTTTCTACATTCATTTCTATTTCTCCAACAAATACGGACGTCCACCCAGCAGTTGGCCACTATTTCATTCTATTTTTCCCAATATGTCTACCCTACATGTATCTGTGCTTGCATGACATTTTTTCTCTATTTTATCATCCTGATGAAGTCTTATAAATAAAGACGAAACGTTGATGTACACATAAAAAACATCCATTTTTTGGTTTTCCTTTTTCATTTTCCCATCACGTCGGATTACTTTCATCCTTCTCTTCCCATATATATATATATATATATATATATATATAACTTCTTTGTAAAATGGTAGGAAAAATCCCAGCAGAGTGCTCGATTAATTAAGAATTAAAGTTAAAAATTAAGAGCATAATATTTATTTATTCTGGTACAGAAAAATTAGTACAACATTCGTACCGTCGGTTTCAAGCACGGAAGGTCTTACCCATCCGGCTCTCTTCAGCTTCTGAAGAGAGCCGGATGGGTAAGACCTTCCGTGCTTGAAACCGACGGTACGAATGTTGTACTAATTTTTCTGTACCAGAATAAATAAATATATATATATATATATATATATATATATATATGTATGAGAAAGGAAGGATGAGAGTAATCCGACGTAATGGGGAATGAAAAAGGAAAAAACCAAGAGATATTTTTATATATATTGATCAACGTTTCGTCTTTATTGTAAGACTTCCTCAGGATGATAATTTGCTACTGACTGACTTCCTGCAGCCTGGACCCTCGTCCAGCGCTCTTAGTAGCCATGGCTACTACTTTTCCTTATCAACCCATCATGTTAACCCAATATTTCGATGTAATTGCATGACATTTTTCTTAAAATTATCATCCTGAGGAAGTCTTACAATAAAGACGAAACGTTGATGAATATATAAAAAGTATCTCTTGGTTTTTCCTTTTTTATTTCCCATATATATATATATATATATATATATATATATATATATATATATATATATATTAGACATATGTCGTTGAAGACCACGGAGTTCTCTCTTTTTATGATCTTTCTGGTCAGTTTCTCGACTCTGCGAGCGATTCGTCGGGTTTCTGGTATCAATTGATGGATCATGGCGCCTAACACACAAACTCCTGAAGACGGTCGCGAGACCGAAAGCGTTCGAGAAATAGCCCAAGACACAACATTAGGTGCCATGATCCATCAATTGATACCAGAAACCCGACGAATCGCTCGCAGAGTCGAGAAACTGACCAGAAAGATCATAAAGAGGGAGAACTCCGTGGTCTTCAACGACATATGTCTAATAAACGACTTGCTACCGAAATATACATACATATATATATATATATATATATATATATTATATGTGTGTGTGTGTGTGTATGTGTGTGTGTGTGTGTGTTCGTCTGTGTGGGTGTGCATAATTGGCTTGATGGATATCATTGCAGACTATGGAATCAGATATACCGAGTTCAGATTATGTTGGATCTATTGTGGTTACTTACACACGAGACTGTTTCCCTGCTGACTGCAACATAGTCATCTTCAAGCCCAATGTCAACAAATACTTGTCACGCAGTCCTCTTTAGTAACCAAATTTTACCCTTTTCGTTCATTGTTTTTTAATCATCTGAACGTATTGTTTATCGTCCAACTGACAATCTTATTAACCCCTATCTTCAAGTGGCTTTTGGCCTTGGTAAGTGATGATTCATTACTATATTAAAAACTTACCCCAATATCAATTTGTGTGCAATTGATCGTATACACCGAATCGTTTGCAATAGTTATTGTATTTCGACATTACATAACCTAAAAAGGGTTGATATGCCGTTAAACAAACAAGCGATGTCAATTAATCCTTTATAATAGGTATTGTGTTCTATCATTAAATAACATATTTAAAAAAAGGGTTGATATGCCGTTAAATACACCATCTTCCATAAAACAAATCATGTATATATCGTTTCTGTCAATGTCCGTCTCTAGTTAGCTGATAGTGGCTATGACACATGTGTTGCCCTCACCCCCACCTACACACCGGAGAGGGATTATCTTAAACAACCACTCACCCATCCTGTCTTTGCTCTTTTCATAAAATTGTTATGATGATAAAAACTAGTGATAATATTGTTCAAATAACCATTGTTACTGCTGTGACCCAAGTATCAGGGTTAAAAGAGAGAAAATAATAGGGGAAAACACTTACAATTATTAAGGGAAGAAAAGAAGGTTTAATAAACAAAAGATACAAAATGAACAGAGTAACATAGCAATTTTTTTTTTAATGATATTTCACCCCAAATCAGGCAGGACGCCACTGTAGACATAAGGGGCTACTGAGAATTAGGGAGCAGGTTTAGGGTGTCATCCTAAGTTGGGAGCTGTGCAGCAAGATGTCTGTTTACATTAGTTTTAAACCTCTGCATGTCGGTACTGTCGGGAAACAGGGGGCAGGGAGGGAGTTCCAGAGGCCAGCAGCACAAGGAAAAAAGCTACTGGAGTAGAAGGCTCTCCGGCATCTGGGGACCTCCACAGTGAATGGATGGGATTTTGCTGATTGTCGAGTTGGTCTAGTGAATTTACGTCGAGGGGGCACCAGAGTAGCCAGTTCATCAGAGCATAATCCATTAAAGTATTTGTAAAATAAGCACAAGGATGCTACATTGCGACGATGGGACAGGGGCTGGAGTTTGGTTGACAGTGAGGTACCTATTAAGTTGGCGACTCTTTTTTGGACCTTGTCAAGGAGGGAGAGACTAGTGGATGATGCACCAGCCCATATGTGGCAACAATACTCCATGCATGGGCGGATGGTGGCTTTGTAGAGATATAGGATAATGTCAGGTGTGAGGAGTTTACTAGCATGGTAGAGGAGGCCCACCTTCTTTGCAGCAGTCCTGGCAAGGTCTTCAATGTATTTGTTCCGATTCATGTTACCTGTGAAGTTTAGGCCGAGGAGTTTGAATGTTTAACTCTCAGGTAGGGTGTTATTTGCCATGACAATCGATGGTTGGAGAGGTTTCTTGTAGTTATTGAAGGAAAGGTACTTTGTCTTTGCGGCATTAAAAGTTACTAACCATTTATGACCCCAATCCACTACAGCCTGGAGGTCACTTTCTAAGGATTCACCCATTTAGCAAGTTCCACCATTTTTTGTGTTACCAACCAATGTTGATGCCTCTGTGGAAGGAAGTGGGGTTTTAGATTATAACAATTCTTTTATATATATATAATATTTGTTTTGTTTATTATCTATGTACGTATACGTTTTGTCCTTTAATCGGGACTCGTCACCATAGAAATATAACTATTCACTACTACTAGATAGACAGTGATAATTTTAACACTTATTTCGGCGGCTTGACGTCAAGAGAAGGTTCTACTTAATGAAAGGAACGATGCATTTATAGCTAGCGACGTCATGCTGTGTTTATACTACACTTACAGTGCCTATCTAAGGTGTTTTCTCGGGGCTACAAATAATAAATATTTGTTTTGTTTATTATCTATGTACGTCTACATTTTGTCCTTTAATTGGGACTCATCAGCATAGAGATATAACTATTCACTACTGGTCGCGTGATTCGAAACCCCGAAACACATATATATATATATATATATATATATATATATATATATATATATATATATATATATATCTACCTCGACAGAGGAGAAGGCATTATGGGGCTACAGACATCGTGGGCCTTAGCCCTCTTAATTTATAATTGATTCTTAAGTCACTTCTTTACATGTGCTGTCCGCTTCAAAGCTTCCCAACTAACTCCATACTTCTCTCACTCACTCTCTCACTCACTCTCTCTTCTAGCCATATGACGTCACGTCCACTTCTAGCTACAGTAGGTTGAGGCGACATCTGAGTGCATATGCTTACCCCATGACAACGATTTCCTGTGTACGTGTCAACGCTGCTCTGCGACTTAAATCAACAGATGTATACTACCGTACGTACCCTTTACTATTTAACACTAGATCATTATGAAGGGCCCTTTTTATTTCAACTTACCTGCGTCGGTGTCAATGTCACCTGATTATATGAGTTGGTTTGCACATACTAAGATTTTTTTGTTACTCAGACGAGTCATTACCAGTGATCGGTCACTGGTCAAAAGAAGGTGGCAACAAATCTCCGCAATATTTCTAGTACTCTCTGTTTCTTTCAATACAACATTGCAAATTACTTTGCGTTTTCGGAGCAGCCGTTTACCATTGAATTCTTGCTGATAACGGCCATTGGCTTTCTGTTGGATCTGAGTGACAATAATAGTATTCCAGTGCCCTTCAAGTGGATATCTGAATAGTGCTTTCCCTCCTCGGTCTTTCCATCCTTCACTACCATGTTACTGTCAATGCGTTCTTTTCTGATACAGGGCGTGTCAAAGTATGGGGTTAAGTAGTTTCAGTTCCATTGGGTTCGTCTAAGTTTTTTTTTAATATATTTCTAATTGTATTTACGCAGCGTTATTCTATTTTAACTTGCCTGTTGTTGGTCGGTGTCATTTGGTTATACGGGTTGGCTTCCGCACTCAACAATTTTTCATAATATTTTGGCCTTCTGTTATCATTGTTATTATTACTATTATTATAAAATAGCAATTACAATAGGTATATTAAATTCAAGCCATGCATAAGTGCAACATGAACATTTTCATAAATCATTGTATTTAGATGCATAAATCATCATCATCATCATCATCATCATCATCATCATCGGTTTAACGTCCATTTTACATATTGACAGGTATTGGACGATTTTAAGAAATTGACTTCCAGACTAACCTATCTCTGGCCAGGTCTTTATTATTTTTATTTATTTATTTATTTTTTATGGAATCGCTCCAGACAAGGCATGAAGCCACTTGATGTAAGGAGCTAACAAGAACGAAATATGATTATCACAAAGACAGGAGATCTCTATTAACCTTAGTCTTGAAAAGACCATGACTATAGGGAGGAGCAAAAACAGTCGGCAGGAAGAGATTTATCCATCTTTATCTCAAATCCATCCTTATCACTTCCTTCCATCTATATAAATAAAATATGATGTATGTATTGTTTGTATGCATCATCATCATCATCATCATCATCATCATCATCATCATCATCATCATCACCGGTTTAATGTCTGTTTTACATGCTGCATGCATTAAATAGCTTTAAGAAATTGACTTCCAAACGAACCTATGTCTGACCAAGTCTTTATTTATCCCTCTTTTTCTCAAGTCTATTTTTATTACTTCCTCCCATGCTTTATTTGGCCTTTCCCCGTGAACTGGACCTGCTACCTCAACTGTTCTACATCTACTGACACAAGAACGTTCATCCATTCTTTCAACGTGTGTGTTTATGAAATTAAAATTTAACATCAAAATAACATCCATAAACAAAATCAACAACAGGAGAGTAGAAAGTGGACCTTGTAACTCTCGCTTCTCTTATTTTGTCCTTTAGTCCTCACATTCTATTAGCGATGTTTCTTACAAAGGGGGAAGAATTGCTGTTTTCTGGGTCGGAATCTATCCATCTAACACTTATCGTTGGCTAGTTTTTGACCTCCGTACATCAAGTGGCTGCTTCATGTCTTGTCTGGAGCGATTTCCATAAAAAAAAAAAATCACATTTGAATACAGAAAAAAACATCACCATGGATATATGATAGACCTGAAGAAGACCGGGGGGGGGGGGCACATCGGCCGAGTTAGTCAACAAATAAATCGCAACATTAAAGACAATAGTTCGAAGAAAAACAATGCAAGCTATATTTTTTTTTTCGCTAGTTTGTCAACGTTCATCAAGGTCAAAAGGCTACTCGAGGACAAGGATTAATGGTTTGTGTCAGGTGGATGTTGAGACAAACATCATGGTTAGATCTGGGCTGAAATTGATTACTTAATGGGATGGCTCAACAAGAATTTGCTATCATTGGACTTGAAAACGACCATGCTGTAGTTAACTGGGAAGCAGTCCTGCGGTATTGCGTTCCACAGACGGACAGTTTTTGGAAAGAAACTCTTCTCATGGAAGTTATGTTTAATTTTAGATACACATATGTGTCTTGTCATATTCAGAACTGGATGAGAGCCTTCGGAAGTGAGACATGTTTAAACTGAACGGTGTTTGGGTTAGAGAAGAAAGTGTCAATTTATTATACTAGTTGTCATTTTGTACTATTTTTTACGAAAAGAAGTATTTTTGTTTAATTTTCACTTATAGAATTTAATTAGGAAATGAGAAAGCGTGCGTTAACTCGCCAGACGAGAGAAAAGCATTTCTACCATTGAGAAAATTGCGTCCAATTCAACACGAAAAATATTGTACATTTTGTCGAAAAAGATGTAGGGATACAATTATTTATATTTAGGACAATTTGCTTCGCCGATAGAGGGCCAGCTAATCACGTGACTGGCTTCCTAAGGAGTTACAAGGTTGTTCCTTAAAAACGAGGCTTTTCCTTTCTCGGTTTAAATTCACCAGCTAGACAGGTCATACGTCTCCTGACCCTTTACCAAAACATGCATTATATTGGAACATTTATGTGATATTCTTATTGCAATCGAATCATTATAATATGCATAAAATTTTATTATTGTACCCAAGTGTTTTATCCTTGTATTTCATGCCATACATTCAGCATAAGTATATCATGGATATACTAATGCTAGCATATCACTCAATAAGTCCCGGGCCTAACTAATAAAACAACCTTTAGGCAAAATTCAACTTATTCATCAACATAGTCTCCTTCTAGGATGATACACTGTTTTCAACGTTTCTCTAAAAATTCGATGCCTTTTTTTGTAGAACAATTTGTCGTTGTCCTCAAAATACATCTCAGTTACTGATATCATTTCTTTATTGAAGCCAAATCTCTTTCCCTGGAGAATTCTTTTGAGATCTTCAAACAGCCAGTAACTGCTTGGAGTCAAATCTGGAGAACAAGCTGGACGCAGAAGCAATTCTAAGTGTAATTCATGTAGTTGTGCCATAGTTGCAACTGACTAGTGACACGGTGCATCGTCTTGGTTAAAGGGCACTTTTTTCTACTTCATTTGTGCCGTTTTGGGGGCGATTTCTTCCTTCAAACACACCAATAATGCTATATAATATTCGCTAAAACAATAGGTTTATTGATTTGCACGCCACTAATTATACTACAATTAATTAATCAATTAAAGGAGCGAGAGATGGGGAGAAAGAGAGAGAGAGAGAGAGAGTATTTATTTACTCCTCTCCAGGAGTTAGGCACAAGGCCAGTTTTATCTTACTCCCACAAGTAAGATGTGACCCAAGGTCGGGTCGGGAAAGTGGGATTTGAAAAGCCAGCGCCCGAGAGGTGAGCACTCTGGCCATTAAAAATTGCCTGGGCCGCCCCGTCGGCATTCCCCGGTAGGGGCACCTCAGGAAGTAAGCAATAAACTTACTCCTCCCCAAAGAGGGGAGGCGAAGCCTGAGAGGGTGGACCTCCTAGAACTGCAAAGGACAGACCAATAGACTGGCGTAAGTCAAGCCCCGAAGGCCAAGACAATACCAGTCTATGGGGTGCAGTAACCATCGGAACAGATACTACACTTTGATCTTAGCCAAACAAGTATTATTTACTCCTCTCCAGGAGTTAGGCACAAGGCCAGTTTTATCCTACTCCCACAAGTAAGATGTGACCCAAGGTCGGGTCGGGAAAGTGGGATTTGAAAAGCCAGCGCCCGAGAGGTGAGCACTCTGGCCATCAAAAATTGCCTGGGCCGCCCCGTCGTCATTCCTCTCAGGGGCACCTCAGGAAGTAAGCAATTAACTTACTCCTCCCCAAAGAGGGGAGGCGAAGCCTGGGAGGGTGGACCCCCTAGAACTGCACAGGACAGGCGTGCAGTATCCATCGGAACAGATACTACACTTTGATCTTAGCCAAAAGGCCAAGGAAAATGGGGATGTTTGTTTTTAATCCAAACTTCTTTAAAGACTGGAACCATGAGTTTAATCCGGATTCGAGATGATCGGGGTCATTTGAGATTCTAACTAGGTTGTTGGGATAAAGCAGTTCCCAGGACGCATTTTGTGCCAGCTTGGTATTTTGCAAATGAATAACACGGAGCTAAGAGGTCAACCTTGATGAACCCCCACATTGACCTCAAACATTTTACGTCTTGTAGACCCAACAAGAACCTTAGAAATGCAGCCTTTATAAAATTTGTTGGTCAAATCGGTTATCCATTCATCGATAAGAAGGAAATGCATGGCCCAGCAAAGTATCTTTCAGAGGATTTAATCAAAGGCCTTTTTAGGTACATGAAAGCGATGTGCAGATTGCACTCTTTGTGACAAGGTTTCTCAATATGTTGTTTTACAAAGAAAGATAGTGTGAGCCTTGCTCAATCAGTAACAGCAAACGAATATCTTTTTTTGTAAAAATATCAACTGTTGATTGGATTGAAATCTAAATACAGAAATTATGTTTCAGCCAATCGAAAGCGCAGGAAGTATACACTTTCACACCTTTCAAAAAAATAGATGTTGGAATATTGGTGTCATGTGCTGGGAGCTACCTAATTGATACTTAAAGCCAAGCCTAAGAAATATTCTCCACAGTCAATGCGAGATCTTCCACCTCACGAATCCTTTTGCCTCACCGCCAACGACAAATTCAGACTGACCAGTTACTGCTAATCTCGCCCGCATGCTTAACAAGCAACTCCACATACAAAGACGCTTCTTCTTTTTGGGGTCACTCGAGACTGTTTCTTACCAGTGACCGTATATTCGACGATTTCTCCGAATCTGGTGTCTGTCGTCAATAAAATTTCATGTATTTTTGTATGGATCGACTTGTCATGCTGTTCTCTCTAGAATAGCATCCATAGTCTCTCGGCATCGACTGGAGCCCCAACTGATTTTCATTATCTCTATCTTTTCCATTGCTTGCAATGACCTTTTTAAAATAACTTCGTAATATGGTCAGTTAGCTTTATGCGGCGATAATCCTTTCGTTGAAAACAGTAAAAAGAAATTTCTGAAAGCACAAGATCAGAACTATTAGTCGAACTTATTTGATATTCATCTTCATCTTTTTATAGACTTTTGGAATTTTCTCTCTCAATTTGTCGAGGCCAAAAAGTTCAATCAAATGCCAGGTTACGAGAAGATAGAAAAAAAAAGAAAGAAAGAAAGCCGACAGATCTGTTTAACATTTTCATCGTCGACTTGACAAGGCAATTTATGTAACAATAAAATACCACACATATTTTATTGTTGGCAAAGATTTCTGGTATGACATGACAGAAAAGATTTTTTAAAGATTTTTTAAAGGAAAAGCAATTTATTTTGGTTTACTTTCTCATTTGTGAAGAATCTGCATTTAAAAAAAAATTATATTTAATCAAAAATATAAGCATATGAAGTTACCATAAATATATAGGAGCTAATCTGAACATAAACTTTAAGACCATCTCCTATAATGATTTGCAATACAAGAATCGTCAAATGAAAGGGAAAAAAAGCCCTTCTTTAAATAACAAATGATATATTTATTCAAGTGTCCTACACCGTTGGATGTAGGTTTCCAGAAGTTTAGACAGTGAAGAAAAAACAGAAGAGTAACAAACGTCCACCACCGAAAGTATTTTCTTGAGCAGTATATCTTCCAGTGGAGATAGTCTTGCTCAGTATGAAGTTGACAGAGGAAGGAGAGAGGACGTCTTTCTTCGTAGGTGTCTGGAAATTCTCTGCCCGACCTGCAAATCCCAATTGATCACCCTGTGACCAAACAGCATCACTAAGGCAGCTCTCCGCGAAAGAAAGGAAATGTAAATGTTTATGACTGCTACGAATATTGGTTGTGAGTAAAGTGGTCAGCCATGTTGCTATACCTTACTTATCAGAAGCTTCCAGAACTAACATGGCTGACCACTTTAATCACAACCAATATTTATGGTAACTTAACAGGCTTATATTTTCTATTAAAAAGAACTTTTTTTAAGAGCAAATCCATCACAAATGAGTATTTATTTACCTCCTCTCCAGGAGGTTAGGCACAAGGCTAGTGTTATCTTACTCCCACAAGTAAGATGTGACCCAAGGTCTGGCTGGGAAAGTGGGGTTTGAAAAGCCAGCGCCCGAGAAAGTGAGCACTCTGGCCATTTAAAAATTGCCTGGGCAGCCCCGTCGGCATTCCCCGGTAGGGGCACCTCAGGCAGTAAGCAATAAACTTATTCCTCCCCAAAGAGGGGAGGCAAAGCCTGGGAAGGTGGACCTCCCAGAACTGCACAGGACAGACCCATAGACCGGTGTAAATCAAGACCCGAAGGCCAAGACAATACCAGTTTATGGGGTGTAGTATCCATCGGAACAGATACTACACTTTGATCTTAGACAAAAGGCCAAGTCAAATAAGTAGGTAAACCAGAATAAATTGTTTTTGACTAATTTCTCAAGTGTATTTCCTTTAAAATAATTTACTTAGCCAATAGTAACATTTTTTTAAAACTTAGTTCACCCCCAACAAGACAAACTGTAGATGTAAGGGCTACTGAGAATTAGGGTGAAAGTTTAGGGGGTCATCCTAAATTGGGAGCTGTGCAGCAAGATGCTTGTTCACATTAGGAAAGAGGAAAGAAGCTATTGGAGTAGAAAGCTCTCCGGCATCTGGGGACCTCCACAGTGAATGGATGGGATTTAGCTGTTGGTCGGGTTGGTCGAGTATGTCAAGGGGCCACCAGAGCAGCAAGTTCATCAGGGCACATTCCATTGAAGTACTTGTAAAGCAAGCATAAGGATGCAACATTGCGGCAATGGGGCAGGGGCTGTAGCTTGCTGGATAGTGAAGGACCTATTAGATTAGATACTCTTTTTTAAACTTGTCTAAGAGGGAGAGACTGGTGGTTGGTGCACCAGCCCAAATGTGACAACAATACTCCATGCATGGACGGATGGTGGCTTTGTAGAGATATAGGATACTGTTAGGTGTGAAAAGTTTTCTAGCTCGGTAGAGGGAGCCCACTTTTTTTGCAGCACCCTTGGCAATGTCTTCTATGTATTTGTTCCAATTCATGTTACCTGGAAATGTAAGGACGAGGAGTTTGAACGTTGGTCTCTCAGGTAGGGTGTTATTTACCATGACAATCGGTGATTGAAGTGGTTTCTTGTAGTTGTTGAAGGAAAGGAGCTTTGTCTTAGCAGCATTAAAAGTTACCAACTATTTATGACCCCATTCCACTACAGACTGGAGATCACTTTCTAAGGATTCAGCCATTGCCTCGGATATGTGCGCATCTGTTTTACCCACATGACGAGAGTAGAGCGTGGTGTCGTCAACAAATATACCCATCTCAGACACAATGTCATCAGGGAGATCGTTTATGAAAAGCAGGAACAATAAAGGTCCAAGGATCGATCCCTGGAGTACACCTGCATTTATGTGATGGTGTTTGGATGAGCGGCCATCAAGGAAAACCTGGATCTTTCTTTTGTTAACCAAAGATGTCTAATGTAAACTTAACGCAATTAGTCCTAATAGTTTATGAATGTCCAAATTATATATCTCATAACGATGCAAGTTTTTCTCCTGTTTTATTTAAAAAAAATAAATATTCGTTGTAAATTTGTTGACGAGCAGTTATTATTATTATTATTATTATTATTATTATTATTATTATTATTATTATTATTATTATTATTATTATTATTATTATTGTCTTCACAGTTTGTAATCTTTTGTTTTTGTTTGTGTAATTCAAATTTAACAATGACTGCAGGGTTTTTCTCTTTGTAAGAACACACACAAAAGATATTGTTACAATCCAAAGGAAACCCCCACCGCAAGGTCAGTTATATCTGTAATTCATGCACACAAGAATGAGTAATACATTTTTCTACCTTCCTTGTTCGCTTGCTATTTCCGTCTATTCATATGTATCTGTTTATCTTTCTTTTTTTTATGCATCCACCTATTTATTTACATTTATATATTTACCTTTCTTTCTATCTAGATAAATACGTAATTAGATAGATCTAATTATATTTCTATCCATCTACATTTTTATCTATCTATCTATCTATCTATATACATGTTTTATCTATCTATCTATCTATCTATCTATATACATGTTTTATCTATCTAGATATCTATCTATCTATATACATGTTTTATCTATCTAGATATCTATCTATCTATATACATGTTTTATCTATCTAGATATCTATCTATCTATCTATCTATCTATCTATCTATCTATCTATCTATCTATCTATGTTTTATCTATCTATCTATCTATCTATGTTTTATCTATCTATCTATCTATCTATATATCAATATACATGTTTTATCTATCTATCTATCTATCTATCTATCTATATACATGTTTTATCCATCTATCTATCTATCTATCTATCTAATTACATTTCTATCCATCTACATTTAATCTATCTATCTATCTATCTATCTATATACACGTTTTATCTATCTATCTATCTATCTATCTATCTATATACACGTTTTATCTATCTATCTATCTATCTATCTATCTATATACATGTTTTATCTATCTATCTATCTATATACATGTTTTATCTATCTATCTATCTATATACATGTTTTATCTATCTATCTATCTATCTATCTATCTAATTACATTTCTATCCATCTACATTTTTATCTATCTATCTATCTATCTATCTATCTATCTATCAGCGTTTTCTTATAATTACTCCCCTTTCGTTATATGAACATAATGATACATATGTCACCACCACACGTACTAGTCGGCGAGTACATTGACCTAAAAAAAAACTGTGTAAGATTCTCTCTATATATATGGAATAAACTTTTTGCATTCTTGTACTCTACTTTACCTTTACATGAAATACATTAATAACATTGAACAATTCCTGCTCCTCCTCCTTCTCCTAAAAACAAAAATTATTTTTCACTGAAAAGCAAAAACATTTTTTCACCAAAGAACACATACAAAAAAAAATTCTGTAAACTGAGTTATTTATCTACCTCCCACAAGGTAAGATGTGACACAAGGTCGGGAAAGTGGGATTAGATAAACCAGCGCTCGAGAGATGAGCACTCTGGCCATTTAAAAATTGCCTGGGCAGCTCCGTCGGCATTTCCCGGTAGGGGCGCCTCAGACAGTAAGCAATAAACTTACTCCTCCCCAAAGAGGGGAGGCAAAGCCTGGGAGGGTGCACCTCCTAGAACTGCACAAGACGGACAACCCCCAATAGACCGGCGTAAATCCAGACCCAAAGGCCCGGACGATACCGGTGTTATTAGGCGGGGTAAACTGAGTTCGCACTTTTTTTGTTTTCTTTTTTTCTGTTCTTTCCAACTGCTACACACCTAAGCAGGTGGGGGGGGGGGGCGGTAGGTGTAGCAGTTATAAACATTGACATTGCTTTCCTCTTGTGGAGAGCGACCCTAATGAGGTTGTTTGGTCACACGATAACCAACCAGACTCTTGAGTGCATTAATTTCGACCAATGCAGGCAGAGAGCTTCCAGGCACCCACAAAGAAAGGTGTTGACCCTCTTTCCTGCCCCTGTCGGCTAGACACTGAGCAAGACAATCTTCACATGAAGATATACTGCTTCAAGAAAAGACTTTCGACAGCTGACCTTTACTACTTTTATATTTCTTTCTTCACTGTTCTAAACTTCTGACAAACTACACCCAACGGTGTAGGTCATTTAAATAAATATATAATTTGTTGTTTATCGACGGGACTAGCGATTTTTGGCGATTATTTCGTTAGAGATTATTATAGGTGTTGGTCTTACAGTTTATGTGAAGATTAGCTCCTATAAAACGGCCATCCTATTTCAAACTTAAGCATGACTGATCCAAAAAATGCTGTTTGAAAATACAGTGTGACAGATCAAATGAATATTACATTATTACTAACCAGCAGAGCGTTACCACTGTCGACCAAGGGAAGGGTCTATCAGGCATGTGTATGCAGTGCGATGATGTATTGAAGTGAAACCTGGCTGGTGAGGATTGAGGACATGCGTTGAATGGAGAGAAATGATATGAGAATGATACGATGGATGTGTAATGTGAGTCTTAAAGATAGGCTTAGTTTTGATGAGCTCAGAGGAAGAGTAAATTTGGACAGTAAAGGGAATTGTGTGCAGAGCAGGAGACTTCAATGGTATGACCATGTTGAAAGAATGGATGAGAGTTCTTGGGTTAGTAGATGTAGAACAGTTGAGGCAGCAGGTTCAGTTCACAGTGAAAGGCCAAGGAAATTATTAAAGTGATGTATTCAACATACCGTGACAAATCAACTGGAAGTAGCAGCTGACAGAATACTCTTTCAGCAGGAATCACTGTCGACCAAGAGAAGAGTTTATCAGGCATGTGTACACAGTGTGATGATGTATGGAAGTGAAACCTGGCCAATTAGGGTTGCGGACATTCGTTGAATGGAGAGAAATGATATGAAAATGATATGATGGATGCGTAATGTAAGTCTTAAAGACAGGCTTAGTTCTGATGACCTCAGAGGAAGATTAAATCTGGATAGTATAGGGAGATGTGTGCATAGCAGGAGACTTCGATGGTATGACCACGTTGAAAGAATGGATGAGAGTTTTTGGGTTAGTAGATGTAGAACAGTTGAGATAGCAGGTTCAGTTCATAGTGGAAGGCTAAGGAAACTATAGGAAGAAGTGATAAAAATAGACTTGAGAGTAAGAGGGATAAATAAAGACCTGGCCAGAGATAGGTTAGTTTTGAAGTCAATTTCTTAAAGCCGTCCAATGCATGCCAGCATGTAAAACGGACGTTAAACTGATGATGATGATGATGATGATGATGATGATGATGATGATGATGATGATGATGATGCCATTCTACACTCGTTTTCACTTTGGGGTTTGGCCCACTGTAGACGACACTTCTCCTGCCATTGTTGCTAGCCATGACAGTGACCACAACCAACAGTAGCAGCACTACACTGAACTTCCTAGGAAACCCTTGGGCATGGTGTTTGCCCCAACACCCACTCACCAACACATTTTTTCCAGCCCTTTCTACGTTTCTTTCTCTTCCTACCATACTTTGCAAACTCTATCAACTACTCAAGTTTTCTCTACCCTAATATAAGACTATTTATCTTCCTCCCACAAGGTAAGATGTGACACAAGGTCAGGAAAGTGGGAAAGAACCAGCGCTCGAGAGATGAGCACTCTGGCCATTTAAAAATTGCCTGGGCAGCCCTGTCGGCATTCCCCGGTAGGGGCGCCTCAGGTAGTAAGCAATAAACTTACTCCTCCCCAAAGAGGGGAGGCAAAGCCTGGGAGGGTGCACCTCCTAGAACTGCACAGGACGGACAACCGATAGACCGGCGTAAATCCAGACCTGAAGGCCCGGACAATACCGGTTTATTGGGTGGGGTAAAAAACCCTGGCTGAACCTCATATAAGTTGAGAGACAAAATGATAGTAAAAATGGAGTCAACGAGAGAGAGAGAAAGGGGGAAAGAGGAGGAGGACAGAGAGAGTGAGAGAAAGAGAGAGAGAGAGAGAGAGAGAGTCAGCCAACCAGCCAGACAGACAGAGATTGACAACATCAAATATTTGTGTGTTTGGAAAGTGTATTTTCCTTTATTTTCCGATTCTGAATTGAATGGTCTTTTGTCTCTCGGTGGAGTTTTCAAAGAATTTAATTAAAAATATATTTTTTAAATATAATCTACCTATCATTCTACTAAAATAAAAGAATACCCGTCCCAGGACGGGTAAAATTAATTCCCTGAACAGAACAGTTTTGCACCACTTTTATGTCCTCTTACGAAGATTAAAATCAACATATAATGATACTAAACCTTATGTTTAGAATCCTTATTCTAATATTGATAAAAATCCATTACATGATGTTGATTCTAGAAAATTGAAATTCAGGGAATTTTGTTTAATGGGTATCTAATGACTATAGATCAAATTCAATGTAAATCTGAAATATTTGAATTTTCAAATGGGAGGTTGTGTTCATATTTTGCACACACACCCTCTCTAAAAAAAACATTAAAATATTTCAAAGAAACTGAAATTTGGAGAATATTTATTAATTGATATTTAATAGCTATTGTTAAAATTTCACAAAAATCAAGGCATCTAAATTTTCACAAAGAGCTTCAACTCCTTTTCACCCCTTTTCATAAACCTAAATTAAACTAAATATAGCCCACATTTGAACCCCTTACGCATAGCAGCCGTTCTCCAAAATTCATAATGATCGGTTAATTAGTTTAGGAGTGAATCCTGTACAAATATATAACATATAAACATACCTAACTTTATATAGATAGAAATGTTAGTTCATCAACGTTTGTTTCTCTAAGGCTTTTTGTTCCTATATACTTTTAAATAACACAAAATACATGCTAAAATGTACTTTAGTTCTAGGATTGAGTTATGTTTGAAAAAAATTATGTTTTATTGTGCTAATTAGCTGTAATTTGTAATTAACTGAACAACCGAAATCTTATTTCTATCATTATGAACTAAATGGTAGAATTTATCTGAGTGTTTACGATCCAAAAACGTTTTCTCTAATTTTGAATTTCTGATAATACATGAGAGAAAATATACTTTATGTAATGTAAACATTTTTCTTTATGTGCTGTATCATTGCTCTTTGGATAGGTCGTGTTTTGTTGTATATTTAAGTATATTTTGTGTCGTAAAAGCATAATTGTCTTCTTTTGCCACTTTTAGCCTTTGACTCTTGAAAAAGACCACACAACAGTTGGGCGAAACGTTGAGTTTTAGGTCTTACGCTTTTCCATTTTAACTCATATTACAATAGATTAGTTACGTGTATAAAAATAAAGAAACAGCAAATGATATGAGAATGTAAATATTATGGGTCTCTCCAACTAAGTTCCAAAATAGCTAGTGGTTGCTGAGTATGAAAGTTTTTTTTTTCTAAAAGAGTATGTCTGTAATTGCCTTTCTTTATATTAAAAGTAAAACTATAAAACTTTTAATATTGCCTTTCAACATTTTATTATACCAAGCATTTAATATTTATTCGTTTTTTGTTATGGTTTTTATGTGTTTTTTATGTATAAGTACTGATAAATTATACTATAGAGTAGGGGCCTCCACCATCAGTGTTCTAATTGGGCCCCTACAATATCTAACCTAACCCTACAATATCTAACCCTAACCCTGCAATATCTAACCCTAACCCTACAATATCTAACCCTACAATATCTAACCCTAACCCTACAATATCTAACCCTAACCCTTCAATATCTAACCCTACAATATCTAACCCTACAATATCTAATCTTACAATATCTAACCCTAACCCTACAATATCTAACCCTACCATATCTAACCTAAGCCTACAATATCTAACCCTAACCCTACAATATCTAACTGTACAATATCTAACCCTACAATATCTAACCCTAACCCTACAATATCTAACCTAATCCTACAATATCTAACCCTAACCCTACAATATCTAACCTTACAATATCTAACCCTAACCCTACAATATCTAACCCTACCATATCTAACCTAACCCTACAATATCTAACTCTAACCCTACAATATCTAACCTTACAATATCTAACCCTACAATATCTAACCCTAACCCTACAATATCTAACCCTAACCCTACAATATCTAGCACCAGCCTTGCTTATGAATGTAATTAAAGTCTTCTTGTGTTGTTATTCTTTTTGGGCTATTCTTTCTATAATCAACAGTTTCCATATGGAATTCATATCCATACAAGCGCGACTGATTTCCTTGGTTTTGCTAGGATTGCCTTTTTGCTAGGAGCAAAGTATAGTATCTGTTCTGATACTACGCTTCATCTTTTCTGTCCTCCCTCAGTGAAGGAGAAGTTTTTATAGACCGAGACAATTTAAATCTTTTGTCCGAATCCAGAGTGTAACTTTTTGGAGAGCTGGATTTTCCCATATTAAAAACCGACTTTGTGTCTAACTTTGTTCTCGTGGGGAGACGAGTAAATGGGGACTGATCATGTTCGAACTGGCCAACATATCGGCAGACTTCCTCAACCTACTGTCATGTACATGAACATTCATGCACAGCATGATGTCACACTATGCATAAGTGTTTTTTAATTTATAAATGAATGTCCAATACGTGAGGGGGCACGAGTAGTCCAATGGATACTGACCTAGACTATGGAAACGACTATGACAAGTTCAAACTAAATCAGATCCCCTTTTTTCTACAGCATTCACTTACACTCTAATACCATTGGGAAAGGTATGAACCCACCCCTCCACAACTATGGGGAAAGTAGCAGCTTGTGTTTAATGAATCTATAGTAGTAGTCACTACTACTACTACTACTACTACTACGCAGAGAAGCGATTTCTAAATCATTCGATATTTGCTTGACTTAAATGCTTAGTACCGATTGGATCAAATACTCAATTTCGATTGGTTCCCTATATCGGACACAATCAGAAACAATCTCTCCAGGATCCGTGCATCTGTTCATGAATCTTATTTAAAGAAACGCATTTGCTCTTTTCAAACAGTGAGCCAGCGAGAAGATCAAGTTGTCTAATGAATGCTCATCACTCTGAACAACTAAAAATCGTTTACAATAAATCGTTTATGGTAGATATTGTTTCGGCATTAGATAACCCCAGCAGGGTTGACATGCTATAGAATAGACAAACAAACAAACCAAAACATTTAAGTAAAGAAACATGAACACAGTGGGAAGGGGCGGTGTTGAAGTGGATACTGACGTGGACTGATGACCCGGGTGCACCAAGTTCGAATCCTGTCAGTTCCATAGCACCACTTTTACTATGAATGTTAATAACCTCAGCATGGTGCCTCCTTTAAGTATTTAATTCTAGAAAGAATTGGGGAAACCAATGTCAAGAACAGAATCGAGCAAGTAAAAAATGTCACAGATTCATAGGAATTTACGATTTTATCAACATTACTGGGGAATGTTGAATCGGCCCATTTGGCGTAATGGTTAGAGTGTTTGCAGATGGGCTGGGAGACTAGGGTTCAATCCTCAGTTGAGTCATACCAAAGCTTCAAAAATGGTACTTGATGCCTTCTTGCTAAACACTCATCAGAATCCGGGTAAGTGGAGTAATCCTGGGAAAGGAGTTGTTCCCTCCCCTAAAATTTGGTGTAGTAGCTAATAAAAAGGGAGCCTTCAGGTCGCCCTCGACTATGGTAGACCACTTTATTTTTTTTTTTTTTTTTTACTAGGGACTCAATCTCTCCCCAACATATTATACTGGGTCCCCACATAGGGGATTAATCTTTGTATTAAAAACCAATACGGTAATTTTGTTTGATTACCAAAATTCAGAGAATTATCCAATTTGAATAAAATTTTTGAATCATTTATTCAATAAATTATAGACTTTTTAAAGAAATACAAGTTTTTACATTTAAAATCAAAGTGATTTCGAACAGGCGGAGGTTAGGCGTGGGTAAGATTAATGCCCATTTTTTCCCGCAACATTATAAGTAAGAGATAAAAAATAAAACTAAGGCGCTCTCCCCCACCACCTCCTCCCCACAAGAGCGCATTTGAAACAATCCCTTCTGTATCCCCAAATAGGTTTGCACCTCTCTACTCCCCGGTTGAGGGATTTTGAGGTAGGTAGTACCAGCTCTACATCAATATACATCCTATTTAAATACGAAAGAAAGAAAACAAAAAACAAACATAAGTGAACCATATATCTAAAGAAGACAAGAAGGGGACAATAGTCCGAAAAGAACAAAATATAAATATGATAAATAAACATCACAAAAATTCAGACAAAAATGTTTTGTTGGTTTTACTTACTATTTATCAAAACAGGCATTAATTCCTTCGTAAAAACCTCCTTTGTGGTTTTGTTTTACTAATACCGCAACACTTATCAAGACCAAAAGCAACTCGAGGATAAAGGTTAATAAGATGAATGGATTGTCAGTTGAATGATTAACAATATGACGGGATCTGCCGAGTTCACTTTCACAAGAATCCAAAGAAGAATTATCATAAACTTCTCAAATTATCTTTCCAAAAGTTTATATTTTTCCGCCAAGTGCTCAAAGCGGATGCAAAACTGGCAAAACTCCATGGAGGTATGAATATATTTTATTACCCAACAAGTTATCGGACAGAACTTGACTGTCAGAGATCCACAGAGAAAATAATAACCGTTTATTTTATCGTCACATGACAGTCGGTGTCATCTTTTCTTAGTCTATCGTCTTCCCTTTAGGCAAATGCTATTTACGTCTTGCGGATTATTTGTCCCGTCTACTTTTGCTGGGAGTAGCTTGAGAAACAGCCTCGCTATTTTTTGTCTTCATCAAAAGCTTAAGAAACCTTCCCCAAGGCTCATATAAGCAAGCACCATTTATTTTATTTTTTTTAAGTACAGGTTTACAATGACAGCCTCGTTCTGATATTGAATAGTAATTAAGTCAGTGTTGTAATGCAGGCTATAAAACTATGGTATTAGTGGGGATTTTATAACTATGTTAGGGATATAAATGCCATCTTTTATGTAGAAGTTAAACAAAACAAGAATGGACAAGAACCCTGGTAAGATGTATCCATTCGGCAGACGAACGGAGCCTTTCATAGAGATGCATAGACGCATCTAAAAATGCTATTTCAAACTTAAGCATGACAGACCGACAAAAATGCTATTTCTAACTTAAGCGTGACAACCGACAAGAATGCTATTTCAAATATAAGCATGACAGACCGACGAGAATCATATTTCTAACTTGAGCGTGACAGACAGACGAAAATGTTATTCCAAACATAAGCATGACAGACCGACGAAAATGCGATTTCTAACTTAAGCGTGATAGACTGACAAAAATGGAGGTTCGACACAAGGTCAAGTGCGGTGTTGAAAAGCCAGCATGCTAGGATTAGTGCGCTTTGGTCTACAAAAAATGCCTGAGCAGCCCCGTCAGCATTCACAGAATTATTCTTTTTCAGAGTGAGACAAGTAAACTCCTACAAAACGTAAAAAATTTCCAAAACAACCACAAACTTTCACCAGGTTTAGTGGATGACACGATCCCTTCGTGAAGTCCTGAAAGGTATTTCTGGTGTCTTTCAGCTGTTTAGATGGATGACGTCATCCATTTGTGACGTCATCTCTTTATGACGTCATTCAGTGTGCATGGAGATAAACAAGCCACAAACAAACAAACAAGACCCACAAAGTTTTAGAAATATACATATATATATACACCACGCTTTACTCTCGTCATGTGGGCAAAACTGATGCGATAATATTCGAGGCAATGGATGAATCGTTTAGAAAATGACCTCCAGGCTGTAATGGATTGGGGTCATAATGGTTGGTAACTTTTAATGCTGCTAAGATAAAGCTCCTTTCCTTCAAGAACTACAAGAAAATTCTTCAACCACGGATTGCCATGGCAAATAACACTACCTGATAGTTCAACATTCAAACTCCTCGGCCTAACTTTCACAGGTAATATGAATTGGAACAAATACATTGAAGACATTGCCAAGGCTGTAGCAAAGAAGGTGGGGTCTCTCTACCGTGCTAGTAAACTTCTCACACTTGACATTATCCTGTATCTCTACAAAGTCACCATCCGCCCATGCATGGAGTATTGTTGTCACATTTGGGCTGGTGCATCAACCACTAGTCTCTCCCTCTTAGACAAGGTCCAAAAAAGAGTCGCCAACTTAATAGGCCCCTCACTATCCACGAACGCCAGCCCTGTCCCATCGCCACAATGTTGCATCCTTGTGCTTGTTTTACAAATACTTTAATGGATTGTGCTCGGATGAACCGGCTGCTCTGGTGCCCCCTCGATGTAAATACACTAGACCAACTCGACAATCAGCAAAATCCCATCCATTCACTGTGGAGGTCCCCAGATGCCGAAGAGCTTTCTACTCAAATAGCTTCTTTCCTCGTGCTGCTGGCCTCTGGAACTCCCCCTACCCCCCACCCCCTGCTACCTGTTTCCCGGACTGTACCGACATGCAGAGGTTTAAAACTAATGTAAGCCGACATCTCGCTACACAGCTTCCAACTTAGAATGACACCCAAAACCTGCTCCCTAATTGTCAGTAACCCTTACGTCTTGTTTGGGGCGAAATATGTTAATATATATATATATAAAGATAAATGAAAAAAGAGGGATAAACATGTACGAATGACAAATCTATTTCAACTTCGATTGTTCAATGCAAGGTGTACTCGGTAAAAACATGTTTATTATTCTTTCCTTAAGCCGAGGCTTTTCAAAGATTATCTCAAATTGCAGGCACAAGCAAAAATTTAAATACATAAATTTCATTACTCCATCTGACACCCCTTCTCCCAGCCAACAACCCCCTCTCTAACATTAGACTAATTCTTAAATTCTATAAGTTGTTAATTTTTTAATTCTTAACTTTTCCAACCTTACAAATAACCATCCCAATAACATAACGTATCCTCCCCTGTACACCTAATAACTATATGAACCCATAACACTCAATGTAAATTGGGAACTAATATTATTCTACTCCACTCCACTAATCCTTAACCAACCGCTTTTACTTCAACATTCTAATTCCTATTCCCATTTTTTTTCAATTATTGGCCAACCCTTGTACACACTCATCCATTGCTTTTTTTTATCTCCATTATATTCAATCCATGGACTCTGTATATGCTTTGCTCTACCGACAATATTTTTCTCATAGATTCTATTTCTCTCACCTTTAAACTACACTCCCTGGTTACTCCTATAATGGTCCATTTCCTCCCCTTAAAATCTATTTATAATTTCAATACACTAGTGCTTCACTTAGGTTATAAAATTCAACCCAATCCTACCCCATAATCTTTGTACTAGAAATCAATTGTTGCAAGCAGACTAACACTGTTCCCAATCCTAACTTCAGTTATACATTAAAGTTTCTTATTTAGTCATGCATTTAATATTTAACTAACTGGGAATTCTTTAAAGTTTTTATACATCAAACTCTGAAACACTAGTTTTTGTCCAAATTATTACATATTAAACACGTAAATTCCAGATTTCCATTCATCTGAACCTTAATTTCCCAATTGGAACCCTTTTAAACTTTCTGAATTATTTATATAAGTTCGTTTAAAAATCCGTTTTAATTACGGGACCCCCCCCTTTCAGAAATATTTACTTACTGCCCCTTCTTTTCTCCCAGCATCAGCCATAGTTGATTTAACTAACCCTATCACCCACCTTCTTTATGCTTTATCTTTGTCCCTTCTCCCACTTCCTCATTTGGCCTCGTTTTCAACCAAAAGCTGGCACTTTTCTTAGACTTGATCGAAGTCACTACTTAAATTCCCGACTGCCTGTGTTTAATATACACAGTTCAATCTCAACTTCTGAAAAACTACTCTCATTCTCGGTCCACGAAAGTATTTTAAAATGGGCCGAATGTGACCATCATCTATATCTCTTTCATGACCTTTACTCCAGACCTGAAATGAGAAAACTTATATCAAATATATTGCTAAGGTCACTAGAAAAAAAAACTCCCTCCTATCGTATTCCTCTACCTGTATAAGAGTCAAATACATCTCAAGATGGGGGAGGTACTGTTGCCACATCTGGGGAAGTGCTGCTCATAGCATCCTTTCCTGCCTTGACAGAGTACAAAACCGACTTTGAAATCTAGTGGGGAATATCCTCTTCTCTTTCCTACTACCTCTTTCTCACAGAAGAGACGTTGATAGTCTTACTCTACTCAATCGTTATTTTCATGGTAGGTGCTCGACTGAGCTCCAATCTATGGTCCCCACCTGTAAAACATTCGCAACAAAATCTTGTCTAGTTATGAATTTAAATAATTTTCCTTTCTTCTGTGTACCTAAAACTAAACAGAACTTCCATGAACAAAGTTTCTTTTCACAACTGCCTGTCTATGAAACACATATCATGGGGCTGCTTCTCAGCTGACTACAGCATGGTCGTTTTCAAGTCCAATGTTAACAAATTCTTGTTGAGCCGTGCTCTTACGTAAATGATCAAATTCTGCCCAGTTTCAACCATTGTTATGAATCTTCATGGTGTTCTCACCGTCCACCTAACAAACTCATTAATCCTTATCATCAAGTGGCCATTGGGCTTTAATAAGCAGTGACTCGTTAGAACACAAAAAAATGCTAGGATCCACGCTAAATATATATATATATAGCATAATATAAAATGAAATAATAAAATACGGTGTGAATCAAATTTTATTAGAATTCAAAATTCAGGCAAAGTATCTCAACGTCCTTAATTCATGAGTTTTCCAAGATAATTCTTCTCCTCAGAGGACCATTACCGCAGTGACGTTACTGCAGGTGATAAAATTACACTTTGAAAATATATAAAAATATATACATATATATTTTCAAAGTGTAATTTTATCACCTGCAGTAACGTCACTGTGGTAATGGTCCTCTGAGGAGAAGAATTATCTTTGAAAACTCATGAGTTAAGGACGTTGAGATACTTTGCCTGAATTTTGAATTCTAATAAAATTTGATTCGCACCTTATTTTATTATTTCATTTTATATTATGCTATTAATGCTCTATCCAGTATATTGAGCTTCAGTCTTTATCCGGATGTTTGGAACTGCTGGATTTCAAAAGTGATCGTTGAAAGTGTGTAACTATGCAAAGTAGTCAGCTTCGAGAAAGCTCGATAAAAAGGAGACACATTGTGGTCTGAGCAGAGCAGGGTTGGAAGCCAGATAGCGTCGTTGTTTGTGTTTGTTTCATCGACAAGGTTCATGTTTTCGTTATTTGCTACCACAATTTCAAATTTGTGCGTTTCCAGTTTCTACCACAAGCAATTTCGGCATACTATGGTAAACGTATGCATAAGCAACAAAACGATAAAGCCATTTACTGGTGAGCGAGACGGTTTAGCATGGCTGAAAAAAGTGAGGATGATGGCGAGACTTCAGAAGGTGGATGATGTGGCAAGTCTACTTCCATTGCATCTGGAGAGGGATACATTGGCCCTCTACTTAGAAGATGAACTTAGAGCAGGTAGAGGTCACAGATGATGCATTCACAGCATATAGGAAGTTGACTGTCGTCAAGTGGACCGGTGGGCAGGTGGACGTTTATGCAAACAAGATCAGGCAGTTGGTCAGATTGGCCAGGTTCGAGGAATTTTGCTGGAAAGGCTTACCAAACCAGCTTTTGTTTACAGGACTCCCTGATGCTATCTTCATCAGATTCCAAGAGGTGGCAAAATTTGAGACCTTGACCTGATAGCAAGAGCAAGGGTGCTGACATGTTGTCACAGCCATGCATCCACCTGGCTGTAAAGGCAAAGTTTCTAACAAGAACAGACCCAGTTTCTACCAGGTGCGACAGCAAGCATCACATCGCAAGAGACTACCAAATGTAAGAGCATGAGACATATAACTACGAATACGGCAAGGTCGGACACTAGGCTTGAGATGATTAGGAAATGAGCACGGAGAAGAGGTATAAGCGCTAGCCTTCTCCCCCGCCAGAATGTAAATACAGAATGTCTACGTTGACAGGATGTAAGCTTCGATGTTGATTGATACAGGCTGCTTGCAGTTGACAATGGATGCAAATCGATGTCAATCTTGGAAGAAAAAAGGGTAGACGTCATGACGATTAGAAGTGCATCCTGCACATGTTGTTCAGATTGATGTTCTGATAGTGCATGGAAAAAAGCTGGGAGGCATTATTGTTAGCCCAATGGGATCGGTTTAGATCAGTGACAGGAAAGTTGTGAATTATGCATGGAAAATTGCACAATGAAGTATCCTAATATTGAGTAGCTAGAGAAATTCGACTGAAATATGAGCATAGATACATGGACAAGGGTTTGCTCGTGCTATACCGAGAAGAAAAGCTAGGTCCTTCCAAGAGGTTGATTCCTTTGATTGCCGTGATGCAGTAAAATAAAAAGGTATTGCCAGTGATGGACTTACACAAGCTGAACAATTATGCTTGCTCATTCATCCCAAATGCAAATGGCTGTGCTGCTAAGATGCGCGAATGGTACCGAAAAGGATCTGACGCATCTCTGCTGGACCTCAACAGAGCGTATCTCTAAGCATGTGTTCACAAGATGCTTTTGTCATACCAGATCTGGAAGATTGATATAAAGAGCTACTGTCTGACAAGTTTGGGGTTACGACTGAATGTGCACCCCCCTCTTATTATGAAGACCCTTCTCAGCATAGTGCTATCGCAGGAGGAAGTCATGAACCATGCAACACTGGCTTACATCGACAATATCCATGTTGACGAAGATGTCATGCCCACGTCTCATATCAGGAAACATTTGGCTCAGTTTGGGCTGGAATGTAAGGATTCGGAATGGTTCGAGGACAGCGCATAAATGCTGGAATTGAGAGTCTAGAAGGAACACAGTGTTCTGAGCTGGAAACGTGAAAACACAGCCCTAGAAATTCTTGATGTCATAATTTGACAAACCATATTCTCCCTGTATGGAAGGCTTGTTGATCACCTCCTGGTGTGGGCATAGCTTCGTGAGGCCTTTGAATTGATCAAGAGGAGAACCAGTTCGGCCACAAGGGGCTGACATGACAAAGTGAAAGGCACCATCCTCCAGAGCATGATGCAGTAGAGTGAGACGTGTGTGGATGTCCGGTAACTAAACATAAGGTTAAACTGATAATTTCGCCATGAGTCAATTTAAAAAACAAAACTGATTGAATCATAGTATAGTGACGCGGTAGAAAATATGGCACTTGTATAGATCGGGTACACGAGTCGAAATTTATTTTAGAAGAGTTCCAATGGTGTAAGGAGCAGATAACTCTCTTTTTTTAAGTACATAATTTCTAGCTTCTCCGAAAATGGGCGTAATCGACGTGAATGCCTTGAATATACACGAATTATTATATTTAACAAGTACTCAACAAAAAGTGGTGGCTTATCCTATTTATCAGAATTTATGTGGTGGCAGAAATTTTCTGCAACTCCCCTACAGAGTCTTTTTTAGCAAATTTCTGAATTTTATCCCGTTTAAAAAAACAAAATCAAGAGAAGAAGAAAAAAAAACAGATAAATTTATTTCTTAAACTATAAAAAAAAAAAAATCAAAAATGTTTTAAACCAAAACCGATGGCTGTTCGTTTTGAAATGAAAAAATATACTGTTGATTTTCCCAAATTCTATTTTCTTCAATAAATGTTCTATCAATATACTGTTGATTTTCACAAATGTTAATTTCTGCGATAATTTAATATTTTAAACTATAAAAAAAATAAAAAAATCTGTTAATCCAAACAAGAGGACAGTTCGTTTTGTATGTTCTATCACTATACTGTTGATTTTCACAAATATGGAATTTGCATGACTTCTTATTTAAAAAATGGATATTTTCCATTTTCGGAGAAATTGCGTACTAAAAAAAAAGAGAGTTATTTGCCCCTTACACCATTGGAACTCTTATAAAATAAATTTAGACTAGTGTACCCGATCTATACAAGTGTCGAAAATACTGTTTGTCTTTGGTTATGTAGCCTAAAAACTACATGATAATTGATTGTGCGACCTCGTTCACCAGTTTCTGTTGCATGGACAAACTCGTGTGTTCAAGGTTCATTTTGACATTGTTTCTTGCGGTGTTCGAACATGGAGGCAAAGACATGGCCAGAACGCATACATTCAGATGACGAGTGTTTTTGCAAAAGAAAAAAAATTGTTTTAATGTTATGTAATGAATTCACTATTTTATGGAAATTGTCGAGCCAAAAACAAAAACTAACATTTTCACTCGCGCGCTGTTCTCCACATTAAGTATTGAAATTGTAGAAATAAAAAACGACTCCTCTGTCTAATAAAATTGTTACTGTGATTAAAAAAGTTGTTTTTTTTAAATTGGTTACACATTTTTTTTTTCTACATTAAGTTTTGGGAAAAATCGTGATAGCCAAGAAATGTGTGATCATTTTACGTTAAATTAATATAGGAAAGTGATCCCCCACTCTAAAATATTGGGTAAAAAATTCAAACTGAATTCTCTAGCGACATAATAGATAATTACACAGAAAAAATTTACAAAATTTGTCCGTAAAAAAAATGCCAAAACAATTGGTGGGTAAATACCGAAAAAGCGCAAAGTCTGGTAGGGTGGACCTGCTTAGACTGTACAGAACAATACCTCAGTCAGACATGGAAAACCTACTTAAAAATTACCCAGACTCTATCAAAATGACTGTTGAGTATAGATACTAGACCAGGGTTGCCAGACTATAATAAATGTTTGAGGCCAAATTTTTCGGAAAAAAAGGCCAAATTGAAAACTGAAGCTACACTTTTAGGAGAAAAAAGGCCAAAAAAGGCCAAATTGAAAGTGATATATATTATAAAGAAAAATTGACCATATTGAAGTTGTTAACTTTCAAATGTTTGCATGTTTTTGTCTCTTAGTTTCGTATTGTTTTCTTAGCTGTGATGAAGCAAAGACGTAATTGAAACCAAGAAATATGCTGGCGGGATAATATTTAGATGAATAAACTCAATACATTCTACAGTTTATATATCTTTAAAAATCGTACCAGAGGACCTTAAAGAATAATTTGAATATTTTAGTATTAAATAATTTAAGGTAAAGTTGGTAAATTTGTAGATAAAACCCCCTAAAAAATTGATTCTACTGTTTTTAGACGATTACGTGTGAATACATTGAAAAACTTTGGGGAAAAAATTTATTTAGAAATTAGGGTGGGGGTCAGTTTCGCATATAAATTTAATGTAAAATGATCACCCATTTCCGAGCCATTGTCTAATCAGATAGCGTTTTAAGGGCATATAACCAGACTTTTTTTCCAAAGGAGATAAATTGTGCGTTTTTTACAAGATTATTAACTTAAATTATTTAAATATAACACTTTAAAATATTATTCTTTTTTTTTAATGTCCTCCAGTATGATTTAAAAATAGTATGTAAATTGTAGATTATTATTTATGTTTCTTAGCACGAATTTATTCATCTAAATTGTTTTTTTTAATTCCTAAAACAAAAAGGATATCAAAGAGCCTACGGTTTCAATTTCATAGGGAAGCACTTTGCATCCTCACCGCAAAGAAAACAAGACGAAACCAATAGAGAAAACGTGCAAACATGTGAGAGTTAACATCTTCAATATAGCTGAACAATGTGTTCAAAATACTTTCCATCGATTACTGTTAAAGATTGGAGTCATCCACAAACACACAAAATATAAGAGAACGATTAGGCCAGTTGAAGTTTTACATGAATCAAATTTAATTTATTCAGTTTATTTTTGGAAGATATGAAAAACATCAAAAGATAAAAGCGAATATTGAATTGAAATGCCGCTATGCACACAAATGTTCGTGATGGTCCACGATAATAAGGGTGTCAGAATAGAGGTAAATGTGTTAGAAAGGTAACAGAAATATAACTTGTTTGCAAAGGTGTATAATTGAAAGTATGTAGAATTGAATGTATGTATAATAATTAATTGAATATTTTCAAATGGAGTGAAATGTCTTTGTGTAAAAGTTACATATGGACATATATATTATTTACAATGGTGAAAAAGACAGTATTCCAAATTTGGTCATGGAAATGAAATACAAGGTAATAAGTTGAAAGTTTGTTGAAATGAATGGTGGTGGAGCCATTACATTACTCATGGCAGATAGTGGAGGACGTCTTCTAAATACATATTTTCATCATTATTTATGCTGCTGTTTTCTTCTTTACCATAAAGATTGTCACTGTTGTGCAGCTTTATCACGTTAATTGTGCATATAAAGTCTTTGCAACAAATCCTGTTATATAAAAGGTAAGAACGAATTCTTACAATAGAATCCAGCAATTTAATTTGTGTCTTATTACAGGGCTTTGTTTTTATAACAGTGACTAAAGAAAACATTCTTTCAACAGTTGCATTGCTTGCAGGGGTTATTAAAGCTGTTAACGCATATGCTGCAAGTTCTTTGAAATTATCGTGTTTTGCCACACCTTGCCAGAATTTCAGAGAATCTAGAGGAATGCCACTCTCTGCAAAACATGTTTCTTCACACCATTCTACCAGACAAACCTTTCTGTATTTTGCCTCAATTATATTTTTATTTTCCATGAGATGTAGAAATGGCAAATCTTCAAATTTCCCTATTAAAGTTTGACTAAGTACTTTATCAGGGTTGAGAAGTGAGAGCCCTTTAAACATGTTGGCAGCTTCGGGAATCTTTTCTCGATTTGATGCAAGGCTTCTTGCAACATAGTTTG
>OY744532.1:76521152-76661152 GCA_963556195.1 Sepiola atlantica | reverse complement strand
GTACCTTTTTGGTAAAGCAGAAGAGTACTCGACTCAAAGTCAGCAACAAACGGTGTTCGATCAGGTTTAGTTACTGACTTTCAGCTTTTGGTCGCTTACTCTTCTATGCGAGGTACTAGTCCCGAAAATGTAGGTGTACGGGCAAAAGCCCACCGGACAAAAACCCACCAAAATAAGGCAAAATAAGTCAAACACGGACAAAAGCCCACCAACGTAAAAATAAATTAATTTTTAAAAATTAAAAAAAATATTTTTATATTTAATTTTTTTACAATTATCAATAACTCTTTTGTAAGAAAAAAGAAAGAAAGTGATACATACCGTTGCTGTTGCCGACCTTCAAGTGGGGTGGGGAAAACTCCAACAAGAGCAGAGATAAATAGGTGATATTTATATGTGTTAAGATGGGGGTGGCAGGTTGTTACAAACCTATAAATAGAGGTTCTACCTCTCACCGGAGTATTGAAGTGTAGTATTGTGTTCAGTTCAGTTCAGTTCAGTTCAGTTCAGTTCAGTTCAGTTCAGTTGATGAGAACTGTTAGAAGTGTTATTGTGTCCCAGAGCTTGGTGGTGAACAGAACTAGTACAGAATTCGACTCACTATAGACCAGACACTGGGTCGTTACTCCTGCAGAGAAATCCGTTCTCTGCCCCATTACATATTGTTACCAGACCTATTGGTTGGGTCGCTAAGGGAGCAATTCCTTTTGCAACCCACCCCCAACTGCTGCCTCGGCCCCTTTCAGGGTATTGACTTTGAAGTGGATCTTTTCTTACATAGGGATTTAATCCCAACATATTGCAAAAGGAACTGATTTGACTAAGAAAGGTTTGGATTTGAAACCAACGGAAAAGAACGTTGCTGTGATACGAACTTGCCTTTCCCTTTAACAACCAAATGGCGGACCCAGTCAGCATGAGGGAGATAGAGAAACGAAGGACTCATCTTCAACGGAAGATAAGATCGACCATAAGGTGTCTAGAAAAGGAACAAATGTCGATGAAAGTGTTTTTGTCCTTTGAAAAGGATATCGAAGGATGGCTAGAAGATTTAGAGGCAGTTTCCTGGACAATGTAAGAACAACTGGCTGCCGAGGAGGAGTCTAAAGAGTTAGCCGAATTGTTTCAGACATCTTTCAAATTTAAGATAGATGTTCGTTAGCAAATAAATAATGTGAGGGAAACAAGAGAAGGAAAAACTCCAGTGGTCCCTTCTAAAAATCAACAATCCCCCAATGTAGACCAGCCATTAAACCCTCAAAGTCAGGAGGCAGCTGGTACCCCTGAACCAGGTAGATCCTTCCACTTCAACCCAACAGCCCATTCGTCTTTTGTGGTAGAACCTTTTAAAATAAGGTTGAATGGGCCACGTTTCAGTGGAAAGGAATTTGAAACAAATAAGAGAAGTTTCAAAGACTTTCTTACTAAGTTTGAAAACTGTGCAGCATCGATACCATCTGCCACTAGTAAGTTATATTTTTTGAAGTGTTCCCTAGAAGGTAGAGCCCTTCAACTTATCGACCATCTTTCTGTTGCTGAAAGCAGCTACTCAGTGGCTCTAAAATTATTGAAGGACCAGTACCTGGATGAAGAAGAAATAAGGGGAGAAATTATCCAAGAAATGCTGGATTTTCGCCTTAAGAGTCCGAAAGATGTGGAGCAAGTGAAGGACTTTATAATAAAAACCCAGGCAGATGTGTGGGAACTCAGGACTTCATACAACTGTGACCTGTATGACGATACATCTGCGGGAGCAATCATAATATCACAGGTATTGTTCGCCAAACTACCATCCAAAATAAAGGGCGAGCTAATCAGAATTTCTGGAAGGACCTACCTGACATTATCAGCCATCTTGTCAGAAACTCCAGAAATAGTGAAGAGGTTTTTGATAATTAGAAAACCTGAAAGGACCCAAATGGAAAAGCTATGGCGCCCTCCAAGGCTTAGGGTAGAAGAGGAAGATGAACCCTATTCTTCCCTGAAAACCTTTAACACAAAGGTGGACTCAAAACCACAGAGTTGTGGATTTTGTAGGCGGAATGGGCATTCTCCTGAATATTGCCCCTATTACACTTCACATGAAGCCAGATTTACAAGGTGCAAAAAATACAATGCCACTGCCTTTTCAGCACCAAATGCAACAGACCTCCCTGGTCCTCGAGTAAATTTAGTAAGACCATATCTCCATACTGGTGTGGATTACACCAGTCACATCTGGATCAAAGGAGAGGTGAGAGATTATAAGATGTATATCCTCATATTTACCTGCTTGAGTGTCAGAGCTGTCCACATTGAACTCGTCCCGGACATGAGTGTATCCTCCTTCGTACAGGCTTTTGTCCGCTTCACGAATGTGAATGGCATCCCTATCTTTACTCAGACAATGCAAAGACTTTCGTGGCTGCTGCCAGAGTGATAGACGGGGGGATGATAACAGAAGAATACAAAGAAAAATTTGGGATCTATAACCTGAAACATTGCACTATACCCCTTTATTCAGCTTGGTATGGAGGCACTTGGGAGAGGACAATTAAGACCATAAAAAACTGTCTGTACAAGTCGATAGGAAGAGGAAAGGTGGATTATTTTGGTCTACTGACCATATTATCAGATGTTCAACTGGCCATTAATAGCCGCCCCCTGACTTATAGAAGCTCTGATGGTTTGGATGGGCTAACTCCGAATTCTCTGGTGGGTTCAAATGTGAGCCAAGGATTGTTAATCCGCCTGAATGATGATCTGGAAACAACGGAGCCTCTTAGCAGGACCAATTTGAGGAGGACGCTCCGTTATCGGGAAGAGAGTTTGGAGAAATTTAAGAAGATATGGCAGGAAGACTACCTTTTGTGTCTAAGAGAAAGAAATCTAAGGTTATCAGGCCCTTCTTTTGAGAACATCATCAAGAAGGGTGATATAGTGTTAATTAAGGACCCCCTCAAGACTAGGCCATTTTGGTCTATAGGTGAAGTCCTTGAACTGATCGAAGGTAGTGACGGATTGGTACGTTCCGCCAAAGTGAGAAAGGGGAACGGTTCTGTACTTATTCATTCCATTAAGCACCTGTTTCCACTGGAAATCTATCCGCAATCAAAGGAACCTGCAGAGGAAGTCTTAAATGAAGAACCAGTAGACTCACAAGACCAAATCCTATTTTCCCAACCACATGAAAGCACCAGGATCTGGATATGTCCAACTTGCAACAGACCTGAAGATTCGAGATCAATGATTGCCTGTGATCAATGCAATGATTGGTTCCATTTTAACTGTGTGGGCTTAATTGTTGCACCACCTGAAGAGGAACAGTGGTTCTGTCAATTTTGCAGGCCTCGGCGACCAAGTAGACCCAGTTTATTGGGGGTCTAAAAAGAAACCAGAATTTACTGGTGGAGGTTCTAAGAGATGACTTTAAACTGACTAAAAAGTTAAAATTGGAGTTTGTATACGATTAGCGTTCCTCTCGACAGCGGGCAGTTCTGTTGTGTGAACATGACTCCAGAGAGCCGTTTTGCATGACTTACATTTTTATTTTTTCGCAGACCAAGATTAGAGTTTGAAAGTTGAAAAATCGAGGAGTTCGATACTTCTTTTTTTTCTTCTAACTTTTTATTTTGTCTTTTGTTGGGAGTGTGTAAGAAAAAAAAAAGAAAGTGATACATACCGTTGCTGTTGCCGACCTTCAAGTGGGGTGGGGAAAACTCCAACAAGAGCAGAGATAAATAGGTGATATTTATATGTGTTAAGATGGGGGTGGCAGGTTGTTACAAACCTATAAATAGAGGTTCTACCTCTCACCGGAGTGGTCAGTTGTGTAGTGTTCTGTTCAGTTCAGATCAGTTGATGAGAACTGTTAGAAGTGTTATTGCGTCCCAGAGCTTGGTGGTGAACAGAACTAGTACAGAATTCGACTCACTATAGACCAGACACTGGATCGTTACTCCTGCAGAGAAATCCGTTCTCTGCCCCATTACATATTGTTACCAGACCTATTGGTTGGGTCGCTAAGGGAGCAATTCCTTTTGCAACCCACCCCCAACTGCTGCCTCGGCCCCTTTCAGGGTATTGACTTTGAAGTGGGTCTTTTCTTACATAGGGATTTAATCCCAACACTTTGTCTGCAATTCTTTTTTCGTGACAACATTTTTTAAATTTCATGTTTAAACGTATTTCCGGTACTTTATATATACTGCATTCTTTTAAAGATTGCATCATAAAAAAACACACACCCTTTTTACTACTAACCCCAAGTCCGTGTGGTGAAACAAAAATACATTTTTAAAAACAATTATGTATTACTCATCTTTTGCGGAAAGAAAAAAACAATTATTTTAGATTGAAATTGGGGGATCAGTTTTGCATATAATTTTAACATAAAATGATTCCCCCTTTTCCGGGCCATTCTAACATTTTTACCACTAACACTAAGTCCGATCAGCAAAGTCGTAAAACCACACGTAATCGCTTTAAAAAGTAGAAACCACCTACCCCGTCCGAAAAACAATGCATAGAATGTATATCCCATTGCAAAAGAAAAATAATTAATTTCCCTAAAAAGTTAGAATGGTCCGGAAATGGTGGATCATTTTCTGTTAAAATTATATGCAAAACTGATCCTCCAATTTTAATCTTACATAATTGTTGTTTTTTTCTTCCCGCGAAATACATTATTTTTTTTTTTTAAATATATTTTTCGTTTTACCACACGGACTTGGGGTTAGTAGTAAAAAGGGTATGTCATTTTTTATGATGCAATCTTTAAAAGAATGCAATATTTACAAAGTACCGGAAAAATGTTTAAAAATGAAATGTAAAAAAATTTGTCAAGAAAAGAAAATTACAGACAAAGACTTATTGATAATTGTAAAAATAATAAATATCAAAATATTTTTAAAAAATTTTTTAATAATTCATTTATTTTTACGTTGGTGGGCTTTTGTCCGTGTTTGACTTATTTTGGTGGGCTTTTGTCCGGTGGGCTTATGTCTGGTGGGCTTTTGTCCTACTAAAATTTCAACAGTTACCTGCAAGAGATTCTCTGACGTCGCCGAGTAAAAACAAATTACTTCGGCCATATCATATATGCGATCCGACAGTACTATGACTGTTAGAAACATTCATATTTCAATGTTTAGAGAAAAAAAACGAACTTTTTAATATTTTGCCCCCAAAAATTCATATTTGATTACTTATTTTTCTAAAATACTATATTAAAAATAAGGTACTGATATCGATCCTGACCCAGTTTTCGTGAGGTTCGACTCAAAAGCGTTCGGCTGTCCTACGCAAACGCCCGAGTGTTGACGAGCCGAATGTTACCAGACGACAATTTTGATACGGTGTTGCGTGCGTCCTGTGATTGTAAGTTATATTTTCAAGAAATTTTCTAAAAGAAACAAAAACAAAACATAGCGAAGTTACTGTTATCAAAAAAATTTTTATTTTTTATTTTGATACGTTGCTGCGTCCTATAATTTTTAGTTATAGCTGCAAGAAATTTTTTAAACAACAAAACAAACAAAACAAGCAAAACAGAGCGAAATTACTGTTATCAAATAAATATTTTTAACCCTAACCCCTAACCCTAAAAACAACAAAAACAAAACAAGCAAAACATTATTATCATAGGACGCAGCACCGTATCAAAATTGTCGTCTGGTACAAATCGGTTCGTCAACTCTCGGGTGTTTGCGTAGGACAGCCAAACGCTTCTGAGTCGAACCTCACGAAAACTGGGTCAGGATCGATATCAGTACCAAAAATAAAAAAAAACAAAACATTTTTTATATTTCCGACAGAAAATAAAACCATCTAAATTATTTGAAATAAAAAGTTTTCATGGTTTTTCATAACAACTATTTGTTTACTTATTTTTAAACAAAACTGGAAGTTTTTAATAGGAATAATGAGAATAATTTTCACTACTGGAGAAAATTCTTTAAATCATCGATGGTTATCTCCCCTTTAATTAGCTCTTCTTAATCAGAGTTCCTTTTTTACTTTTTTACCAAGGCGATCCATAATACAGGCCTGGTAAACATTCGACTGGGGGCGGACATGTGAAGACCAAAATTACTACTAAATAATAATTACTGAGAAAAGTTTTAGTAAGAAATCTCTTAGTAATGTCCAGTAATCAATAACTATACATATTATTAGGAAGAAGCTTACAATAATTGATTTATTTCCATCAAATAAAATATAAAAAGTACAAAAATATAAATGAACTAAATTCACAAAAAATAATTTTATTCATCATGAATTTGACAAATCTTTGATATTTAAAAAATCATCAGTCAATTTGTTTATATTGACTACTTGATTACAGAAAATATAATGACCAGGGCTTTATGCGCTCCACTATTTTTGGAGCTGCTCTTGCTCCAACGCCCAAAATTGGAGCTGGCTCCTCTCACGCTCCCCATTTTCAAAAAGGAACCGCTTCAGCTCAAACTCTTATAAAAAAGGAGCGGCTCTTTTGCAGTGCTCCATAACGAAAATGTACCTACTTTCATAAAGCTTCTATTCTGCCAATGAGTGGTCGAAGGATAGGGGTGGGCGTCAAAGGATCTCATCAATATGGGTGGGGATGTCACTTTAAGTGTAGACCGTAAGATAATATTTGACGAAATCTTGCTAATATTTTGAGATGTGCTAAGGGTTATAGCAGAACATGTCAGACGAAGCATAGGATTATACGTAAATTTTCGTTTCCTGATAGAAATAGAAATAGAAAAATCCCTGAAGTATTTTAAATCAATTTTAATTTTCATTACATTAACAACCTATTTTTTCAGGGGAGGAAAATTTGACCCGATATTTTTTCTATTTATTTTGGAAGGGAATTTAGATTTGTTTTAAGTAAATAAAGTTTTACTTTTGAACATTATTAGTGATTATTTTCTTTTTAAAGAAAACATTTCTCTGGGAGAGGAGAGACAGCCAGGGCAGCATTAATTGTCGTGTTGTTGTTTAATATTTGTTTGTTTTATGAATGGAACTATATTATTAGAAGAAACACGCAAGTACTTTCAAACAAATTGATTTATTCATTTTTTTTTTCAATAGTAGAATTTGGGTCGAAAAAAAAAACAATGCAGTTTATTTTTTAAAGATTGAATAAAAAAATATTTTTCATAAGTTGGCCAAAAAATATCAATAAATTGTCAATAAACAATTCAGAGATTCATTTAATGTCTTAAAATTTCATACAAAATATCTGGCCTAGACCTTGGGAGTTGAAAAATATCGGGTCAAATTTTCCTCCGCCGAAAAATTAACTGGAGCAAGTTTTACTAGGTCGGGCAAAAACATTTAGAATTAAAAATTTGAATAAAAAAGGTGGAAACGTCTATATTTGAAATCTCTAACAAAAACAAACTGTTCACAATTTTAATATTCGATAATAGATTTTTTTAAGATAAACAAAGATATCTAATTTACTTTCGGTTCTACAAAAACAACAAATTAGTAAGAAAGTTTAATTATTTGCTTTATTAAATTAAAATTTAAGACATTTTCTTTAATTTAATTAAGTTTAAACATCAGTTTAATTGTAGAATAGGGACCACTGTTTTTTTTCTTGCTCATTTCGCTTGGTATTCGCTCAAATTTTGGATGAAACTGATTGTTGGTCTTAATTGTATTTTTGGTTCTGAAATAAAATTCTCATTTGCTTTTTAAAGTGTTGAAGATCTAACTTTAATTCCAGGTTTTAATCGCGGGCGGCCATGTTGGTTTTTATTGTTTTATTCCTTGGACTAAAGATATTTTTTCCTTGGGCTAAAAATATTTTTACTGCTTTAACATTTTATTACACACAAAAAAACTTTGAACATTCTATTTACAAAAGCAAGTTTTAACGGAATTAAACGAATTTAAAAGCAAACATGAAAAGGTTAAACCATACTAGTCATGAATTTAAGAATAACAAAATGTCGGCAAAAAACGACGGGTAAAAATGTGGAATAAAAGTTCAATTAAAATTAAAAGAAAAATTGACTTATTTATTCAATAATCAATAAAACATCCTTGTCATAAATACAGAAAAGGTTCAAATCTTTAACTTCAAAGACATCTATAAACTCACTGGCGCATTTGAAGAAAAATTGTCTCCTGTCTTAAGAAAACTGTCCTATCAAAAATGTAACATGTAGATGTAAAAATCTACTTGCGTCTATAAAAAAACCTGAGAAGTTCAAATGTTCTGTTTTCATGTGTAACTCTCGTTCTTTCTCCCTCTCTTTCCTTTCTCCCTTCCTCTCCCCCTCTCTCATATACATTTACCAGAGATATAATTTTAAAAAATAACTCAAAGAGTTTAGCTGAGACTTTCTTTTCTTTTCATTGCTGAATAAAAAAACTAATGTTTAAAAAAAAAAAATCAAATAATTTTGGAGCGTGGAGCGATAAAACCATGCTCTTTAGTCCCAAATGGAGTTGCTCACGCTCCACTCCCGCTGAATATAAAATGAGCCCTCTTCTCCTTCACTCCAGCAAAAAGGAGCGTGCTCATGGAGTGCGCTCCTTTTTGGAGGGCTCCATAAAGCCCTAATAATGACATAATATACAATTTTTTTTTACAGAAGATGAAGAAAATGCTTATTTTTTCATGATACAGTCTTAATAAAATCAACTAATATTAACGAACATAAAACGAATAAAATATATGTAAAAAAAGAAAATAAATGTTGATAATTGCTTGGAAAATTATGCATTATCAATACTGATTATGTTGTCTTATTTTATAAGTAATATTTTAATTTCAAAACTTTTAGTGCTGGGCATTGAATTTCATTAAGTGAATCAAACAAACAATAATTTTTGAAAAATATATTGGACAATATGAACACATGCTCTCTTTTCATATTGAAATGATGCATAACAGAAACTGACATAAGATTTTGCTTATGATAATTAATTTATCTGAAGGGAGGAGATGAATCACTCAAGTAAAATTAAATTAACAAGTTTAAATACTTTTTAAGCTTCAATTGTGCTATAGTAAGTGTTGAATTTTATTCCCTATTTTGGTCTGTATTCGTCCAAATGTTGGGTAAAATCGATTTTTGGTCTTGTCTGAAATGGTACTTTTGTCCTGAAATAAAAAAAAAAATTTTTTAACAAGCTCTTTTTTAGTTACGTTTTTTTTTTTTTTCTTTTGAAACAATAACTCGTGTTTGACTATTTAATAATGGGAGATATTTGTGTTCTGTTCTGTTACTTAAATGTGAAAATCGAAATTCTACTTTGTTTAGGCGATTATGTGTGAACACCCTGAAAAATCTGGTGGAAAGAAGAAAAAAAACAGACAGACAATTATTTAAGGATTTCGTATATAAAATGAACAAAAAAGGATCCCCTATTTCCGGGCCATTATAGTTTTATTTTAGAGCAGTTAACTAAAAGACATTTACCAATGACTCTAAGTCCGAGTAGTAAGGTCGTAAAACCACACATAATCGCTTTAATAAAAGTAGAACCACTACTCGCACCCACCACTCAAAAAAAATGCACAACATTTATCTCTCATAGCAAAAACAAAAAATTGGTTAATGCCTTAAAACGCTAGAATGGCCCGGAAATGGGACCATTTTGCATTAAATTTATATGCGAAACTGATCCCTCATTCTAAATTATAGAACAATTTTTTCTCCTTTCTGCCAAGTTTTTCAGTGTGTTCACATGTAATCGCCTAAAAAAGTAGAATCACATTTTTTGTCTTAATACATAATTTTCCATTCAGTTATCATATATGTTTTACATTTCCCCCTTTTTACATATATTTTATTGGTTTAATGTTCTTGTTAATTCAAGTTGATTTTATTATTAAGACGGTGTATCATGAAGAAATAACATTTTCTTCATTTTCTGTAAAAAACAAATTGTATATGTAAAAAACATAACAAATTTTGTAACAATTATGAAAATTGTTTCTCCAAACATTATTTTGTTCATAAAGTATTTGATTTTGTAAAATGTTGAATTTGCTTTCTGATTGTATTATGTCATTATATGTTCTGTAATCAATTAGTCAATGTAAACAAATTGACTCATGATTTTTGAAATATCAAAAATTTGTCAAATTCATGATGAATAAAATGATTTTTTGTGAATTTAGTTTTTATATTTTTGTACTTTTTACATGTGATTTGATGGAAATAAATAAGCTTCTTCCTAATAATATGCATAGTTGCTGAT
Organism: Sepiola atlantica; assembly: GCA_963556195.1. NCBI lineage: Eukaryota > Metazoa > Mollusca > Cephalopoda > Sepiida > Sepiolidae > Sepiola > Sepiola atlantica. Next base: position 76,650,955 of record OY744532.1, on the reverse strand, counting down.
TACTGGACATTACTAAGAGATTTCTTACTAAAACTTTTCTTTGTAATTATTATTTAGTAGTAATTTTGGTCTTCACATGTCTGCCAGGCCTGTATTATACATCGCCTTGGGTTGAACTCAAGAAGCAGTTGAATCCGACAATTTCATATAAATTATTTAATTTCGTTATAAATCTGAGGACTTTTAAATATAAAAACAATTGGTTTAAAACTAACGGAAGTCGGGTTTCTTGGCGTTTATGCCTGATTGCCCATTAAGTTATTAATTGAACCAACTTGTTATAAAACTATTACCTAAACAAAATTAGATGTTTTAATCTTTATGTGTATGTTTATAAAATTGGGTCATTTAACGCACTAACAGTCAGATTAAAAAGTCAAATTCATTTTCACAATAGTAGAATAATAGCTTTCTAAGGTACTGATCATGCGTATGCGATCGATGTCGTAAGGTTAACTAATTTGCATATTGTTTTGCAAAATGACATCTCATTAATTCATTATTTTATTTTATTTATAAAATTATTGGATGTAATTAGCTTCCAATACTTTCAATCTTTGGTGCTCCGAACCAAACAGACTTTTACTGAACTGAACCTACAACTAAAACTTAGAAGTTAAAAGTATTTTAAGTTCCGTAATTAGTTGTGAGTAAAGTAATAAGGTGTCAGACATCTTGTTTATTGACAGGAAGTAAAGTACTGGACTCCTATTTTTTTTTTTTTAGGCGATTATGTGTGGTTTTACAAAGGTTTTTGTCGCATGGATTTAGGGTTAATGATAGAATTATGGGAGTGTTTTTTATAATTTATACCTTGTTATCGCTCTTCCTTAGCTAGCCTATTTCTCGACTTTTTTATAAAGATGGTGATGTATGTTTTCCCGGTCTCGTTTTCATTTCGGCGTTTCACGTGTAATATGAAACTTGCTATAACATTCTTTTTTATGTTATTTTTTTTTATTGAAACATGGTTTAAGCAAAAAAATAAGTGGTTTTGGAGTGAATTCTATACAAAGTACCAACTTTTCAGTTCATGAAAATGAAATTTGAAAAAAATTACTATTCTGTTTAAAAAAAAAAAATAAATAAATACAGACTGACGTTAATGCTATTTCCAACTTAGATTAACATGGACTTTAGAGGAATCTTCAAAAATGCAGCTCCCTTTTAAAACATCTTATTCTTGTATAAAATCATTATATTTAATGTTTGGGAGAAAAAAAACCAGTACATTAGAATTCTAATATGGCTGATATAAATAGATCATGCAAGACACGAAGGAAAATAATTACAAGGGAGATAAACTTGTAGATAATGCAAATAAAAACTTTTCGACAAACCAGAATATTAACCGACTAAGTTTAGAAGTAAGTCAGCAGCAAACAGTGTTGGCTCAGCTGTAGTTCCCGTGATTAAACTTCCTCTATAATATAACTTTCCGCGAGAGTTTTGGTTTCTCAAATTTAATGATTTATTTATTAAATTGTTAGGTGAAAGTACAGAATAGTTGACAAAGCCCTCCTCCCCATGTTAAGAATGGCTTTCTAAATAATGTTATTATTTTAGCATGGTCTGTAAACTGCACAAGTACCAAAAAAATCAAACCACTTATTTGATTACTTATTTTTGTAAAATAAATTATTTCAAATAAAAATTAGTACAAAACTTTTCCAGATTTTCTTTATTTCATCATTTCTTCACCTATTTTTGACTATTTTTCTGACATTACTGCCTGGCTCCTAAAGACTTCCTTTTTTGGGTTGGTTGATATTCCGGTTTGACAACTTTTCTTTTTTCTTTTCATTTTATAAAAATGTTGGCGATGGAGTTTTATCCCCGTTGTGGCATATTACGAACAGTTATTTCCCTTTAATTTCCTGGTCAGTTTGTTTATATCGGCCATATTAAAATTTCAGCATGAGATGTTTTTTTCAGCGTTTTGCATGTGCAGTTCAACTTAACATTTTTTTAAAACATTAAATATAATTGTTTTATGCAATAACTAGCTGTCACGACCCGGCGTTGCCCGGTAGTCTATTTACTTGAAATTTGTTTTGCTTTTCTCTTTTAAAACTAGGCCGTTCCTTTTTTCCAAAATATTTTTTTGTCTCAATCAAAGGGAAGTATCTGTATGAATACCGAGTTAAGTCCCTGTTTTATTTTAAGATGGTGGCCATTTGAAAATAATTTGGACCCGGACAAAGTATTTTCTGGAAGGGCCTGAATCGAATTACATTTTAGTCTTCTTAACATTCTGCAGAAGAAAAACTGATAAAATATTGATTTATTTTTGTAGGAAGAAAGCTACCAATGACAAGGAGACTGACTTTACTTTATATATTAGATAAATTGTTTTGAAATAGAGCCGAGCAGAATTGTTTACAATTCTCTTATGATTAATGTTAACACACACTTAAATGTGACACTGACATAACAGATGCTTTGATGAATCTAAAATAAGATGCATTCATTCAATCTGCGGCTTTAAAATGGAATTGAAGTGTGACTGACCGAGCCTCTCTCATCGATGCAAAGACTCCTCTAAAAATAATTTCAAATCTTTTGATTTACAATTTAAAAACATTGTTTATTACATGGGTCCAGAGAATTAGTAGTTTTCATTTATTCTTTTAATTTTATATTATTTATTTATTTATTTTAATTTTATTATTTTAAAAAATTGATTTGACCCCAGAACTCCCCACCTCTGGCTAACTGTATTTTTGTTTTGTCTTCTTCAATAACAGGACGAATTCGTGAGGCTGAGAAAAAACGGGTGCTTGATGAAGCCTCTCGTAAAAGACGAGCGAGGAAAGCACTGGAGGCCCTGGAGTGTGACAACTTTCAGGCTGACCCCCATGCTGACCTCAAGATGAGCAAAAAAGCACCCAAATTTGAAGAATCGATGGAACAATCCAACTCTGGTATGTTTTTTTTTTCTTTTTAATTTTTTTTTTTTTAACTTCTAAATAATTATTACGTGGATATTGATTTACTCCTCTCCAGGAGTTAGGCACAAGGCCAGTTTTTATCTTACTCCCACAAGTAAGATGTGACCCAAGGTCGGGTTGGGAAAGTGGGGTTTAAAAATTGCCTGGGCAGCCCCGTCGGCATTCCCCAGTATGGGGCGCCTCAGGCAGTAAGCAATAAACTTACTCCTCCCCAAAGAGGGGAGGCGAAGTCTAGGAGGGTGGACCTCCTAGAACTGCACAGGACAGACCCATTGACCGGCGTAAATCAAGACAACACCAGTATGGGGTGCAGTATCCATCGGAACAGATACTACACTTTGATCTTAGCCAAAAGGCCAACAAAAATTGCTGGATTTTTACATCTATCAAATTTCAGTTGTAAACCTACAATATGGAAAACTTCTAACGTAAACTGAAAGGTTAGCGTTAGTTTTGCTCTACTACGGCTTCAGCTTGGTTTGCCATTTTTATCGCATATCCACTTTTTTTATGGGATAATTAATACCAATCCCGAATTTGTACTGTAGACGATTCATTAAAAGGTTCAATTTATCTGTTTTACAAAATATCAATCTTTTTAGGGTTATAAATCTGGAGAGTATAGGAAGATGTGTGTAAAAGAGTAGACTGATAGTATGAAAGAATGGATAAGAATGCTTCGGTTAGTAGATGTAGAACAGTTGAGGTAGCAGGTTCAGTTTACAGGGGAAGGCCAAGGAAAACATGGGAGGAAGTGATAAAAATGAACCCGAGGGATGAATAAAGACCTTGCCAGAGATGGGTTACTTTGGAAGTCAATTTCTTAAAGCCGTCCAACACATGCCAGCATGTAAAACAGACATTAAACCGAATATGATGATGATGATTTAATATCGAATTACAATATATATTACCAATAATTTATTAATTGGCTGGTTGTTTTATGGCATATCAATCTTTTTTTTTTATTGTCAAAACCCAATATCTATTTTAAATGATTTATTGACTACAATCTTCTGTTTTATCCAACACCGGGATGAGGGGTTAATTTGAGGGGGTCATACCTTTTCCTAATGGTAGTAGTGCATAGATAAACGTCATAGATCGGACTAGATTTGGATTTTGTTTGCTGATTCTATAGTCCACATTGAGAACCTGTACCACCTAATAAGGCTGCTAAATTGTATTGAAACACTCGTCCTTGTCTATTAAGCCATGTTGAGCCTTGTTGGAACTTAAAAAGGTGACAGTTCAGGAATACCAAGTTCCGTAAGTGCTGTGTCTTCTTCTTAAGGGTCGGCCATCTTTATTTGTTGCATATGATCAACTGGGCTGTTTGTTTTTTTCTATTATTTTTCTGAATTCGAAAAACATGCATGAACTCTGGTATTAATTGCCCATTTTTTTCTTTTATGTGACCAAACCACAATCAACAATGCTTCTGCATGGTCTGAAAATCAAAGCTCGAAGAAGAGGGTGTGGGGACATCGCTTCCTATCTCGCAACGTGACTTCACAGCCAAGCAAGAGTATCTCTCCTTCGACCATCACCACCAATATATAATATAAGCAAATCTTCAGTTTAGCTGTGAATCAGAATTTATTTGTTTTCAATTTTGAAACGGGCAGACAATCAACCGGAAGTAGTATAGAATTAGAAGTTGTTATCTAAAAATAAAGCGAACAATAATAACAGCGAACAGTGTTTTTTATTTAATAATGTAAAACATTGATTTTTTTTTTTTTTTGTATAATTTAAAACTTTATAAAACGAAAAGTTATAATTTGTGTTTCAGCGATTTTTTTTTTTTTTTTTTTTTTGGTATAATTTAAAACTTTATAAAACGAAAAGTTATAATTTGTGTTTCAGCGATTTTTTTTTTTTTTTTTTTTTTTTTTTTTTTTTTTTTTTTTTTTTTTTTTTTGGTATAATTTAAAACTTTATAAAACGAAAAGTTATAATTTGTGTGTTTCAGCAATTTTTTTTTTTTTTTTTTTTTTTTTTTTTTGGTATAATTTAAAACTTTATAAAAACGAAGAGTTTGTCTGACTTTTTATCAAAAATGCAGCCACTGATATTTTTTTTTGTATAACTAAAACTTTATAAAACGAAGAGTTTATCTGATTATTTATCAAACAAATAAATAGTCAACATTGATTTTTTTTTTTTTTTTATAATTTAAAACTTTATAAAACGAAAAGTCATTATTTAAAAATAATGATAAAAATAATTTTTACTTCCGATTGATTGGGTTAGGAGTGAATATAACTCTTCAAAATTGATTTCTGATTCACAGCTAAACTAAAGAAGTGCCAGCAAATTTTTACCCAAGTGTATAGATGGATACAGCTGAGGATAAAACTGACTACAAACTAGTGTCCTGTCACAGGAATGGTTCAGGGCATCAGTTCTGTGTATTACGAGTCTTTGGGTTTTAAAAGTTGCTTGGTGGTTTTGTCATAATGTATCATTCTTTTTCATTTTTTTGTTTTTTTTTAGGCAGTGCCCGCAAGAAAAAGAAAAACAAAGTTGATCAGCTAAAACGATGTCGTAAAACGTTCAATGCTTTGTTAGAAGAAGAGGTAAGAAAAAGGTGCTTCTTGAGATAACGATCTTCATTAACAATGTTATGCCTTATCAATGTGTCCATAAAATCCTTTTCACACGTGGGTTGATCTTGTCGTCGCCACTGCGATCCTAGATTGTTTTTCGTCTGTTGATAAAACTCATGCAAACACTAGTTGTTTTTTTGTTTTTTTTAACAGAATTTACTTAAAGGACAGAACAGAAAACAGGTGGACTTTATGTGGGTGAAAGAGAGAGAGAGATACAGAGCCGGATAACTGATCTCGCTACATCAGACCCTACTTGGGGAGAGCTGCCCGACACATCTGTTCTGGTTGAAATTTTGCTAGCTAAGTGAGTGAGAGAGGTCCCACCGGAAATCGCGTGACCGCCAAAACTTCAGTTGGAGGTGACCTCTGACCTTTAAGACCCTTCTACTGAAAGACGTAGCTCCCATTATTTAACAACGACAGTAAATATTATTCAAACGTTATGTAGAAACTTATTGTGTCGAAAAATATTATTTCAAGTTTTAGTGAAAACAAATAACTAGTTTGTTTTCTATTCAACATTTTCAAATTTTCGTAATTTGTGATTCTGTCTGCAAAGTTTGAAGACTTAACCATGATTTAGTCTTATGACTAACCCTAACCATGATTTAGTCTTATGACTAACCCTAATCCTAACTTCATAAGACTAAATCATGGTTATCTTTTCTTGCAAATTTCAACTTAAATTTCACTTTCCTTCCTGTAAAATGGTAGCAATTTACAATGTAATTTTCCAAAAATATGCAAGCTTGAAAATCTTAAAAAAGAAAAAAATACTTGTGTGTAATACATATATGGACGAGTATTAAAAGGCTATCACAATGCAAGAAATGGAAATATATTAGTGTTGAGAAGGAAGACAAAAACAAAGTAATTTTTAAAAAAAACGTTTTTTTTTCAATAAATGTTACTTGTTTAGCACAACTTGTGACTAAATAAGTAAGATTTACTATAAAATAAATTATTAAAATCCCTTCGTGTTTGTCCTTCTCCCCAACATTGACATATTTCCACTTCTTGCATTGTGATAACCTTCTATGACCTCTTTATACACACAATACACACAATGCTTCAATTAAATTACTTGTTAGTTTTTACTAAAACTTAGTCTGTATGACACAAATTAGAATCACATTTACTGTAGTTACCAAGTGTACCCCACCTCTCAGCTAAGTGAGTGACATCACCAATTTGGTTGTTCCTGAGTTCGGTTGGTCACCCGATACTGTTCAGGAAAAGTTGCCATTCTGATGAAGGCCGCAGATGTCGAAAAGCATAGTCCAGCGATTACCACACTCCCACGTTGTGATTGATTGATCAGTGGGTAATTATCTAGATTGGGTCGGCAACTTAGTACCGCTGCGAAGCAAAGGGTAATTTCTAGCAGAACAAGTGAAATAATAGAAAGAAAATAAAGTCTACAACAACTCGTATGTTGGTTTTTTTTTTGTCTTTTTTTTAGAATAATAATTATTTGGTAAAGAGAATAGTAAACAAAAGAAAACTTGTATAAATTTCAAGTCAAGAACTCTGTGTTTTTGGAGCAACGTTCTAATTGTTAATGGGCAATTATTAGTTAGTTTGGCAAGCTTGTCTAAGTTCGGGGGGGGGGGGGGGGGGGGGTCCGTCTTCGAGCGACGTGGATTCGGTGGCCGAGCAAGAACAAATCTCTTCTAACTATGTGTTTCAGACCGGCAAAGCCCCAACACCAGGCCCGGGGGAGAGGAGGTCCGTCTCCCACTGATGTGGACATCGGTAGCGAGCAAAAGCAAGTCTCTGAAGCCTGTTATGCGTCATCTTATATTGAGATTAGTTGTGCGTGGCCCCAACCCTCCCCTAACAGTACTCAGTCAGCGAACGAAGAAAAGAAATGTCTTTATCATTCTCTTTCCTTGGGTAATTGGTATTCTCAATCGAACGCCCATCCCTCAACGCTCACTGATAACCGAGAAAATGTAATTCCACCCATGGCTGGGAGTTCTCTTAACCTACGTCCACCCTCTCTCCCAATAGAATTTAGTCAGAGAACAAAGAAAGAAAAGAAATGTGTCTACCCTGTTTCTGTCTCTGTCTCTGTTGTGTTTGGATTTCTCAGTTCGTAGATAACTGAGAAAATGTAATTCCACCCATGGCTGTGAGTTCTCTTAACCTACGTCCACCAAAATCAACTCGTTGGTGAGTAGCTTGGGTGGCGTTATCGGTCCAAATGACGCCTGTCTTTCATCTGGCCACGGAGAGTGACATTCTTTCCAACCAAGCTCAGACACAGTGATGCCCGACTCCACAATATTTGTGTTCATCTATCAAAAACAACAACTCTTCGACCGCATCTGTTCTATGCATTGGTCGCCACCTTGATACACTGTGACAATCGAGTGTAATATTCTAGACTACTCAACGCCGTCCTCTGTCATTATCGGCTTCTCGTTCGATAAAGACATCTATGTCTTTCTCTGTTAGTTCACACTAGCGCGATACTCTGATCATCGGCCTTCGTAGGCCAACTTCTAATTCATACTAGTGTGTATTTTGGCTCCATCATCCGTAGGGTCGCTCAACATTGTTACACAAGGATTGTTATGTCGAGAAGCATTATTTTCTTTTTCTTGTGTTATTTATATTTTTTTGAAAAGTTCAAAATAAAGTCTGCAATGAATGCAGCTTTGATTCGAAAACCCCACTTTGTATGAAAGAAAGAGTCTATCACTTATTCTTGACCTTTGAACCGATGTCAAAATGTAGCAACTGTTTTAGTCAATCTCAAAATGTCATCCTCCTCAGCATTACTTTAGAAGGGAGAGGATTATGGCCGATAAGCTGATGGGCCCTGAGCGCGGAATGCAACATTCCGATCATGGCTAATTTTGTACCCATCCTTTGTGGAAAGCTTGATTCTCACTATAAACTGACCTTGTGTCTAACTTTGAAGTTGTGGAGGTAGCAAGTAGACAAACTAAGCTCGAAAATGTTTATTAATAATTTTACTTGTATATTGGAGGAAGGGGAGAGGAGCATAGGTACAAATATTTTGACCCAAGTCTGTCATCAAGATAATTGACATCTATATTTATTTTTAAATACTATTTATTTACTTTTTCAGCAAATGTTGGTGAAGGAACCCCCAAACTATTTCTCAGCAGCTGTTCCACCTTCCAAACTTCCAGAGAAACGCTTCTGTGCTATTTGTGGATATCCTTTAAGCATCTATTACACACACGCGCGTGTATATACTATAAAAGAATGTGACTTATAAGATCTCCCATTGAACTGTGGTTAAATTGTTTGAATCAGGAATAAGTGAGTTAAATAGACAAAAAAAAAATTTGTTTATATTTGGTGCTACTAGATCAGGCTGTCTGAAGATAGTGGCTTCTTGACCAAAAATGCACCAAACATTGATGTTATTGTTTTTTTTTCACTCGTTTTGCAAAACTCAATCATGTTCTGCAAAAACAAAAACAACAATTTTCTCCCATAAAACAACAAAACCAAACACCATTGGACCATATAAAGAATAAGGACCCCAGAAATTGGAAAGATGAAAAGAGACGAAATTCAATCTACACCGGTTGACCGTACCGTTTTTTTGTAAACAAACAAATAATAACGCTGTGTTTTGGGGGTTTTCGTCAAAAGCTTGCTTTTTAATACAGGGTAAGATTTATTTTTTTAAATATTTATTTTTAATGTAGGATGCGTTTTTTATTTACAAAACTTTTTTAATAATCAAACAAAACATTGCAGAGTTCTCGTTCTAAAATGTTTTTTGTGTCACTATTTACTTGCCTCCCCACGAGGGCAGAATGCATAATGAAATAAAACAATCTTATAGGGTGTGTAGAATTTGGTATATTCGGACTGCTGTTCTCATCTTGGGTGTTTTTATCACAACGTTTCGGCCGGTGTAACCTCTGACCGTCTTCAGGTGTACTTTGTCGAACTCGAGAATCTTTCTGTCGAACTCGGGAATCTGGATTTACAGGGTGCATCTTTTTCTTACAATACGTTTAACAAACGCAGAAGATTCTATTTTTCGTCTTGTGTATTTTAAGAAAAATAAATAAATATTTAATATACCCCCTTTTCTTAAAATACACAACACGAAAAATTGGATCTTCTATGTTTATTAAAACATATTGTAAAAAAAAAAAAGATGCACCCTATATTCTTTATATTGTCCACACCATGAATAAATACTTAAACATATACCGAACTTGAAGCATTAAAAATTTTACCAAAATGACCGGATTCGGCATTAAATAACCGTAAAGAGTTGATATGCAATAAAGCAACAATACTAAACACCAAAAATAATATTAAAATACATAAACATTAAAAATTAATGTTTTGACATTAAATGTCCAATATGCCGTAAAACAAAACAAACCAAACCATTTGCTTATAATGGACTGATCCAATCTTTTTATTCTATTCTGTCTTTATTACTATCGACCATTAATAAACATAATAAACGGAGAGAGAGAAAGAGTGATGGAAGCAAGAATAATAGATGACATATAGAATAGGCGGGGAAGGGAGGACGGCAAACAACATACAATGAGAAATACTTTTAGTTATATGGCCTCTAGTAGCTACCCTCGGGAACAAGCTTTAAATCTGGTGCCACCAACTCAGGCTGTCTGAAGATACTGGCTTCCTGACTTAAAATGCACCAAACATTGATGCCATTGTTTTTTTGCCTTTCCCTTTGCAAAACTCAATCATGTTCTGCAAAGCCAAAAACAAAAAGGATTTTTTTCTACAAAACAATCCAACAAAACGAAACACCATGAATAAATATTTGAAGATATGAAGAACTTGAAGCATAAAAACTTTTACCAAAATGCCCTTATTCAGCATTAAATAACCTGAAAAGGGTTGATATGTAATTTAAAAAAAACAACCAAACCAAACATTATGAATAAATATTTGAAGATATAAAGAACTTGAAGCATAAATTTTTTTACCAAAATGCTCTGATTTGGCATTAAATAACCTGAAAAGGGTTGATATGCCATTTTAAAAAAAACAACCAAACGAAACAATGAATAAATATTTGAAGATATAAAGAACTTGAAGCATAAAAACTTTTCCCAAAATGACCGTATTCGGCATTAAATAACCCGAAAAGAGTTGATATTCCATAAAACGAAACAATCAATCAACCAAGCTTTCATATTTGTGAAGTGTGTGGTTGAATAAGAATCTAAAAAAAAATTAAGAAAACAAAAAAAGTAAAAATGCCATTCCATTTTCTTTTAGAAATGAAATTGTCTTTTCATGATGTTATTGTTCTTTTTTATTTTCTGCCTGACTTCATTCTCCTTAACTCTCATCACATTTCCATCTTGGTACACCTGTGTGTCTTGTGGAGCTCGCTACTGCTGTTCGAAATGTCTAAGTACACATCGGGATACACGGTAAGTTATATCTCTCTCAAGATATACATCTATGTACACTTTCCATTCAAACCATAGTGCAGTTATTTATCTGGTGCTCCAATTATGTTAGAGTAATCTCCCCTTTGTTAATCGCAGTTATTTCCCTTTTCTGTTTTTGCTCTATTCATCAGTTTAAATATTTATTTAAAATTCGAACTTTGTTTTTATAAATGTCTCTGAAATATTTTGAGATAAAAAAACAATTTTCCTTTTTATAAAGTCTTGTTTTTTGTTAGAATATATATATATATATACAGAGTGAGCCAAAAGTAGGTGGACAGTAAAAAACATTTGTTTGTCGAAGCGTAAGAGGCAGACTTCAAAGCTGTGTACATCAAGAAGGAAAATGTTTATTACTGTCCACCTACTTTTGGCTCACCCTGTATATATATATGTATATATATATATATATATGTATAGGAGTGGAAAATACGTATTAGCATATACCTTCTATACTTTATGTATACCAACCTCTTCCAATTTAAAGCTCAATAATTGTAGCAACTACAGAGCGTATATAAGTAAACAAGATTTTGTTACATTCCAAAAGCCAAGATTTTATCTCACGAAACCTTCTCAAGCCAGTCAATCTTTAGTGCAATTTTAGTATGTCAATATTAGATCTGTCTTCCTTGAACTCTTCAGAAAAGACAAAAAAGTTTTCAGTTTGAAAACTTATACATTTTGACATGAAAAACAAACATAACAAAAAATAAACTTACAGCAGATTTTCCTTACTGCTCCTAACAAAACAGTCATATATATATATATAAACGAAACGATATCGTCTGTAGGTACAAAAACACTTTAATACTTAAAATATTTACACATATATAAATGTCTCGTTTAAATATATATTAAACTACGAGCACGCCAATGCTTTCTTCGTTCGATAACCAAAATTTGAATTCATAACCGCCAGCGACATCGGCGTGGATATTTCATCAGAAAAACAGAAGAAGAAAGAGTTTGTTTATTTTTGTTTTTGTGTTTTTGATTAAAAAAAAAATGACACAATACTGGTCAACTCTGATGATGGAATTTTATTCCGAAATTAATAAGATTTAAGTAAAAAAAGAAAAGAAAAATAATAAATTAATCTTGCATTGATAATGGCTTATATTTTCAATTTATAATACTGATCCAGCAATGCTTTAAAACTGAACGACCCATTTATTATATATATATATATATATATATATATATATATATATATATATATATATATATATAAGGAGAGGTAGTTTGCTTGAAGCATTGTGTGTAGTATGTAGATAGAGGTTCTGGCTATCACAATGCAAGAAATGGAAATATGTCAGCATTGAGAAGTAAGACAAAAACAAGTGATTTTTTTTATATATATATATATATATATTTTTTATAACAAATCTTACTTGGTTAGGCAGGACTTCAACACTGGTGTAATGTGTGTGACCGTGTTCCATAATATATTTCGAGGAAGACATCTTTATCAAATGGTAGGTGTTTCAAATCTATTGTCATATGTTTATAACACAGTAAATATTTACTGCATTGTAAGTATATAACAATATTACCATTCCACACATGTTTTAGAGATTTGAAACACCTACCATTTGATAAAGAGGTCTTCCTCAAAATATATTATGGAACACGGGCACATACATTACATCACAGTGGTGAAGTCTTGCCTAATCAAGTAAGATTTGCTATGAAAAAAAAAATGTTCTCAACGCTGACGTATTTCCATTTCTTGCATTGTGATAGCCTTCTAATACTCCTACATATATATATATATTATATATTTTATATATATTTATATATTATATATATTATATAGATATATTTATTTAAAAAATAAATAAATTTTTAAGCTTTTTGCACTTTGTGTTACAATATTTTATTTATCTTTTTTGTTTTGTTTTCTGTTCCAGATGTCTAAAATATACTGCATGAAGATTGTCTGACTATAAATTCCAAAAGTTCCATGAAGAATATGTGAAAGCTCTCTGTTAAAAAAAAAGTCTATGAATGCCTGGAATCTGTGACAAGAATAACACAGCATCCAAAGCAGTTCTTCCTTTTTCATCTTCTGCTTTATTTCCATGCCATCCTGTGAGGAATTATCAAGAATCACAAGAATCTTCCCTTGGTTTTGTGTTCTTGTGGTAACAGTCATGAACCGAATATCTGAGGCAGCGCTTTTCCTGTCAGTGTCATCCCTTTATTCGCTTACATGATCTGTGAATTGGATGTGAAACATATCGTATGATTCTGCTGGTGTTTAGTCAGTCTATGAGACTGAATCTTAGATGTTTCGCTTGTATAGCCAACAAGTTTTGATGTGGCGTGCATCCAGTGACGTATAAAGTAGGGATGAAATATCTCCACTTTTTTAAATAAGAAAAGGCTGATTTCTGCCAAATCGCTAGAGCTTTACCTCCTTATGTTTTTCTTCTCTTTTTCTTCTCTCCATCTTGCCTTGCTTTCTTTTTCCCTCTTATGACAGTTCTCTCTGAAAATGTAATTTTTTCTGTAATGACTAAGACTTTAAACAATTCATGAAGGGGGTAGGGGGCGTTAGATGACTTACTGTCTCCCCCCCCCCCCTTTCACATGCGTACTAGGTGTCTTTCTCTTAATTTTGACTTTCGTATTTACTGAAATTGATATTTCACTAATTAAACATTTTTCAAATCATTTTAATGTGTTTTTACTATTAATCACTAGCACATCATCCAATTTTTCGCAGTGTTCTTTTTCAAACACACATACAGATTCGGGGATGTCGAATTCATCTCGATTTCAGCTGGGTTTTTATTTTTCATTAGCTACTAGCATCCCTTGTAAAAAAAGATTTGCAAAATTGCCACCAAATCTTATGTGATTTTAGTATGAAATGAGGCCTTTAACCCCCACCCGTGACGTCACCAATTGGCCGCTCCTGGGCTGGTTAGTCACGTGATCCTGTTGATACAAAAGTTGCTGCTCCGAAGAAGGCCACGGTTGTCGAAGAGGCCTCTCATAAGGTCACATCCACCCCACGTTGTGTTTGTTTAGATAAGTGGGTGACCGTTGAGGGGGAATCAGCGACTCGGGATCCCTGTGGAATGAAAGGTCATTCATGCAGAACTGTTGAAGGAAAGAAGTCAAGTCCGCTGTGGTTTTCTCAGAAAATAATTATTCTTAATAATGAATAATGAAATAAAATATACACTTGTTGAGTCACTAGGCCAGTTGGCCAAATAATGTTGAGTTCACTCTGGTATGTAATTGGACCGATGGACAATTTATCCCTCTATCAGTGGCGTGCTGTTCTAAGCTCGGGCGAGGACACACGTATCCCGATAGGTGTGATATCTTTCACGAATAGAGAAGGGTTCTTATGTCCGTTTCTCTCATTGATTAATTCACGGTCTGCTTGGTGTAACTCTGGCTAGTCCCCGCCCAATGCTTATAACCGACTGGCTTGTCTTCTCCCAGTGCTTATCGCCGACTGGCCAGTCCTCACTGACTGCTTATCGCCGACTGGCCAGTCCTCACCCGATGCTTATCGCCGACTCTCTATCACCGACTGACTATCTCTCTCAACTTCAACTCCTTTATATGGAAATCGCTTGTGAATCTAACAACGAAGTTCAACTTCGATAATGTTATTTGAGACATAAGATGTTTATAGATCACTCTGACAATATAAATCAAACTTGAAAATTGTTTATCCTTATCCAAATTATAAGTATATTACATTTCCACTGTTTTCCCATTCGAAACAACAAGGTTCAATTCTGATAATGCCATCTGAGATTGAAGATGTTTTGAGGTCATTGATCATATAAATTGATATATAAACTTGTTTATCTTCAGTGGAGAAATGTTATTTATCAAGCTAGTTCTCATTTGTTTATTTGAGGTCCAATGTTGGTTAATGTTTATGGTTACATAAGAAATCTATAGGTCACTCTGACAATATAAATTGATACTCTTATTTCAAACAAGAAATTAAATTATATTCTACTGGGCCAATTTATACTAGCCGTGTATGCTGGGCGCCGACTTTCGTAGGGCCAGTTAATATTGTCACAGTCGGTTATGCGTTCTATCCCGCCTTGCGGCACCTTTGGCAAATGCTGAAAAACCACGTGCCATAGGTCAACTCACACCTGCTGATGCCTGTGACAAATTTGTTTTTATGCCTATAAGACCAAAAGACTGTAAAATGTGAGAAACAAAAATATTTGGATTGTATGTAAAAAGATATAACATAAAATAAACGTTTTATTTGAATTTAATATAAATCAGTTAAACACCAGAATTCACTGTGTAATGAACAGTCATGTCTGCTTGTTGCTTTTTTGTTTTATGATTGCACGATTCATATACCTCGTGCGCTTTTGTATGGAGGGTTGCCAGATACTTCTGGTATACGTGGCTGGATCAGGGCTGAAAATAAGCAAATTTTAACCAAAAGTAACTTAAAACACAACCATCTCAAGTACTGCTACTAGTAATATGACATTCACCTAAGCTTCAGTGCGATACTCCGACTCTGTCGTTGAGTTCTATCAGACTGTCTTGAAGTTTAAGCTCGCCGCTTTCAGTGTAAATATGACTTAATTTCTCTGTATCACATGACAACCTCTCATAGCCAAAGGGATAGATTCAAGGTGTCTCTGTGAACCAGGTTCACGCCCCGTGACCCTCTGAGATTGTCATTTCCTGCACTGATGAGAACCGAAAACTCGAGACGACGTCGTATGTAGGTAAAATATTAAAATATAATTTAATATTATATATATACAGGGTGAGCCAAAAGTAGGTGGACAGTAAAAAACATTTATTTAGAGATCACTTATATGTACAATTACATGTATTAAAACAATTATATTAATGAAAATTAAATGTTATTTATCAACGCAAGTGTTCAAACTGTTTTCCTTCTTGATTTACACAGCTTTGAAGTCTGCCTCTTACGCTTCGACAAACATTTCAATATATGCTGTCCACCTACTTTTGGCTCACCCTGTATACATAGACATTCACCTAAGCTTCAGTGCGATACTCCGACTCTGTCGTTGAGTTCTATCAGACTGTCTTGAAGTTTAAGCTCGCCGCTTTCAGTGTAAATATGACTTAATTTCTCTGTATCACATGACAACCTCTCATAGCCAAAGGGGTTGATTCAAGGTGTCTCTGTGAACCAGCTTCACACGCCGTGACCCTCTAGAATTTGTCATTTCCTGCATTGATGAGAGCCGAAAGCTCGAGACGACGTCATATGTAGGTAAAATATTAAAATATAAGTTAATATATATATATGTAAGTTATCCAGACATGTGTTTTGCCATCTCTACGGCTCATCAGTGTGGCTAGATCTGGCCAGATTTGAAACCGGGACCCTAGTGATATTATGCATATTAATAGATATATAGTATTTACAGCAAAGTCTCTATTCAGAAATATCCCTTTTAATATATGTTTATATCTGAATATAATTTGATATCAAATAAGGAATTCTGTTAGGCTTGAGCCTGAAATCAAATTTTAACTTGATATCATTCATATGTTGAGCTCTCTCAGGTCTCCTTCCATTTCGGATTAAAATCTGCAACTTAAAGAACATTGTGTACTCCTCTCTGCATTCTTTTCCTTATCATTCATGGAAAAGATGATGGCGTTCATTAGAAGACTACGCTGGAAAGCATTTTAAAAATTTTATTTCAACTCCTCTGACGACAGGCACAACAAATGAGGAATATTTAATTTCAAATCTCAGAAAACCAGGGATGTGAGTTCTCTACTTTTTAGCAAAATTCTGCCTTTTTTTTTAAATCCAGAAAAAGCAGATTTCAGCTTAAATCACTAAAGTTTCTCAGGAATATGAGTTCCCTGCTTTTTGGTCAGAATCTGTCTTTTTTTTTTTTTTTTTTTTTTTTTTTTTTTTTTTTTAAATAAAAAAATTAAAAAAAGCTGATTTCTGCCAAATTGCTAGAGCCTTATCTCCTTATTTTTTTCATCGCTATTTGGCTGGATTTTGTTTCTCTTTCTCTCTCTCACTTTGTCTTTTCTTTTTCTTGTTTTTTTTTTTTTTTACTTCGTCTTGCGGTCTTTTTCCCTCTTATGACGGTTCTCTTTGAAAACTGAAGATGTTAATTTTGCCCTGAAGGCTAAGACTTTAAGCAATTGATGAAGGGGGTAGGGGAGTTAGATGACTTTTGTTTCATCAAAGAATGATTTTTGTCTTCTTACCCCCACATGTGAACTCACTGTGTTTCTCTTAATTTTGACTTTCTTAGTTGATTAACTTATTTTGTAAATTTGCATGTTTCTTCTATACCAAGATTGATATTTCACTAATTAAACATTTTTCAAACCATTTTAAATGCGTTTTTACTACTTATCACTTTTAGTTGTTGTTTTCTGCTCTGCCCTCTCCACACACACCCGAAGGGGGAGGGGGACCATTTTGCTGTTTGCTACTCTCCCACCCTACTGGGGAATGCTGACGGGGCTGCCCAGGCAATTTTTAAACCCCACTTTCCCGACCCGATCTTGGGTCAAATCTTACTTGTGGGAGTAAGATAAAAACTGGCCTTGTGCCTAACTCCTGGAGAGGAGTAAATCAATACTCTCCCAGTAAAAAGCTTTTAGACCCTTTTGAAACTAATTTGTTGAATTTGGTAAATAAGTTGGAATTGATTAAACCGACCAATCGATTTCAATCCCATTAGAAATGTAGAAAAGTCCAAGGACATTGGAGTAAAAGGCAACAAATAAAAAATATATAAAATCAATCTCTCGGAACATCGAATACCCCTCACAAACATCACAAAATCCAACAGAAATGATATGGAATCCAATTAATGGCAGTGCTGCCAATTTTGCAGGGAAAATTGAATGTCGTGAATAAAATGGAAAGATAGCTGAAGGATGCGGATTTACAAATTGACCCCATGTTGTGACTTGATTTGGCTTTTGTCTACTAATGTCAATGATCGATCGGCCTTTGTTCCGATGGATACTACACCCCATAAACTGGCATCGTCTTGTCCTTCAGGGCTTGATTTACGCCGGTCTATGGGTCTGTCCTGTGAAGTTCTAGGAGGTCCACCCTCCCAGGCTTTGCCTCCCCTCTTTGGGGAGGAGTAAGTTTATTGCTTACTGCCTGAGGCACCCCTACTGAGGAATGCTGACGGGGCTGCCTAGGCAATTTTTAATGGCCAGAGTGTTCACCTTCTCGGGCGCTGGCTTTTCAAGTCCCACTTTCCTGACCCGACCTTGGGTCACATCTTACCTTGTGGGAGTAAGATAAAACTGGCCTTGTGCCTAACCTCCTGGGGAGGTAAATAAAATGATGATCATAGGCGTAATGTGATTCTTCCAGTTCACCATCTTGGATTCGGAGCATATATGCTGTTGACCTGGAAAGAAATGCTTTCAAAGAAATGATGACACCTGTTCTTACGGTTGCATCATTTGTTATAGTTGTCCCAAAAATGAAAGCAGTGAATTATGGTTGCTTTAAGTATCCCCGAGAGGGGATGGAGGGAGCTAATGGTATACTCACCAGCCGTTAGCAAACACGTTCATCTCGTTTGAAGTCCCGGAGGAAGACGGAAGCTGAAATGACCTCATCATCGGTCGTGGAAAGGGCAGACAACTTGTCCTCCTTAATTACAATATTCAACATCGCTTCCTTTCTACTTTTAAACTTTTGCAAATTTGTAAATATTTAACCCCAACCATGGTTCACCAATCAACCATTACAAACACAGTTACAGGGTCAAGCTACCAGCCACAGGTCATTCGGTATTTCAGTTGGCATGACTCTCAAACATAAAGAATCCTTTTTTTTGACGAAACTTCTACGTCTGGCCGATCTTGCCATGCCCCATGCCTTCCCCCAGCCAATGTGCACTACAGTCCTGCCTGCAATATGATGCCGTGCAATACAAGTCTCTTTGACCATTTTAATTCCAGGGCAATTTGGAATAGCTGTGAATGTCTTTGGTCTGTTTGAAGTTTAAATCGCATTTATTATGACGACAAAGTTCAAAAACTCGCTACACAACGATTCCACCATTTGACCCCTGCACCTTGTGGCTAGCGCTGGCTCCACAACACAACACAACACAAGTGATACATCAAAAAGTAAAAAAAAAAAAAAGCATCTATCTGTGCATAGCAATATATAAAGCGTACATTGTGTCTGTCTGTTAGAGGTAAAGGAATGTAATCCTTATTTTTTAATCAGTTCTCTCCCCTTAGAATAACTAATACTACCATTTTTTTTTTTTTTTTTTTTTTTTTTTTAATTCCCCAAATATTTTTTGTTTCGAGGAAGAAAATTGCTTTACAGTTGGACACCCAATTAAAGACGAAGACTCTGAATTAATTAAAGAGTTTGTAACAATATCTGTTTCCTTTACCAAAGAAAAAGAGGAAGAGCAGAATGGAAGCAGAAGTCACCTCACTCTTTTCCAGCTCTGACGTCACCACCCTACCCAGTCATGGAAAGGGCAGACAACTTGTTCCCTTCTTCAATTACAGTATTAAGCAACACACATTCTGTTTAAAGAGCACAAGCAACTGAAAATTAGCAATCTAGATTGATAAACCCTACAAAAACAGAACTAGGTATCATTTCTAAAAATATTTTACAAATGATAGCAAATCTCAATGTCTTAAACTAAAACTTATGACTTGGTGTCATACCGTGGTTCAATTAAATAATAAAATTCAATTTAATTAAATAATAAAAACAAAACTACTATCATTATCCAATTCATCATAATAGATCCTTACTCATTTATTTCCCCAAAAAAACTCTATAGAAACCTAGAATATTTGAGAGAACATGTAACACATCTCAGATGAGGTATACCAAATCATTTTAGCATGCATCGGAAAACAATCTTAATGACAATTTCACATCGACAATAACTTTAATGTACACATCGGCTCTTAGACTTGTCACAAGTTGCAGATCTAGTTGGACTATATTTTAAAAACTCCAAATTCATTGAACTATACAGAGATGATGAAATCGATCATTACTGTCCCGAATAGCAATGGTATCAAAGATCCCAAAAGGAATGAAAGCTTTCAAGTACTTAGAATTAAAAAAAAATAGAAATCGCAGCAAACTGTAAAATAGTTCATTTTCTAGATATTACATTCGTCTTTCGAATAACATTTAAGCACTTCCGTAAGTAAACACCAGAATTAACAATATTATCTAACAAAAATATTTTCAACAAAAAGCATGTCAGTCTTGAGACTGCATACCTCCACCTGACAACGTAAGGATGGGCCAAAGTCTTATCAGGGCCTTACTTCTCCATATTGGATGAAGTATTCCCGAAGTTATGCCATGGAAATCTTGATAACTCAAAAACTATTTATCTGATCAGGCTGAGATTTTGCATGGTGGTGACTGTTATCAAAGAGCATCAGATCCATACATTAAATTTGAAAAAAATCGAAGGTTGACATTTGATCAAAATTTCAACTGTGACCAAACTTCAAGGTCATATTTTGAAGTGTATCTGAGAAGCTTAACACGCGACTTGACAGCCTTGAGATAAAGATGTAGTTTTTTCTGTCCCAAGGCATGATCGGAACCAAATTTGGTACCAGTTTCCGCACATCGGGACATTCGACAATCAAGGATGCTTGCCGACCAGCGGCGTTTAACAAGAAACTATTTGATTTGGTTAGTTGTGACACCGTCACTGGAGTACCAAATAAGTAGGTGTCGCCGTGGGATGTTAAAAACACGTTCTGGATACGGTCATTTGGTTTGTTGTGACACTGTCACTGGAGTACCAAGTAAGTAGGTGTCGCCGGGGGATGTTAAAAACACGTTCTGGATACGGTCATTTGGTTTGTTGTGACACTGTCACTGGAGTACCAAGTAAGTAGGTGTCGCCGGGGGATGTTAAAAACGCGTTCTGGATACGGTCATTTGGTTTGTTGCAGCAAAGTTGACAAGTCTTTCACCATTAGCACATTGGTCTCCAATCGCAAATTGTCTGAGAATATGACTGTTGCTGAGGTCGCCTGTGCCTGTGCGGGCATTCCAATAACCTGCAATAATTAGAAGATCACTTGAGGGTACGCAGTCAACAGTCGCCTGCAAGTTGTTGTGGAAGATTCTACCTCAGATGAGCTTTGGGAAACTGTAAAGTGTAACCTCAAATCCGTGATGTCTGAGATGCTCAGAACCACCAAGCAAAAAAGACAAAGATTGGATCTTAGGCCAAATAATCGAAATTGCTGAAAAAGCGAATCAAGCCCATCGCAACAAATCTGACAACATTAGACAACTACCCGTTGTGCTTGCGCTAATTGAAATAATATGTTCTGGAGGAAAATGGCAGAAGACATAGAACGTACATTAGCTGTAGGGGACTTCTGTAAACTTTACTGCCTCCTCTGTTCGAGCACAGACACAGGCTGAGGTGGTAACAAAATCATCTTGAACCAGAATGGTGAGCCCATCACCAATCTTAATGAACGCCTCATTCACCGAAGAGATCACTTCGCCAATCTGCTAAACTATGACCAACAGCCCCATCAAATGCTCCTATGAAAAACGCCGATCCAACTCCATGTTACTACCAAACACCCCACACACACGCTTGAAGTCTAAAAAATATCAAAGCTATAGGTGAAGATAACGTCCCTGTTGAGATTCTAAAACACAGCACAAATATACTAAGGCCTGCCATCCATCACATCAACCGGGTCTGGGAGATTAAAATACTCCCCAAAGACTGAAGCGATGCAATACTGGTACCATTCTTTAAGAAAGTGATGAGTACTGCTACAACTACCGTGGTATCAGCCTGATCGATGTGTCTGCTAAAATATTCCCTTTAAATCAGAACGCGACTCCAGAACAAGGCCAAACCAATGTGGTTTTTGTCTGGGCTGTGGATGCACTGATAAACTCTTCACCCTGAGACGAATCCTTAAACATCGTTGGTGCTTCCAGCCAAGGATAGTCATCGGTTTCATTGATTTCGCTGCTGCATTCGACTCTGTCGACCGTGGTACTTTCTGGAAGGTTATGCAAGCAGATGGTATTCCACCTAAAACTCTGTCTTCTTAAAGCATACTACTGCTCAACACGATCTTGCATACGCATGTTTGGTGAGGTTCTGGAACCATTCGAAATACAGTTTGCCGTTTGGCAAGGATGTGTTCTTTTGCCAACATTTTTCATTTGCACCATTGACTGGGTCACTTCGAATGCCTTCAAAGAGTTTCTCGGTGTCACTGTTGGATGCAACTTTGTCATCAAGGACTTAGATTACGCAGATGATATCATGCTACTCAGTGAAACATTTACTGATGTCCAGTCTGTTATTAATGAACCTCAGCATATTGCATCGCTGATTGGGATGAGAATAAATACTTCAAAGACAAAAATACTTGCTGCTGGCTTTGCTCCAACAGACAAAACACCGATCATCCTCAGTGGCGATGTTCTTGAAGAGGTTGAGAGTTCAAATATCTTGGCTCAATCATCACAGCCACTGGTCAAGCTGGAGTTGACATCAAAGCGCGAATTGACCTTGCACATTATGCCTTTTGCTGTCTCAATTACCGGCTCTGGTCAAGATCTGAGAGCAAGCGCAGCACCAAAGTAAGGATCTACCAAGTACTCGTGCGAACGATTCTCCTTTATGGCAGCGAGTCCTGGTCAATGAGTGGAAGACGTTAGGTGATTGGAAACTTTCGATCACCACTACCTGTGTCGCATCCTTCGCGTCCGATGGTTGCACTTTCCTCAAACAACACCGTATGTTTCTCCTGAGAATTAACTTCCGACAAGTCATTCTCACGAGACGTCTACGCTGGATGTGTCATGCCATTCGCTGGCAACCGGGAGAATTCATCTACAAAGCAATTGCCCCAGCTCCCCTACAGTATTGGAAAAATCAATATGGTGGACAAAAAAAAAACCCTGACTGATGACGGTTATAGCTGGAACCAAATCTGGGACCCCAAATCTACTGAGTTCGCCGTTAGAACAGCGAGTGGCTAGAGATCGCCCAATTGTTGACTTCAAATCGTCAGGCTTGGTCAGTCTTTGTGAGGGACGCAGTAGCAAGGATGGATGGAGCAGGCTCAACTAACACCAGGGGTGAATGCTGTTTCAAGTATAAGTAAGTAAGTAAGTAAGTATATAAAAAAGGCAAGAAGACAAAAATAACATGGTTCGATCCACCCAAATCAGGAAAAACTTTCTTAAAATTGATATGGTGGCCCAAAAGTAGGTTTACAGGTGTTTTATTTACCTCCTCTCTAGGAGGTTAGACACAAGGTCAGGTGTGGTTTTGAAAAGCCAGTGCACTAAGATAAGCGCATGCTGGACTACAAAAAATGCCTGAGCAGACCCATCGGCATTCCCTGGTAGGGGCGCCTGAGGCGATTAGCAATAAACTAACCCGAGAAAAGCTAAAGCCTGGGATGGTGGACCTCTTGAGACTGAATAGAACTATACCTCAGCCCGACAGCAATAAAGTCACTGTCAGACTGATTGTCGAGGACGTATACCTCGCAACACACTTACTACAGCTGAGGGCTATTAATTTTGAAATTTCAGCATATTTCAAGCATTAAACAGAAACTGTTTAATATTTCAGATGCTCTAAATGTCATCAAGAAATGTACAAAAATGCTTAAAGTCGTGTTAGAATTAACAGCACATTTAGTGCCAGCTTTAATCTTAAAGTGGAAGTATATCAGAGATCTGTACTGAGTTTGTTGCTTTTTATTTGTGTTTTAGAAGCATTGTTCAGGGAGTTTTGTGTGGGTTGTCCAGAAGAGATGCTGTATGCTGATGATTTAGTACTTGCCTGTGAAACAATGGAAGGTCTACTTGTTAAGTTGGAGGCTTGAAGGAAAGCTATTGTGTTAGATAATGGCCCGATGGAATTGGACGCATCTGTTGGACGCGGGTTTGACTTGCGCGAATTGTAGCGGAGTCACCGTGTGCAACTTTGGTGCGACGGTTTTCTCACGGTTCGGGTGACAGTGACGAGACCCGGAGGGTCAAAGTTTAGGTCACACCTGGTGTTGATCACGAGATTTCGTGACGTCAGTTTTCACTCATGGGAAAACGAGATTGAGATTTGACAGTTCTCGACTGGAAGCCGACGAGAGAACAACGATAGTCATGTAGCTGTTACAAACTGAGGGATTTCGAATCCCCAAAACTGAGGGCCAGAGTGAATCTCCAATCTTCCTCCCTTTGCAAGTAGAAGTGATTAGGTGATAAACTTAGGAAATTAACTAGCGTAGCCTCTCTCTCTGCGACAATGAACTTCCCAGGTCGACATGCAGAATACCAATAAATTTCTCTAATTTAAAAAGAAAAAGAAGCCTTGTTATATTTTATCGTGTACGGGGAGATTTGATTTCAGCCCACGAAGAAACTGCCAGAATCATGAGAAGAAACGAAGATTATGGCGACGGCAGTGGGCTAAGGATAGCAGTCGCGACAGAGCAGACAACAGAGAATTGCGTCTACTGCTGTGTCGGGCAACAACAACGAGACAAGGTTAGTACGAATAGTTGCATACGGCGGCGAGGCAATGGAGAAAAAGAGAGACAAGGTTAGTACGAATAATATTCATGCGATTTGGGAAACGCTCAGAGAAACGGCATATCGTCCCCATTAGTAGCGATGCCGTTCATTCTGGATCAACAGACGAAGAGTTCTACAACGACAAGAGATTCCTGACACAACATATTAAGAACTTGTAAATGTAACAATTGTAAGTAAAGATCTAAGAGTGAATGTTACCAAGACCAAAGTGTTGATCAATGGTTGTGTTGGAAAGCTCCCAGAAAGAGGAGAGTTCACATGCCTAGGTTGTAGTTGAGTACACAAGAAGTGCTGTGGAATTACAAGTAGGTGAGGAATAACCACTTTGCATGCAGTAAGACAATGCAGATGGATGAGAACTCAGATATGGGGAAAATATACTTTGATGGCGAGGCAAAATGTTTGGTACCTTGGTGATGTCACTCGAGTGCAGAGAGGAGGTTGTGCCGGCAAAAGTGGATGAAATAAGTTCTAGGAACTTCTGCCATTGCTAACCAGCAGAGTGTTACTTCTGCCATTGCTAACCAGCAGAGTCTATCAGGCATGCGTGCATAGCGTGATGATGTATGGAAGCGAAACCTGGCCAGTGAGAGTTGAGAATATGTATTGCAATGAGAGAAATTACATGAGAATGATATGATGGTAGTTTTGAGGTAATAATTTATTTCAACCGCATTAAGCGGCTACTGCAGACAATCTACAATCTTACCTTTATATGCAAAGTAGTGCAACATACCAGGAAAGTTATTTCAAACGTGTCAGAATTTTATTCTTTTCCGGATAAAGCCAACGAAATTTTAACTTGCAAAAAAAGACAAAAAAAACCCATTGGTGTAGAATTTACAACTGACATGATCTTGTTTTAAAACTGAAAAAAAAAAGAGTTTATTTTAAGTAAAACTACCCAAATGGACGCACATTTAGGCTTGGATATTATTCTCTATGAAGGCAAAAAATATTACAAAGGCGATCCTTAATGAAATCATTCATTGACTGGGGGCGAGTGTTATTTTTGCATTCTGTCAGTCGTAGTCAACGCTAAAATGGTGGGATATCCAATGACAATTAAATTGAATTTTTTTCCAAAATATTTTTTAAACTTTTGACCATCGTAATTCTGCTATTTAACAATATTGAACCAGTATTAAAGTTATTTACTAATGAATCCCTTACTACACTAAGCGCGCCGTACTTAGAGACTGTCGGTAAATAGTAAGAGATATGCGGAGGTTGTGAGTTCGACCCTCACACGGAGCAAGACTTTTCTTTGAATTTTCTATAGTTAGATACCAATGAAATTCAAACATTTGGAATGGTATTGTGTTTATCAAGATACTATCATCCCCATTTTTTTGTTGTAACATTTTCAATTAATAGTTTCGACATTTCTTTTTTTATATTATCGAGCATTAATAATAAATCGTATTTTATTATTTGATAATAACCAATAACGCGAGATTGTTGCAAGTTATGTCGAAGTCTGTCGGCTCCGGTGGCGCAATCGGTTAGCGCGCCGTACTTATAGACAGTCGGTAAATAGTAAGAGATATGCGGAGGTTGTGAGTTCGACCCTCACCCGGAGCAAGACTTTTCTTTGAATTTTCTATAGTTAGATACCAATGAAATTCAAACATTTGGAATGGTATTGTGTTTATCAAGATACTATCGTCCTTACTTTTTTGTTGTAACATTTCCGATTAATAGTTTCGACATTTCTTTTTATATATTATCGAGCATTAATAATAAATCGTATTTTATTATTTGATAATAACCAATAACGCGAGATTGTTGCAAGTTATGTCGAAGTCTGTCGGCTCCGGTGGCGCAATCGGTTAGAGCGCCGTACTTATAGACAGTCGGTAAATAGTAAGAGATATGCGGAGGTTGTGAGTTCGACCCTCACCCGGAGCAAGACTTTTCTTTGAATTTTCTATAGTTAGATACCAATGAAATTCAAACATTTCGAATGGTATTGTGTTTATCAAGATACTATCGTCCTTACTTTTTTGTTGTAACATTTTCAATTAATAGTTTCGACATTTCTTTTTTTATATTATCGAGCATTAATAATAAATCGTATTTTATTATTTGATAATAACCAATAACGCGAGATTGTTGCAAGTTATGTCGAAGTCTGTCGGCTCCGGTGGCGCAATCGGTTAGCGCGCCGTACTTATAGACAGTCGGTAAATAGTAAGAGATATGCGGAGGTTGTGAGTTCGACCCTCACCCGGAGCAAGACTTTTCTTTCAATTTTCTATAGTTAGATACCAATGAAATTCAAACATTTGGAATGGTATTGTGTTTATCAAGATACTATCGTCCTTACTTTTTTGTTGTAACATTTCCAATTAATAGTTTCGACATTTCTTTTTATATATTATCGAGCATTAATAATAAATCGTATTTTATTATTTGATAATAACCAATAACGCGAGATTGTTGCAAGTTATGTCGAAGTCTGTCGGCTCCGGTGGCGCAATCGATTAGCGCGCCGTACTTATAGACAGTCGGTAAATAGTAAGAGATATGCGGAGGTTGTGAGTTCGACCCTCACCCGGAGCAAGACTTTTCTTTGAATTTTCTATAGTTAGATACCAATGAAATTCAAACATTTGGAATGGTATTGTGTTTATCAAGATACTATCGTCCTTACTTTTTTGTTGTAACATTTCCAATTACTAGTTTCGACATTTCTTTTTATATATTATCGAGCATCAATAATATATCGTATTTTATTATTTGATAATAACCAATAACGCGAGATTGTTGCAAGTTATGTCGAAGTCTGTCGGCTCCGGTGGCGCAATCGGTTAGCGCGCCGTACTTATAGACAGTCGGTAAATAGTAAGAGATATGCGGAGGTTGTGAGTTCGACCCTCACCCGGAGCAAGACTTTTCTTTGAATTTTCTATAGTTAGATACCAATGATATTCAAACATTTGGAATGGTATTGTGTTTATCAAGATACTATCGTCCTTACTTTTTTGTTGTAACATTTCCGATTAATAGTTTCGACAAATTTTTTTTATATTATCGAGCATCAATAATAAATCGTATTTTATTATTTGATAATAACCAATAACGTGAGATTGTTGCAAGTAATGTCGAAGTCCGTCGGCTCCGGTGGCGCAATCGGTTAGCGCGCCGTACTTATAGACAGTCGGTAAATAGTAAGAGATATGCGGAGGTTGTGAGTTCGACCCTCACCCGGAGCAAGAATTTTCTTTGAATTTTCTATAGTTAGATACCAATGAAATTCAAACATTTGGAATGGTATTGTGTTTATCAAGATACTATCATCCCCATTTTCTCGTTGTAACATTTCCAATTAATAGTTTCGACATTTCTTTTTATATATTATCGAGCATTAATAATAAATCGTATTTTATTATTTGATAATAACCAATAACGCGAGATTGTTGCAAGTTATGTCGAAGTTTGTCGGCTCCGGTGGCGCAATCGGTTAGCGCGCCGTACTTATAGACAGTCGGTAAATAGTAAGAGATATGCGGAGGTTGTGAGTTCGACCCTCACCCGGAGCAAGACTTTTCTTTGAATTTTCTATAGTTAGATACCAATGAAATTCAAACATTTGGAATGGTATTGTGTTTATCAAGATACTATCGTCCTTACTTTTTCGTTGTAACATTTTCAATTAATAGTTTCGACATTTCTTTTTTTATATTATCGAGCATTAATAATAAATCGTATTTTATTATTTGATAATAACCAATAACGCGAGATTGTTGCAAGTTATGTCGAAGTCTGTCGGCTCCGGTGGCGCAATCGGTTAGCGCGCCGTACTTATAGACAGTCGGTAAATAGTAAGAGATATGCGGAGGTTGTGAGTTCGACCCTCACCCGGAGCAAGACTTTTCTTTGAATTTTCTATAGTTAGATACCAATGAAATTCAAACATTTGGAATGGTATTGTGTTTATCAAGATACTATCGTCCTTACTTTTTTGTTGTAACATTTCCAATTAATAGTTTCGACATTTCTTTTTATATATTATCGAGCATTAATAATAAATCGTATTTTATTATTTGATAATAACCAATAACGCGAGATTGTTGCAAGTTATGTCGAAGTTTGTCGGCTCCGGTGGCGCAATCTGTTAGCGCGCCGTACTTATAGACAGTCGGTAAATAGTAAGAGATATGCGGAGGTTGTGAGTTCGACCCTCACCCGGAGCAAGACTTTTCTTTGAATTTTCTATAGTTAGATACCAATGAAATTCAAACATTTGGAATGGTATTGTGTTTATCAACATACTATCGTCCTTACTTTTTTGTTGTAACATTTCCGATTAATAGTTTCGACATTTCTTTTTATATATTATCGAGCATTAATAATAAATCGTATTTTATTATTTGATAATAACCAATAACGCGAGATTGTTGCAAGTTATGTCGAAGTTTGTCGGCTCCGGTGGCGCAATCGGTTAGCGCGCCGTACTTATAGACAGTCGGTAAATAGTAAGAGATATGCGGAGGTTGTGAGTTCGACCCTCACCCGGAGCAAGACTTTTCTTTGAATTTTCTATAGTTAGATACCAAGGGAATTCAAACATTTGGAATGGTATTGTGTTTATCAAGATACTATCGTCCTTACTTTTTTGTTGTAACATTTCCAATTAATAGTTTCGACATTTCGTTTGTTATATTATCGAGCATTAATAATAAATCGTATTTTATTATTTGATAATAACCAATAACGCGAGATTGTTGCAAGTTATGTCGAAGTTTGTCGGCTCCGGTGGCGCAATCGGTTAGCGCGCCGTACTTATAGACAGTCGGTAAATAGTAAGAGATATGCGGAGGTTTTGAGTTCGACCCTCACCCGGAGCAAGACTTCTCTTTGAATTTTCTATAGTTAGATACCAAGGGAATTCAAACATTTGGAATGGTATTGTGTTTATCAAGATACTATCGTCCTTACTTTTTTGTTGTAACATTTCCAATTAATAGTTTCGACATTTCGTTTGTTATATTATCGAGCATTAATAATAAATCGTATTTTATTATTTGATAATAACCAATAACGCGAGATTGTTGCAAGTTATGTCGAAGTTTGTCGGCTCCGGTGGCGCAATCGGTTAGCGCGCCGTACTTATAGACAGTCGGTAAATAGTAAGAGATATGCGGAGGTTTTGAGTTCGACCCTCACCCGGAGCAAGACTTCTCTTTGAATTTTCTATAGTTAGATACCAATGAAATTCAAACATTTGGAATGGTATTGTGTTTATCAAGATACTATCGTGCTTACTTTTTTGTTGTAACATTTCCAATTAATAGTTTCGACATTTCTTTTTATATATTATCGAGCATTAATAATAAATCGTATTTTATTATTTGATAATAACCAATAACGGCAGATTGTTGCAAGTTATGTCGAAGTCTGTCGGCTTCGGTGGCGCAATCGGTTAGCGCGCCGTACTTATAGACAGTCGGTAAATAGTAAGAGATATGCGGAGGTTGTGAGTTCGACCCTCACCCGGAGCAAGACTTTTCTTTGAATTTTCTATAGTTAGATACCAATGGAATTCAAACATTTGGAATGGTATTGTGTTTATCAAGATACTATCGTCCTTACTTTTTTGTTGTAACATTTCCAATTAATATTTTCGACATTTCTTTTTATATATTATCGAGCATTAATAATAAATCGTATTTTATTATTTGATAATAACCAATAACGTCAGATTGTTGCAAGTTATGTCGAAGTCTGTCGGCTCCGGTGGCGCAATCGGTTAGCGCGCCGTACTTATAGACAGTCGGTAAATAGTAAGAGATATGCGGAGGTTGTGAGTTCGACCCTCACCCGGAGCAAGACTTTTCTTTGAATTTTCTATAGTTAGATACCAATGAAATTCAAACATTTGGAATGGTATTGTGTTTATCAACATACTATCGTCCTTACTTGTTTGTTGTAACATTTCCAATTAATAGTTTCGTCATTTCTTTTGTTATATTATCGAGCATCAATAATAAATCGTATTTTATTATTTGATAATAACCAATAACGCGAGATTGTTGCAAGTTATGTCGAAGTCTGTCGGCTCCGGTGGCGCAATCGGTTAGCGCGCCGTACTTATAGACAGTCGGTAAATAGTTAGAGTTATGCGGAGGTTGTGAGTTCGACCCGCACCCGGAGCAAGACTTTTCTTTGAATTTTCTATAGTTAGATACCAATGAAATTCAAACATTTGGAATGGTGTTGTGTTTATCAAGATTCTATCGTCCTTACTTTTTTGTTGTAACATTTCCGATTAATAGTTTCGACATTTCTTTTTATATATTATCGAGCATTAATAATAAATCGTATTTTATTATTTGATAATAACCAATAACGCGAGATTGTTGCAAGTTATGTCGAAGTCTGTCGGCTCCGGTGGCGCAATCGGTTAGCGCGCCGTACTTATAGACAGTCGGTAAATAGTAAGAGATATGTGGAGGTTGTGAGTTCGACCCTCACCCAGAGCAAGACTTTTCTTTGAATTTTCTATAGTTAGATACCAATGAAATTCAAACATTTGGAATGGTATTGTGTTTATCAAGATTCTATCGTCCTTACTTTTTTGTTGTAACATTTCCGATTAATAGTTTCGACATTTCTTTTTATATATTATCGAGCATTAATAATAAATCGTATTTTATTATTTGATAATAACCAATAACGCGAGATTGTTGCAAGTTATGTCGAAGTTTGTCGGCTCCGGTGGCGCAATCGGTTAGCGCGCCGTACTTATAGACAGTCGGTAAATAGTAAGAGATATGCGGAGGTTGTGAGTTCGACCCTCACCCGGAGCAAGAATTTTCTTTGAATTTTCTATAGTTAGATACCAATGAAATTCAAACATTTGGAATGGTATTGTGTTTATCCAGATACTATCGTCCTTACTTGTTTGTTGTAACATTTCCAATTAATAGTTTCGACATTTCTTTTTATATCTTATCGAGCATTAATAATTAATCGTATTTTATTATTTGATAATAACCAATAACGCGAGATTGTTGCAAGTTATGTCGAAGTCTGTCGGCTCCGGTGGCGCAATCGGTTAGCGCGCCGTACTTATAGACAGTCGGTAAATAGTAAGAGATATGTGGAGGTTGTGAGTTCGACCCTCACCCAGAGCAAGACTTTTCTTTGAATTTTCTATAGTTAGATACCAATGAAATTCAAACATTTGGAATGGTATTGTGTTTATCAAGATTCTATCGTCCTTACTTTTTTGTTGTAACATTTCCGATTAATAGTTTCGACATTTCTTTTTATATATTATCGAGCATTAATAATAAATCGTATTTTATTATTTGATAATAACCAATAACGCGAGATTGTTGCAAGTTATGTCGAAGTTTGTCGGCTCCGGTGGCGCAATCGGTTAGCGCGCCGTACTTATAGACAGTCGGTAAATAGTAAGAGATATGCGGAGGTTGTGAGTTCGACCCTCACCCGGAGCAAGAATTTTCTTTGAATTTTCTATAGTTAGATACCAATGAAATTCAAACATTTGGAATGGTATTGTGTTTATCCAGATACTATCGTCCTTACTTTTTTGTTGTAACATTTCCAATGATTATTTTCGACATTTCTTTTTATATATTATCGAGCATTAATAATAAATCGTATTTTATTATTTGATAATAACCAATAACGTGAGATTGTTGCAAGTTATGTCGAAGTCTGTCGGCTCCGGTGGCACAATCGCTTAGCGCGCCGTACTTATAGACAGTCGGTAAATAGTAAGAGATATGCGGAGGTTGTGAGTTCGACCCTCACCCGGAGCAAGACTTTTCTTTGAATTTTCTATAGTTAGATACCAATGAAATTCAAACATTTGGAATGGTATTGTGTTTATCAAGATTCTATCGTCCTTACTTTTTTGTTGTAACATTTCCGATTAATAGTTTCGACATTTCTTTTTATATATTATCGAGCATTAATAATAAATCGTATTTTATTATTTGATAATAACCAATAACGCGAGATTGTTGCAAGTTATGTCGAAGTTTGTCGGCTCCGGTGGCGCAATCGGTTAGCGCGCCGTACTTATAGACAGTCGGTAAATAGTAAGAGATATGCGGAGGTTGTGAGTTCGACCCTCACCCGGAGCAAGAATTTTCTTTGAATTTTCTATAGTTAGATACCAATGAAATTCAAACATTTGGAATGGTATTGTGTTTATCCAGATACTATCGTCCTTACTTGTTTGTTGTAACATTTCCAATTAATAGTTTCGACATTTCTTTTGTTATATTATCGAGCATTAATAATAAATCGTATTTTATTATTTGATAATAACCAATAACGCGAGATTGTTGCAAGTTATGTCGAAGTCTGTCGGCTCCGGTGGCGCAATCGGTTAGCGCGCCGTACTTATAGACAGTCGGTAAATAGTAAGAGATATGTGGAGGTTGTGAGTTCGACCCTCACCCAGAGCAAGACTTTTCTTTGAATTTTCTATAGTTAGATACCAATGAAATTCAAACATTTGGAATGGTATTGTGTTTATCCAGATACTATCGTCCTTACTTTTTTGTTGTAACATTTCCAATTAATAGTTTCGACATTTCTTTTGTTATATAATCGAGCATTAATAATAAATCGTATTTTATTATTTGATAATAACCAATAACGCGAGATTGTTGCAAGTTATGTCGAAGTTTGTCGGCTCCGGTGGCGCAATCGGTTAGCGCCCCGTACTTATAGACAGTCGGTAAATAGTAAGAGATATGCGGAGGTTGTGAGTTCGACCCTCACCCGGAGCAAGACTTTTCTTTGAATTTTCTATAGTTAGATACCAAGGGAATTCAAACATTTGGAATGGTATTGTGTTTATCAAGATACTATCGTCCTTACTTTTTTGTTGTAACATTTCCAATTAATAGTTTCGACATTTCGTTTGTTATATTATCGAGCATTAATAATAAATCGTATTTTATTATTTGATAATAACCAATAACGCGAGATTGTTGCAAGTTATGTCGAAGTTTGTCGGCTCCGGTGGCGCAATCGGTTAGCGCGCCGTACTTATAGACAGTCGGTAAATAGTAAGAGATATGCGGAGGTTTTGAGTTCGACCCTCACCCGGAGCAAGACTTCTCTTTGAATTTTCTATAGTTAGATACCAAGGGAATTCAAACATTTGGAATGGTATTGTGTTTATCAAGATACTATCGTCCTTACTTTTTTGTTGTAACATTTCCAATTAATAGTTTCGACATTTCGTTTGTTATATTATCGAGCATTAATAATAAATCGTATTTTATTATTTGATAATAACCAATAACGCGAGATTGTTGCAAGTTATGTCGAAGTTTGTCGGCTCCGGTGGCGCAATCGGTTAGCGCGCCGTACTTATAGACAGTCGGTAAATAGTAAGAGATATGCGGAGGTTTTGAGTTCGACCCTCACCCGGAGCAAGACTTCTCTTTGAATTTTCTATAGTTAGATACCAATGAAATTCAAACATTTGGAATGGTATTGTGTTTATCAAGATACTATCGTGCTTACTTTTTTGTTGTAACATTTCCAATTAATAGTTTCGACATTTCTTTTTATATATTATCGAGCATTAATAATAAATCGTATTTTATTATTTGATAATAACCAATAACGGCAGATTGTTGCAAGTTATGTCGAAGTCTGTCGGCTTCGGTGGCGCAATCGGTTAGCGCGCCGTACTTATAGACAGTCGGTAAATAGTAAGAGATATGCGGAGGTTGTGAGTTCGACCCTCACCCGGAGCAAGACTTTTCTTTGAATTTTCTATAGTTAGATACCAATGGAATTCAAACATTTGGAATGGTATTGTGTTTATCAAGATACTATCGTCCTTACTTTTTTGTTGTAACATTTCCAATTAATATTTTCGACATTTCTTTTTATATATTATCGAGCATTAATAATAAATCGTATTTTATTATTTGATAATAACCAATAACGTCAGATTGTTGCAAGTTATGTCGAAGTCTGTCGGCTCCGGTGGCGCAATCGGTTAGCGCGCCGTACTTATAGACAGTCGGTAAATAGTAAGAGATATGCGGAGGTTGTGAGTTCGACCCTCACCCGGAGCAAGACTTTTCTTTGAATTTTCTATAGTTAGATACCAATGAAATTCAAACATTTGGAATGGTATTGTGTTTATCAACATACTATCGTCCTTACTTGTTTGTTGTAACATTTCCAATTAATAGTTTCGTCATTTCTTTTGTTATATTATCGAGCATCAATAATAAATCGTATTTTATTATTTGATAATAACCAATAACGCGAGATTGTTGCAAGTTATGTCGAAGTCTGTCGGCTCCGGTGGCGCAATCGGTTAGCGCGCCGTACTTATAGACAGTCGGTAAATAGTTAGAGTTATGCGGAGGTTGTGAGTTCGACCCGCACCCGGAGCAAGACTTTTCTTTGAATTTTCTATAGTTAGATACCAATGAAATTCAAACATTTGGAATGGTGTTGTGTTTATCAAGATTCTATCGTCCTTACTTTTTTGTTGTAACATTTCCGATTAATAGTTTCGACATTTCTTTTTATATATTATCGAGCATTAATAATAAATCGTATTTTATTATTTGATAATAACCAATAACGCGAGATTGTTGCAAGTTATGTCGAAGTCTGTCGGCTCCGGTGGCGCAATCGGTTAGCGCGCCGTACTTATAGACAGTCGGTAAATAGTAAGAGATATGTGGAGGTTGTGAGTTCGACCCTCACCCAGAGCAAGACTTTTCTTTGAATTTTCTATAGTTAGATACCAATGAAATTCAAACATTTGGAATGGTATTGTGTTTATCAAGATTCTATCGTCCTTACTTTTTTGTTGTAACATTTCCGATTAATAGTTTCGACATTTCTTTTTATATATTATCGAGCATTAATAATAAATCGTATTTTATTATTTGATAATAACCAATAACGCGAGATTGTTGCAAGTTATGTCGAAGTTTGTCGGCTCCGGTGGCGCAATCGGTTAGCGCGCCGTACTTATAGACAGTCGGTAAATAGTAAGAGATATGCGGAGGTTGTGAGTTCGACCCTCACCCGGAGCAAGACTTTTCTTTGAATTTTCTATAGTTAGATACCAATGAAATTCAAACATTTGGAATGGTATTGTGTTTATCCAGATACTATCGTCCTTACTTGTTTGTTGTAACATTTCCAATTAATAGTTTCGACATTTCTTTTTATATCTTATCGAGCATTAATAATTAATCGTATTTTATTATTTGATAATAACCAATAACGCGAGATTGTTGCAAGTTATGTCGAAGTCTGTCGGCTCCGGTGGCGCAATCGGTTAGCGCGCCGTACTTATAGACAGTCGGTAAATAGTAAGAGATATGTGGAGGTTGTGAGTTCGACCCTCACCCAGAGCAAGACTTTTCTTTGAATTTTCTATAGTTAGATACCAATGAAATTCAAACATTTGGAATGGTATTGTGTTTATCAAGATTCTATCGTCCTTACTTTTTTGTTGTAACATTTCCGATTAATAGTTTCGACATTTCTTTTTATATATTATCGAGCATTAATAATAAATCGTATTTTATTATTTGATAATAACCAATAACGCGAGATTGTTGCAAGTTATGTCGAAGTTTGTCGGCTCCGGTGGCGCAATCGGTTAGCGCGCCGTACTTATAGACAGTCGGTAAATAGTAAGAGATATGCGGAGGTTGTGAGTTCGACCCTCACCCGGAGCAAGAATTTTCTTTGAATTTTCTATAGTTAGATACCAATGAAATTCAAACATTTGGAATGGTATTGTGTTTATCCAGATACTATCGTCCTTACTTTTTTGTTGTAACATTTCCAATGATTATTTTCGACATTTCTTTTTATATATTATCGAGCATTAATAATAAATCGTATTTTATTATTTGATAATAACCAATAACGTGAGATTGTTGCAAGTTATGTCGAAGTCTGTCGGCTCCGGTGGCACAATCGCTTAGCGCGCCGTACTTATAGACAGTCGGTAAATAGTAAGAGATATGCGGAGGTTGTGAGTTCGACCCTCACCCGGAGCAAGACTTTTCTTTGAATTTTCTATAGTTAGATACCAATGAAATTCAAACATTTGGAATGGTATTGTGTTTATCAAGATTCTATCGTCCTTACTTTTTTGTTGTAACATTTCCGATTAATAGTTTCGACATTTCTTTTTATATATTATCGAGCATTAATAATAAATCGTATTTTATTATTTGATAATAACCAATAACGCGAGATTGTTGCAAGTTATGTCGAAGTTTGTCGGCTCCGGTGGCGCAATCGGTTAGCGCGCCGTACTTATAGACAGTCGGTAAATAGTAAGAGATATGCGGAGGTTGTGAGTTCGACCCTCACCCGGAGCAAGAATTTTCTTTGAATTTTCTATAGTTAGATACCAATGAAATTCAAACATTTGGAATGGTATTGTGTTTATCCAGATACTATCGTCCTTACTTGTTTGTTGTAACATTTCCAATTAATAGTTTCGACATTTCTTTTGTTATATTATCGAGCATTAATAATAAATCGTATTTTATTATTTGATAATAACCAATAACGCGAGATTGTTGCAAGTTATGTCGAAGTCTGTCGGCTCCGGTGGCGCAATCGGTTAGCGCGCCGTACTTATAGACAGTCGGTAAATAGTAAGAGATATGTGGAGGTTGTGAGTTCGACCCTCACCCAGAGCAAGACTTTTCTTTGAATTTTCTATAGTTAGATACCAATGAAATTCAAACATTTGGAATGGTATTGTGTTTATCCAGATACTATCGTCCTTACTTTTTTGTTGTAACATTTCCAATTAATAGTTTCGACATTTCTTTTGTTATATAATCGAGCATTAATAATAAATCGTATTTTATTATTTGATAATAACCAATAACGCGAGATTGTTGCAAGTTATGTCGAAGTTTGTCGGCTCCGGTGGCGCAATCGGTTAGCGCCCCGTACTTATAGACAGTCGGTAAATAGTAAGAGATATGCGGAGGTTGTGAGTTCGACCCTCACCCGGAGCAAGACTTTTCTTTGAATTTTCTATAGTTAGATACCAAGGGAATTCAAACATTTGGAATGGTATTGTGTTTATCAAGATACTATCGTCCTTACTTTTTTGTTGTAACATTTCCAATTAATAGTTTCGACATTTCGTTTGTTATATTATCGAGCATTAATAATAAATCGTATTTTATTATTTGATAATAACCAATAACGCGAGATTGTTGCAAGTTATGTCGAAGTTTGTCGGCTCCGGTGGCGCAATCGGTTAGCGCGCCGTACTTATAGACAGTCGGTAAATAGTAAGAGATATGCGGAGGTTGTGAGTTCGACCCTCACCCGGAGCAAGACTTTTCTTTGAATTTTCTATAGTTAGATACCAATGAAATTCAAACATTTGGAATGGTATTGTGTTTATCAAGATACTATCGTCCTTACTTTTTTGTTGTAACATTTCCAATTAATAGTTTCGACATTTCTTTTTATATATTATCGAGCATTAATAATAAATCGTATTTTATTATTTGATAATAACCAATAACGGCAGATTGTTGCAAGTTATGTCGAAGTCTGTCGGCTTCGGTGGCGCTATCGATTAGCGCGCCGTACTTATAGACAGTCGGTAAATAGTAAGAGATATGTGGAGGTTGTGAGTTCGACCCTCACCCGGAGCAAGACTTTTCTTTGAATTTTCTATAGTTAGATACCAATGAAATTCAAACATTTGGAATGGTATTGTGTTTATCAACATACTATCGTCCTTACTTTTTTGTTGTAACATTTCCAATTGATAGTTTCGACATTTCTTTTTATATATTATCGAGCATTAATAATAAATCGTATTTTATTATTTGATAATAACCAATAACGCGAGATTGTTGCAAGTTATGTCGAAGTTTGTCGGCTTCGGTGGCGCAATCGGTTAGCGCGCCGTACTTATAGACAGTCGGTAAATAGTAAGAGATATGCGGAGGTTGTGAGTTCGACCCTCACCCGGAGCAAGACTTTTCTTTGAATTTTCTATAGTTAGATACCAAGGGAATTCAAACATTTGGAATGGTATTGTGTTTATCAAGATACTATCGTCCTTACTTTTTTGTTGTAACATTTCCAATTAATAGTTTCGACATTTCTTTTTATATATTATCGAGCATTAATAATAAATCGTATTTTATTATTTGATAATAACCAATAACGGGAGATTGTTGCAAGTTATGTCGAAGTTTGTCGGCTCCGGTGGCGCAATCGGTTAGCGCGCCGTACTTATAGACAGTCGGTAAATAGTAAGAGATATGCGGAGGTTGTGAGTTCGACCCTCACCCGGAGCAAGACTTTTCTTTGAATTTTCTATAGTTAGATACCAAGGGAATTCAAACATTTGGAATGGTATTGTGTTTATCAAGATACTATCGTCCTTACTTTTTTGTTGTAACATTTCCAATTAATATTTTCGACATTTCTTTTTATATATTATCGAGCATTAATAATAAATCGTATTTTATTATTTGATAATAACCAATAACGTGAGATTGTTGCAAGTTATGTCGAAGTCTGTCGGCTCCGGTGGCACAATCGCTTAGCGCGCCGTACTTATAGACAGTCGGTAAATAGTAAGAGATATGCGGAGGTTGTGAGTTCGACCCTCACCCGGAGCAAGACTTTTCTTTGAATTTTCTATAGTTAGATACCAAGGGAATTCAAACATTTGGAATGGTATTGTGTTTATCAAGATACTATCGTCCTTACTTTTTTGTTGTAACATTTGCAAGGATTATTTTCGACATTTCTTTTTATATATTATCGAGCATTAATAATAAATCGTATTTTATTATTTGATAATAACCAATAACGTGAGATTGTTGCAAGTTATGTCGAAGTCTGTCGGCTCCGGTGGCACAATCGCTTAGCGCGCCGTACTTATAGACAGACGGTAAATAGTAAGAGATATGCGGAGGTTGTGAGTTCGACCCTCACCCGGAGCAAGACTTTTCTTTGAATTTTCTATAGTTAGATACCAAGGGAATTCAAACATTTGGAATGGTATTGTGTTTATCAAGATACTATCGTCCTTACTTTTTTGTTGTAACATTTCCAATTAATATTTTCGACATTTCTTTTTATATATTATCGAGCATTAATAATAAATCGTATTTTATTATTTGATAATAACCAATAACGTGAGATTGTTGCAAGTTATGTCGAAGTCTGTCGGCTCCGGTGGCACAATCGCTTAGCGCGCCGTACTTATAGACAGTCGGTAAATAGTAAGAGATATGCGGAGGTTGTGAGTTCGACCCTCACCCGGAGCAAGACTTTTCTTTGAATTTTCTATAGTTAGATACCAAGGGAATTCAAACATTTGGAATGGTATTGTGTTTATCAAGATACTATCGTCCTTACTTTTTTGTTGTAACATTTGCAAGGATTATTTTCGACATTTCTTTTTATATATTATCGAGCATTAATAATAAATCGTATTTTATTATTTGATAATAACCAATAACGTGAGATTGTTGCAAGTTATGTCGAAGTCTGTCGGCTCCGGTGGCACAATCGCTTAGCGCGCCGTACTTATAGACAGACGGTAAATAGTAAGAGATATGCGGAGGTTGTGAGTTCGACCCTCACCCGGAGCAAGACTTTTCTTTGAATTTTCTATAGTTAGATACCAATGAAATTCAAACATTTGGAATGGTATTGTGTTTATCCAGATACTATCGTCCTTACTTTTTTGTTGTAACATTTCCAATTAATAGTTTCGACATTTCTTTTTATATCTTATCGAGCATTAATAATTAATCGTATTTTATTATTTGATAATAACCAATAACGCGAGATTGTTGCAAGTTATGTCGAAGTCTGTCGGCTCCGGTGGCGCAATCGGTTAGCGCGCCGTACTTATAGACAGTCGGTAAATAGTAAGAGATATGCGGAGGTTGTGAGTTCGACCCTCACCCGGAGCAAGACTTTTCTTTGAATTTTCTATAGTTAGATACCAAGGGAATTCAAACATTTGGAATGGTATTGTGTTTATCAAGATACTATCGTCCTTACTTTTTTGTTGTAACATTTCTAATTAATAGTTTCGACATTTCGTTTGTTATATTATCGAGCATTAATAATAAATCGTATTTTATTATTTGATAATAACCAATAACGCGAGATTGTTGCAAGTTATGTCGAAGTTTGTCGGCTTCGGTGGCGCAATCGGTTAGCGCGCCGTACTTATAGACAGTCGGTAAATAGTAAGAGATATGCGGAGGTTGTGAGTTCGACCCTCACCCGGAGCAAGACTTTTCTTTGAATTTTCTATAGTTAGATACCAATGAAATTCAAACATTTGGAATGGTATTGTGTTTATCAAGATACTATCGTCCTTACTTTTTTGTTGTAACATTTCCAATTAATAGTTTCGACACATCTTTTTATATATTATCGAGCATTAATAATAAATCGTATTTTATTATTTGATAATAACCAATAACGGCAGATTGTTGCAAGTTATGTCGAAGTCTGTCGGCTTCGGTGGCGCTATCGGTTAGCGCGCCGTACTTATAGACAGTCGGTAAATAGTAAGAGATATGCGGAGGTTGTGAGTTCGACCCTCACCCGGAGCAAGACTTTTCTTTGAATTTTCTATAGTTAGATACCAATGGAATTCAAACATTTGGAATGGTATTGTGTTCATCAACATACTATCGTCCTTACTTTTTTGTTGTAACATTTCCAATTGATAGTTTCGACATTTCTTTTTATATATTATCGAGCATTAATAATAAATCGTATTTTATTATTTGATAATAACCAATAACGCGAGATTGTTGCAAGTTATGTCGAAGTTTGTCGGCTCCGGTGGCGCAATCGGTTAGCGCGCCGTACTTATAGACAGTCGGTAAATAGTAAGAGATATGCGGAGGTTGTGAGTTCGACCCTCACCCGGAGCAAGACTTTTCTTTGAATTTTCTATAGTTAGATACCAAGGGAATTCAAACATTTGGAATGGTATTGTGTTTATCAAGATACTATCGTCCTTACTTTTTTGTTGTAACATTTCCAATTAATAGTTTCGACATTTCTTTTTATATATTATCGAGCATTAATAATAAATCGTATTTTATTATTTGATAATAACCAATAACGCGAGATTGTTGCAAGTTATGTCGAAGTTTGTCGGCTCCGGTGGCGCAATCGGTTAGCGCGCCGTACTTATAGACAGTCGGTAAATAGTAAGAGATATGCGGAGGTTGTGAGTTCGACCCTCACCCGGAGCAAGACTTTTCTTTGAATTTTCTATAGTTAGATACCAATGAAATTCAAACATTTGGAATGGTATTGTGTTTATCAAGATACTATCGTCCTTACTTTTTTGTTGTAACATTTCCAATTAATAGTTTCGACATTTCTTTTGTTATATTATCGAGCATTAATTATAAATCGTATTTTATTATTTGATAATAACCAATAACGCGAGATTGTTGCAAGTTATGTCGAAGTCTGTCGGCTCCGGTGGCGCAATCGGTTAGCGCGCCGTACTTATAGACAGTCGGTAAATAGTAAGAGATATGCGGAGGTTGTGAGTTCGACCCTCACCCGGAGCAAGACTTTTCTTTGAATTTTCTATAGTTAGATACCAATGAAATTCAAACATTTGGAATGGTATTGTGTTTATCAAGATACTATCGTCCTTACTTTTTTGTTGTAACATTTCCAATTAATAGTTTCGACATTTCTTTTTATATATTATCGAGCATTAATAATAAATCGTATTTTATTATTTGATAATAACCAATAACGCGAGATTGTTGCAAGTTATGTCGAAGTCTGTCGGCTCCGGTGGCGCAATCGGTTAGCGCGCCGTACTTATAGACAGTCGGTAAATAGTAAGAGATATGCGGAGTTTGTGAGTTCGACCCTCACCCGGAGCAAGACTTTTCTTTGGATTTTCTATAGTTAGATACCAAGGGAATTCAAACATTGGGAATGGTATTGTGTTTATCAACATACTATCGTCCTTACTTTTTTGTTGTAACATTTCCAATTAATATTTTCGACATTTCTTTTTATATATTATCGAGCATTAATAATAAAACGTATTTTATTATTTGATAATAACCAATAACGTGAGATTGTTGCAAGTTATGTCGAAGTCTGTCGGCTCCGGTGGCACAATCGCTTAGCGCGCCGTACTTATAGACAGTCGGTAAATAGTAAGAGATATGCGGAGGTTGTGAGTTCGACCCTCACCCGGAGCAAGACTTTTCTTTGAATTTTCTATAGTTAGATACCAAGGGAATTCAAACATTTGGAATGGTATTGTGTTTATCAAGATACTATCGTCCTTACTTTTTTGTTGTAACATTTCTAATTAATAGTTTCGACATTTCGTTTGTTATATTATCGAGCATTAATAATAAATCGTATTTTATTATTTGATAATAACCAATAACGCGAGATTGTTGCAAGTTATGTCGAAGTTTGTCGGCTCCGGTGGCGCAATCGGTTAGCGCGCCGTACTTATAGACAGTCGGTAAATAGTAAGAGATATGCGGAGGTTGTGAGTTCGACCCTCACCCGGAGCAAGACTTTTCTTTGAATTTTCTATAGTTAGATACCAATGAAATTCAAACATTTGGAATGGTATTGTGTTTATCAAGATACTATCGTCCTTACTTTTTTGTTGTAACATTTCCAATTAATAGTTTCGACATTTCTTTTTATATATTATCGAGCATTAATAATAAATCGTATTTTATTATTTGATAATAACCAATAACGGCAGATTGTTGCAAGTTATGTCGAAGTCTGTCGGCTTCGGTGGCGCTATCGGTTAGCGCGCCGTACTTATAGACAGTCGGTAAATAGTAAGAGATATGCGGAGGTTGTGAGTTCGACCCTCACCCGGAGCAAGACTTTTCTTTGAATTTTCTATAGTTAGATACCAATGGAATTCAAACATTTGGAATGGTATTGTGTTCATCAACATACTATCGTCCTTACTTTTTTGTTGTAACATTTCCAATTGATAGTTTCGACATTTCTTTTTATATATTATCGAGCATTAATAATAAATCGTATTTTATTATTTGATAATAACCAATAACGCGAGATTGTTGCAAGTTATGTCGAAGTTTGTCGGCTCCGGTGGCGCAATCGGTTAGCGCGCCGTACTTATAGACAGTCGGTAAATAGTAAGAGATATGCGGAGGTTGTGAGTTCGACCCTCACCCGGAGCAA
Source organism: Sepiola atlantica (assembly GCA_963556195.1). Lineage (NCBI taxonomy): Eukaryota > Metazoa > Mollusca > Cephalopoda > Sepiida > Sepiolidae > Sepiola > Sepiola atlantica. The sequence continues at coordinate 76,607,109 of OY744532.1, read as the reverse complement.
GACTTTTCTTTGAATTTTCTATAGTTAGATACCAAGGGAATTCAAACATTTGGAATGGTATTGTGTTTATCAAGATACTATCGTCCTTACTTTTTTGTTGTAACATTTCCAATTAATAGTTTCGACATTTCTTTTTATATATTATCGAGCATTAATAATAAATCGTATTTTATTATTTGATAATAACCAATAACGCGAGATTGTTGCAAGTTATGTCGAAGTTTGTCGGCTCCGGTGGCGCAATCGGTTAGCGCGCCGTACTTATAGACAGTCGGTAAATAGTAAGAGATATGCGGAGGTTGTGAGTTCGACCCTCACCCGGAGCAAGACTTTTCTTTGAATTTTCTATAGTTAGATACCAATGAAATTCAAACATTTGGAATGGTATTGTGTTTATCAAGATACTATCGTCCTTACTTTTTTGTTGTAACATTTCCAATTAATAGTTTCGACATTTCTTTTGTTATATTATCGAGCATTAATTATAAATCGTATTTTATTATTTGATAATAACCAATAACGCGAGATTGTTGCAAGTTATGTCGAAGTCTGTCGGCTCCGGTGGCGCAATCGGTTAGCGCGCCGTACTTATAGACAGTCGGTAAATAGTAAGAGATATGCGGAGGTTGTGAGTTCGACCCTCACCCGGAGCAAGACTTTTCTTTGAATTTTCTATAGTTAGATACCAATGAAATTCAAACATTTGGAATGGTATTGTGTTTATCAAGATACTATCGTCCTTACTTTTTTGTTGTAACATTTCCAATTAATAGTTTCGACATTTCTTTTTATATATTATCGAGCATTAATAATAAATCGTATTTTATTATTTGATAATAACCAATAACGCGAGATTGTTGCAAGTTATGTCGAAGTCTGTCGGCTCCGGTGGCGCAATCGGTTAGCGCGCCGTACTTATAGACAGTCGGTAAATAGTAAGAGACATGCGGAGTTTGTGAGTTCGACCCTCACCCGGAGCAAGACTTTTCTTTGAATTTTCTATAGTTAGATACCAAGGGAATTCAAACATTGGGAATGGTATTGTGTTTATCAACATACTATCGTCCTTACTTTTTTGTTGTAACATTTCCAATTAATATTTTCGACATTTCTTTTTATATATTATCGAGCATTAATAATAAAACGTATTTTATTATTTGATAATAACCAATAACGTGAGATTGTTGCAAGTTATGTCGAAGTCTGTCGGCTCCGGTGGCACAATCGCTTAGCGCGCCGTACTTATAGACAGTCGGTAAATAGTAAGAGATATGCGGAGGTTGTGAGTTCGACCCTCACCCGGAGCAAGACTTTTCTTTGAATTTTCTATAGTTAGATACCAATGAAATTCAAACATTTGGAATGGTATTGTGTTTATCCAGATACTATCGTCCTTACTTTTTTGTTGTAACATTTCCAATTAATAGTTTCGACATTTCTTTTTATATATTATCGAGCATTAATAATAAATCGTATTTTATTATTTGATAATAACCAATAACGCGAGATTGTTGCAAGTTATGTCGAAGTTTGTCGGCTCCGGTGGCGCAATCGGTTAGCGCGCCGTACTTATAGACAGTCGGTAAATAGTAAGAGATATGCGGAGGTTGTGAGTTCGACCCTCACCCGGAGCAAGACTTTTCTTTGAATTTTCTATAGTTAGATACCAATGAAATTCAAACATTTGGAATGGTATTGTGTTTATCAAGATTCTATCGTCCTTACTTGTTTGTTGTAACATTTCCAATTAATAGTTTCGACATTTCTTTTTATATATTATCGAGCATTAATAATAAATCGTATTTTATTATTTGATAATAACCAATAACGCAAGATTGTTGCAAGTTATGTCGAAGTTTGTCGGCTCCGGTGGCGCAATCGGTTAGCGCGCCGTACTTATAGGCAGTCGGTAAATAGTTAGAGTTATGCGGAGGTTGTGAGTTCGACCCTCACCCGGAGCAAGACTTTTCTTTGAATTTTCTATAGTTAGATACCAATGAAATTCAAACATTTGGAATGGTATTGTGTTTATCAAGATTCTATCGTCCTTACTTGTTTGTTGTAACATTTCCAATTAATAGTTTCGACATTTCTTTTTATATATTATCGAGCATTAATAATAAATCGTATTTTATTATTTGATAATAACCAATAACGCAAGATTGTTGCAAGTTATGTCGAAGTCTGTCGGCTCCGGTGGCGCAATCGGTTAGCGCGCCGTACTTATAGGCAGTCGGTAAATAGTTAGAGTTATGCGGAGGTTGTGAGTTCGACCCGCACCCGGAGCAAGACTTTTCTTTGAATTTTCTATAGTTAGATACCAATGAAATTCAAACATTTGGAATGGTATTGTGTTTATCAAGATACTATCGTCCTTACTTTTTTGTTGTAACATTTCCGATTAATAGTTTCGACATTTCTTTTTATATATTATCGAGCATTAATAATAAATCGTATTTTATTATTTGATAATAACCAATAACGCGAGATTGTTGCAAGTTATGTCGAGGTTTCTCGGCTCCGGTGGCGCAATCGGTTAGCGCGCCGTACTTATAGACAGTCGGAAAATAGTAAGAAATATGCGGAGGTTGTGAGTTCGACCCTCACCCGGAGCAAGACTTTTCTTTGAAGTTTCTATAGTTAGATACCAAGGGAATTCAAACATTTGGAATGGTATTGTGTTTATCAAGATACTATCGTCCTTACTTTTTTGTTGTAACATTTCCAATTAATATTTTCGACATTTCTTTTTATATATTATCGAGCATTAATAATAAATCGTATTTTATTATTTGATAATAACCAATAACGTGAGATTGTTGCAAGTTATGTCGAAGTCTGTCGGCTCCGGTGGCGCAATCGGTTAGCGCGCCGTACTTATAGACAGTCGGTAAATAGTAAGAGATATGCGGAGGTTGTGAGTTCGACCCTCACCCGGAGCAAGACTTTTCTTTGAATTTTCTATAGTTAGATACCAATGAAATTCAAACATTTGGAATGGTATTGTGTTTATCAAGATACTATCGTCCTTACTTTTTTGTTGTAACATTTCCAATTAATAGTTTCGACATTTCTTTTGTTATATTATCGAGCATTAATTATAAATCGTATTTTATTATTTGATAATAACCAATAACGCGAGATTGTTGCAAGTTATGTCGAAGTCTGTCGGCTCCGGTGGCGCAATCGGTTAGCGCGCCGTACTTATAGACAGTCGGTAAATAGTAAGAGATATGCGGAGGTTGTGAGTTCGACCCTCACCCGGAGCAAGACTTTTCTTTGAATTTTCTATAGTTAGATACCAATGAAATTCAAACATTTGGAATGGTATTGTGTTTATCAAGATACTATCGTCCTTACTTTTTTGTTGTAACATTTCCAATTAATAGTTTCGACATTTCTTTTTATATATTATCGAGCATTAATAATAAATCGTATTTTATTATTTGATAATAACCAATAACGCGAGATTGTTGCAAGTTATGTCGAAGTCTGTCGACTCCGGTGGCGCAATCGGTTAGCGCGCCGTACTTATAGACAGTCGGTAAATAGTAAGAGATATGCGGAGTTTGTGAATTCGACCCTCACCCGGAGCAAGACTTTTCTTTGAATTTTCTATAGTTAGATACCAATGAAATTCAAACATTTGGAATGGTATTGTGTTTATCAAGATACTATCATCCCCATTTTTTTGTTGTAACATTTCCAATTAATAGTTTCGACATTTCTTTTTATATATTATCGAGCATTAATAATAAATCGTATGTTATTATTTGATAATAACCAATAACGCGAGATTGTTGCAAGTTATGTCGTAGTTTGTCGGCTCCGGTGGCGCAATCGGTTAGCGCGCCGTACTTATAGACAGTCGGTAAATAGTAAGAGATATGCGGAGGTTGTGAGTTCGACCCTCACCCGGAGCAAGACTTTTCTTTGAATTTTCTATAGTTAGATACCAATGAAATTCAAACATTTGGAATGGTATTGTGTTTATCAAGATACTATCTTCCTTACTTTTTTGTTGTAACATTTCCAATTAATAGTTTCGACATTTCTTTTTATATATTATCGAGCATTAATAATAAATCGTATTTTATTATTTGATAATAACCAATAACGCCAGATTGTTGCAAGTTATGTCGAAGTTTGTCGGCTCCGGTGGCGCAATCGGTTAGCGCGCCGTACTTATAGACAGTCGGTAAATAGTAAGAGATATGCGGAGGTTGTGAGTTCGACCCTCACCCGGAGCAAGACTTTTCTTTGAATTTTCTATAGTTAGATACCAATGAAATTCAAAGATTTGGAATGGTATTGTGTTTATCAAGATACTATCGTCCTTACTTTTTTGTTGTAACATTTCCGATTAATAGTTTCGACATTTCTTTTTATATATTATCGAGCATTAATAATAAATCGTATGTTATTATTTGATAATAACCAATAACGCGAGATTGTTGCAAGTTATGTCGAAGTTTGTCGGCTCCGGTGGCGCAATCGGTTAGCGCGCCGTACTTATAGACAGTCGGTAAATAGTAAGAGATATGCGGAGGTTGTGAGTTCGACCCTCACCCGGAGCAAGACTTTTCTTTGAATTTTCTATAGTTAGATACCAATGAAATTCAAACATTTGGAATGGTATTGTATTTATCAAGATACTATCGTCCTTACTTTTTTGTTGTAACATTTCCAATTAATAGTTTCGACATTTCTTTTGTTATATTATCGAGCATTAATTATAAATCGTATTTTATTATTTGATAATAACCAATAACGCGAGATTGTTGCAAGTTAAGTCGAAGTCTGTCGGCTCCGGTGGCGCAATCGGTTAGCGCGCCGTACTTATAGACAGTCGGTAAATAGTAAGAGATATGCGGAGGTTGTGAGTTCGACCCTCACCCGGAGCAAGACTTTTCTTTGAATTTTCTATAGTTAGATACCAATGAAATTCAAACATTTGGAATGGTATTGTGTTTATCAAGATACTATCGTCCTTACTTTTTTGTTGTAACATTTCCAATTAATAGTTTCGACATTTCTTTTTATATATTATCGAGCATTAATAATAAATCGTATTTTATTATTTGATAATAACCAATAACGCGAGATTGTTGCAAGTTATGTCGAAGTCTGTCGGCTCCGGTGGCGCAATCGGTTAGCGCGTCGTACTTATAGACAGTCGGTAAATAGTAAGAGATATGCGGAGGTTGTGAGTTCGACCCTCACCCGGAGCTAGACTTTTCTTTGAATTTTCTATAGTTAGATACCAATGAAATTCAAACATTTGGAATGGTATTGTGTTTATCAAGATACTATCTTCCTTACTTTTTTGTTGTAACATTTCCAATTAATAGTTTCGACATTTCTTTTTATATATTATCGAGCATTAATAATAAATCGTATTTTATTATTTGATAATAACCAATAACGCCAGATTGTTGCAAGTTATGTCGAAGTCTGTCGGCTCCGGTGGCGCAATCGGTTAGCGCGCCGTACTTATAGACAGTCGGTAAATAGTAAGAGATATGCGGAGGTTGTGAGTTCGACCCTCACCCGGAGCAAGACTTTTCTTTGAATTTTCTATAGTTAGATACCAATGAAATTCAAACATTTGGAATGGTATTGTGTTTATCAAGATACTATCGTCCTTACTTTTTTGTTGTAACATTTCCGATTAATAGTTTCGACATTTCTTTTTATATATTATCGAGCATTAATAATAAATCGTATGTTATTATTTGATAATAACCAATAACTAGAGATTGTTGCAAGTTATGTCGAAGTTCGTCGGCTCCGGTGGCGCAATCGGTTAGCGCGCCGTACTTATAGACAGTCGGTAAATAGTAAGAGATATGCGGAGGTTGTGAGTTCGACCCTCACCCGGAGCAAGACTTTTCTTTGAATTTTCTATAGTTAGATACCAATGAAATTCAAACATTTGGAATGGTATTGTGTTTATCAAGATACTATCGTCCTTACTTTTTTGTTGTAACATTTCCAATTAATAGTTTCGACATTTCTTTTGTTATATTATCGAGCATTAATTATAAATCGTATTTTATTATTTGATAATAACCAATAACGCGAGATTGTTGCAAGTTATGTCGAAGTCTGTCGGCTCCGGTGGCGCAATCGGTTAGCGCGCCGTACTTATAGACAGTCGGTAAATAGTAAGAGATATGCGGAGGTTGTGAGTTCGACCCTCACCCGGAGCAAGACTTTTCTTTGAATTTTCTATAGTTAGATACCAATGAAATTCAAACATTTGGAATGGTATTGTGTTTATCAAGATACTATCGTCCTTACTTTTTTGTTGTAACATTTCCAATTAATAGTTTCGACATTTCTTTTTATATATTATCGAGCATTAATAATAAATCGTATTTTATTATTTGATAATAACCAATAACGCGAGATTGTTGCAAGTTATGTCGAAGTCTGTCGACTCCGGTGGCGCAATCGGTTAGCGCGCCGTACTTATAGACAGTCGGTAAATAGTAAGAGATATGCGGAGTTTGTGAATTCGACCCTCACCCGGAGCAAGACTTTTCTTTGAATTTTCTATAGTTAGATACCAATGAAATTCAAACATTTGGAATGGTATTGTGTTTATCAAGATACTATCATCCTCATTTTTTTGTTGTAACATTTCCAATTAATAGTTTCGACATTTCGTTTGTTATATTATCGAGCATTAATAATAAATCGTATTTTATTATTTTATAATAACCAATAACGCGAGATTGTTGCAAGTTATGTCGAAGTTTGTCGGCTCCGGTGGCGCAATCGGTTAGCGCGCCGTGCTTATAGACAGTCGGTAAATAGTAAGAGATATGCGGAGGTTGTGAGTTCGACCCTCACCCGGAGCAAGACTTTTCTTTGAATTTTCTATAGTTAGATACCAATGAAATTCAAAGATTTGGAATGGTATTGTGTTTATCAAGATACTATCGTCCTTACTTTTTTGTTGTAACATTTCCGATTAATAGTTTCGACATTTCTTTTTATATATTATCGAGCATTAATAATAAATCGTATGTTATTATTTGATAATAACCAATAACTAGAGATTGTTGCAAGTTATGTCGAAGTTCGTCGGCTCCGGTGGCGCAATCGGTTAGCGCGCCGTACTTATAGACAGTCGGTAAATAGTAAGAGATATGCGGAGGTTGTGAGTTCGACCCTCACCCGGAGCAAGACTTTTCTTTGAATTTTCTATAGTTAGATACCAATGAAATTCAAACATTTGGAATGGTATTGTGTTTATCAAGATACTATCGTCCTTACTTTTTTGTTGTAACATTTCCAATTAATAGTTTCGACATTTCTTTTGTTATATTATCGAGCATTAATTATAAATCGTATTTTATTATTTGATAATAACCAATAACGCGAGATTGTTGCAAGTTATGTCGAAGTCTGTCGGCTCCGGTGGCGCAATCGGTTAGCGCGCCGTACTTATAGACAGTCGGTAAATAGTAAGAGATATGCGGAGGTTGTGAGTTCGACCCTCACCCGGAGCAAGACTTTTCTTTGAATTTTCTATAGTTAGATACCAATGAAATTCAAACATTTGGAATGGTATTGTGTTTATCAAGATACTATCGTCCTTACTTTTTTGTTGTAACATTTCCAATTAATAGTTTCGACATTTCTTTTTATATATTATCGAGCATTAATAATAAATCGTATTTTATTATTTGATAATAACCAATAACGCGAGATTGTTGCAAGTTATGTCGAAGTCTGTCGACTCCGGTGGCGCAATCGGTTAGCGCGCCGTACTTATAGACAGTCGGTAAATAGTAAGAGATATGCGGAGTTTGTGAATTCGACCCTCACCCGGAGCAAGACTTTTCTTTGAATTTTCTATAGTTAGATACCAATGAAATTCAAACATTTGGAATGGTATTGTGTTTATCAAGATACTATCATCGTCATTTTTTTGTTGTAACATTTCCAATTAATAGTTTCGACATTTCGTTTGTTATATTATCGAGCATTAATAATAAATCGTATTTTATTATTTTATAATAACCAATAACGCGAGATTGTTGCAAGTTATGTCGAAGTTTGTCGGCTCCGGTGGCGCAATCGGTTAGCGCGCCGTGCTTATAGACAGTCGGTAAATAGTAAGAGATATGCGGAGGTTGTGAGTTCGACCCTCACCCGGAGCAAGACTTTTCTTTGAATTTTCTATAGTTAGATACCAATGAAATTCAAACATTTGGAATGGTATTGTGTTTATCCAGATACTATCGTCCTTACTTTTTTGTTGTAACATTTCCAATTAATAGTTTCGACATTTCTATTTATATATTATCGAGCATTAATAATAAATCGTATTTTATTATTTGATAATAACCAATAACGCGAGATTGTTGCAAGTTATGTCGAAGTTTGTCGGCTCCGGTGGCGCAATCGGTTAGCGCGCCGTACTTATAGACAGTCGGTAAATAGTAAGAGATATGCGGAGGTTGTGAGTTCGACCCTCACCCGGAGCAAGACTTTTCTTTGAATTTTCTATAGTTAGATACCAATGAAATTCAAACATTTGGAATGGTATTGTGTTTATCAACATACTATCGTCCTTACTTGTTTGTTGTAACATTTCCAATTAATAGTTTCGACATTTCTTTTGTTATATAATCGAGCATTAATAATAAATCGTATTTTATTATTTGATAATAACCAATAACGCGAGATTGTTGCAAGTTATGTCGAAGTCTGTCGGCTCCGGTGGCGCAATCGGTTAGCGCGCCGTACTTATAGACAGTCGGTAAATAGTTAGAGTTATGCGGAGGTTGTGAGTTCGACCCGCACCCGGAGCAAGACTTTTCTTTGAATTTTCTATAGTTAGATACCAATGAAATTCAAACATTTGGAATGGTATTGTGTTTATCAAGATACTATCGTCCTTACTTTTTTGTTGTAACATTTCCGATTAATAGTTTCGACATTTCTTTTTATATATTATCGAGCATTAATAATAAATCGTATTTTATTATTTGATAATAACCAATAACGCGAGATTGTTGCAAGTTATGTCGAAGTTTGTCGGCTCCGGTGGCGCAATCGGTTAGCGCGCCGTACTTATAGACAGTCGGTAAATAGTAAGAGATATGCGGAGATTGTGAGTTCGACCCTCACCCGGAGCAAGACTTTTCTTTGAATTTTCTATAGTTAGATACCAAGGGAATTCAAACATTTGGAATGGTATTGTGTTTATCCAGATACTATCGTCCTTACTTTTTTGTTGTAACATTTCCAATTAATAGTTTCGACATTTCGTTTGTTATATTATCGAGCATTAATAATAAATCGTATTTTATTATTTGATAATAACCAATAACGCGAGATTGTTGCAAGTTATGTCGAAGTCTGTCGGCTCCGGTGGCGCAATCGGTTAGCGCGCCGTACTTATAGACAGTCGGTAAATAGTAAGAGATATGCGGAGGTTGTGAGTTCGACCCTCACCCGGAGCAAGACTTTTCTTTGAATTTTCTATAGTTAGATACCAAGGGAATTCAAACATTTGGAATGGTATTGTGTTTATCAAGATACTATCGTCCTTACTTTTTTGTTGTAACATTTCCAATTAATAGTTTCGACATTTCTTTTTATATATTATCGAGCATTAATAATAAATCGTATTTTATTATTTGATAATAACCAATAACGCGAGATTGTTGCAAGTTATGTCGAAGTTTGTCGGCTCCGGTGGCGCAATCGGTTAGCGCGCCGTACTTATAGACAGTCGGTAAATAGTAAGAGATATGCGGAGGTTGTGAGTTCGACCCTCACCCGGAGCAAGACTTTTCTTTGAATTTTCTATAGTTAGATACCAATGAAATTCAAACATTTGGAATGGTATTGTGTTTATCAAGATACTATCGTCCTTACTTTTTTGTTGTAACATTTCCAATTAATAGTTTCGACATTTCTTTTGTTATATTATCGAGCATTAATTATAAATCGTATTTTATTATTTGATAATAACCAATAACGCGAGATTGTTGCAAGTTATGTCGAAGTCTGTCGGCTCCGGTGGCGCAATCGGTTAGCGCGCCGTACTTATAGACAGTCGGTAAATAGTAAGAGATATGCGGAGGTTGTGAGTTCGACCCGCACCCGGAGCAAGACTTTTCTTTGAATTTTCTATAGTTAGATACCAATGAAATTCAAACATTTGGAATGGTATTGTGTTTATCAAGATACTATCGTCCTTACTTTTTTGTTGTAACATTTCCAATTAATAGTTTCGACATTTCTTTTTATATATTATCGAGCATTAATAATAAATCGTATTTTATTATTTGATAATAACCAATAACGCGAGATTGTTGCAAGTTATGTCGAAGTCTGTCGGCTCCGGTGGCGCAATCGGTTAGCGCGCCGTACTTATAGACAGTCGGTAAATAGTAAGAGACATGCGGAGTTTGTGAGTTCGACCCTCACCCGGAGCAAGACTTTTCTTTGAATTTTCTATAGTTAGATACCAAGGGAATTCAAACATTGGGAATGGTATTGTGTTTATCAACATACTATCGTCCTTACTTTTTTGTTGTAACATTTCCAATTAATATTTTCGACATTTCTTTTTATATATTATCGAGCATTAATAATAAAACGTATTTTATTATTTGATAATAACCAATAACGTGAGATTGTTGCAAGTTATGTCGAAGTCTGTCGGCTCCGGTGGCACAATCGCTTAGCGCGCCGTACTTATAGACAGTCGGTAAATAGTAAGAGATATGCGGAGGTTGTGAGTTCGACCCTCACCCGGAGCAAGACTTTTCTTTGAATTTTCTATAGTTAGATACCAATGAAATTCAAACATTTGGAATGGTATTGTGTTTATCCAGATACTATCGTCCTTACTTTTTTGTTGTAACATTTCCAATTAATAGTTTCGACATTTCTTTTTATATATTATCGAGCATTAATAATAAATCGTATTTTATTATTTGATAATAACCAATAACGCGAGATTGTTGCAAGTTATGTCGAAGTTTGTCGGCTCCGGTGGCGCAATCGGTTAGCGCGCCGTACTTATAGACAGTCGGTAAATAGTAAGAGATATGCGGAGGTTGTGAGTTCGACCCTCACCCGGAGCAAGACTTTTCTTTGAATTTTCTATAGTTAGATACCAATGAAATTCAAACATTTGGAATGGTATTGTGTTTATCAAGATTCTATCGTCCTTACTTGTTTGTTGTAACATTTCCAATTAATAGTTTCGACATTTCTTTTTATATATTATCGAGCATTAATAATAAATCTTATTTTATTATTTGATAATAACCAATAACGCAAGATTGTTGCAAGTTATGTCGAAGTTTGTCGGCTCCGGTGGCGCAATCGGTTAGCGCGCCGTACTTATAGGCAGTCGGTAAATAGTTAGAGTTATGCGGAGGTTGTGAGTTCGACCCTCACCCGGAGCAAGACTTTTCTTTGAATTTTCTATAGTTAGATACCAATGAAATTCAAACATTTGGAATGGTATTGTGTTTATCAAGATTCTATCGTCCTTACTTGTTTGTTGTAACATTTCCAATTAATAGTTTCGACATTTCTTTTTATATATTATCGAGCATTAATAATAAATCGTATTTTATTATTTGATAATAACCAATAACGCAAGATTGTTGCAAGTTATGTCGAAGTCTGTCGGCTCCGGTGGCGCAATCGGTTAGCGCGCCGTACTTATAGGCAGTCGGTAAATAGTTAGAGTTATGCGGAGGTTGTGAGTTCGACCCGCACCCGGAGCAAGACTTTTCTTTGAATTTTCTATAGTTAGATACCAATGAAATTCAAACATTTGGAATGGTATTGTGTTTATCAAGATACTATCGTCCTTACTTTTTTGTTGTAACATTTCCGATTAATAGTTTCGACATTTCTTTTTATATATTATCGAGCATTAATAATAAATCGTATTTTATTATTTGATAATAACCAATAACGCGAGATTGTTGCAAGTTATGTCGAGGTTTCTCGGCTCCGGTGGCGCAATCGGTTAGCGCGCCGTACTTATAGACAGTCGGAAAATAGTAAGAAATATGCGGAGGTTGTGAGTTCGACCCTCACCCGGAGCAAGACTTTTCTTTGAAGTTTCTATAGTTAGATACCAAGGGAATTCAAACATTTGGAATGGTATTGTGTTTATCAAGATACTATCGTCCTTACTTTTTTGTTGTAACATTTCCAATTAATATTTTCGACATTTCTTTTTATATATTATCGAGCATTAATAATAAATCGTATTTTATTATTTGATAATAACCAATAACGTGAGATTGTTGCAAGTTATGTCGAAGTCTGTCGGCTCCGGTGGCGCAATCGGTTAGCGCGCCGTACTTATAGACAGTCGGTAAATAGTAAGAGATATGCGGAGGTTGTGAGTTCGACCCTCACCCGGAGCAAGACTTTTCTTTGAATTTTCTATAGTTAGATACCAATGAAATTCAAACATTTGGAATGGTATTGTGTTTATCAAGATACTATCGTCCTTACTTTTTTGTTGTAACATTTCCAATTAATAGTTTCGACATTTCTTTTGTTATATTATCGAGCATTAATAATAAATCGTATTTTATTATTTTATAATAACCAATAACGCGAGATTGTTGCAAGTTATGTCGAAGTCTGTCGACTCCGGTGGCGCAATCGGTTAGCGCGCCGTACTTATAGACAGTCGGTAAATAGTAAGAGATATGCGGAGGTTGTGAGTTCGACCCTCACCCGGAGCAAGACTTTTCTTTGAATTTTCTATAGTTAGATACCAATGAAATTCAAACATTTGGAATGGTATTGTGTTTATCAAGATACTATCGTCCTTACTTTTTTGTTGTAACATTTCCAATTAATAGTTTCGACATTTCTTTTGTTATATTATCGAGCATTAATAATAAATCGTATTTTATTATTTTATAATAACCAATAACGCGAGATTGTTGCAAGTTATGTCGAAGTCTGTCGACTCCGGTGGCGCAATCGGTTAGCGCGCCGTACTTATAGACAGTCGGTAAATAGTAAGAGATATGCGGAGGTTGTGAGTTCGACCCTCACCCGGAGCAAGACTTTTCTTTGAATTTTCTATAGTTAGATACCAATGAAATTCAAACATTTGGAATGGTATTGTGTTTATCAAGATACTATCGTCCTTACTTTTTTGTTGTAACATTTCCAATTAATAGTTTCGACATTTCTTTTGTTATATTATCGAGCATTAATTATAAATCGTATTTTATTATTTGATAATAACCAATAACGCGAGATTGTTGCAAGTTATGTCGAAGTCTGTCGGCTCCGGTGGCGCAATCGGTTAGCGCGCCGTACTTATAGACAGTCGGTAAATAGTAAGAGATATGCGGAGGTTGTGAGTTCGACCCTCACCCGGAGCAAGACTTTTCTTTGAATTTTCTATAGTTAGATACCAATGAAATTCAAACATTTGGAATGGTATTGTGTTTATCAAGATACTATCGTCCTTACTTTTTTGTTGTAACATTTCCAATTAATAGTTTCGACATTTCTTTTTATATATTATCGAGCATTAATAATAAATCGTATTTTATTATTTGATAATAACCAATAACGCGAGATTGTTGCAAGTTATGTCGAAGTCTGTCGACTCCGGTGGCGCAATCGGTTAGCGCGCCGTACTTATAGACAGTCGGTAAATAGTAAGAGATATGCGGAGTTTGTGAATTCGACCCTCACCCGGAGCAAGACTTTTCTTTGAATTTTCTATAGTTAGATACCAATGAAATTCAAACATTTGGAATGGTATTGTGTTTATCAAGATACTATCATCCCCATTTTTTTGTTGTAACATTTCCAATTAATAGTTTCGACATTTCTTTTTATATATTATCGAGCATTAATAATAAATCGTATGTTATTATTTGATAATAACCAATAACGCGAGATTGTTGCAAGTTATGTCGTAGTTTGTCGGCTCCGGTGGCGCAATCGGTTAGCGCGCCGTACTTATAGACAGTCGGTAAATAGTAAGAGATATGCGGAGGTTGTGAGTTCGACCCTCACCCGGAGCAAGACTTTTCTTTGAATTTTCTATAGTTAGATACCAATGAAATTCAAACATTTGGAATGGTATTGTGTTTATCAAGATACTATCTTCCTTACTTTTTTGTTGTAACATTTCCAATTAATAGTTTCGACATTTCTTTTTATATATTATCGAGCATTAATAATAAATCGTATTTTATTATTTGATAATAACCAATAACGCCAGATTGTTGCAAGTTATGTCGAAGTTTGTCGGCTCCGGTGGCGCAATCGGTTAGCGCGCCGTACTTATAGACAGTCGGTAAATAGTAAGAGATATGCGGAGGTTGTGAGTTCGACCCTCACCCGGAGCAAGACTTTTCTTTGAATTTTCTATAGTTAGATACCAATGAAATTCAAAGATTTGGAATGGTATTGTGTTTATCAAGATACTATCGTCCTTACTTTTTTGTTGTAACATTTCCGATTAATAGTTTCGACATTTCTTTTTATATATTATCGAGCATTAATAATAAATCGTATGTTATTATTTGATAATAACCAATAACGCGAGATTGTTGCAAGTTATGTCGAAGTTTGTCGGCTCCGGTGGCGCAATCGGTTAGCGCGCCGTACTTATAGACAGTCGGTAAATAGTAAGAGATATGCGGAGGTTGTGAGTTCGACCCTCACCCGGAGCAAGACTTTTCTTTGAATTTTCTATAGTTAGATACCAATGAAATTCAAACATTTGGAATGGTATTGTGTTTATCAAGATACTATCGTCCTTACTTTTTTGTTGTAACATTTCCAATTAATAGTTTCGACATTTCTTTTGTTATATTATCGAGCATTAATTATAAATCGTATTTTATTATTTGATAATAACCAATAACGCGAGATTGTTGCAAGTTAAGTCGAAGTCTGTCGGCTCCGGTGGCGCAATCGGTTAGCGCGCCGTACTTATAGACAGTCGGTAAATAGTAAGAGATATGCGGAGGTTGTGAGTTCGACCCTCACCCGGAGCAAGACTTTTCTTTGAATTTTCTATAGTTAGATACCAATGAAATTCAAACATTTGGAATGGTATTGTGTTTATCAAGATACTATCGTCCTTACTTTTTTGTTGTAACATTTCCAATTAATAGTTTCGACATTTCTTTTTATATATTATCGAGCATTAATAATAAATCGTATTTTATTATTTGATAATAACCAATAACGCGAGATTGTTGCAAGTTATGTCGAAGTCTGTCGGCTCCGGTGGCGCAATCGGTTAGCGCGCCGTACTTATAGACAGTCGGTAAATAGTAAGAGATATGCGGAGGTTGTGAGTTCGACCCTCACCCGGAGCTAGACTTTTCTTTGAATTTTCTATAGTTAGATACCAATGAAATTCAAACATTTGGAATGGTATTGTGTTTATCAAGATACTATCTTCCTTACTTTTTTGTTGTAACATTTCCAATTAATAGTTTCGACATTTCTTTTTATATATTATCGAGCATTAATAATAAATCGTATTTTATTATTTGATAATAACCAATAACGCCAGATTGTTGCAAGTTATGTCGAAGTCTGTCGGCTCCGGTGGCGCAATCGGTTAGCGCGCCGTACTTATAGACAGTCGGTAAATAGTAAGAGATATGCGGAGGTTGTGAGTTCGACCCTCACCCGGAGCAAGACTTTTCTTTGAATTTTCTATAGTTAGATACCAATGAAATTCAAACATTTGGAATGGTATTGTGTTTATCAAGATACTATCGTCCTTACTTTTTTGTTGTAACATTTCCGATTAATAGTTTCGACATTTCTTTTTATATATTATCGAGCATTAATAATAAATCGTATGTTATTATTTGATAATAACCAATAACTAGAGATTGTTGCAAGTTATGTCGAAGTTCGTCGGCTCCGGTGGCGCAATCGGTTAGCGCGCCGTACTTATAGACAGTCGGTAAATAGTAAGAGATATGCGGAGGTTGTGAGTTCGACCCTCACCCGGAGCAAGACTTTTCTTTGAATTTTCTATAGTTAGATACCAATGAAATTCAAACATTTGGAATGGTATTGTGTTTATCAAGATACTATCGTCCTTACTTTTTTGTTGTAACATTTCCAATTAATAGTTTCGACATTTCTTTTGTTATATTATCGAGCATTAATTATAAATCGTATTTTATTATTTGATAATAACCAATAACGCGAGATTGTTGCAAGTTATGTCGAAGTCTGTCGGCTCCGGTGGCGCAATCGGTTAGCGCGCCGTACTTATAGACAGTCGGTAAATAGTAAGAGATATGCGGAGGTTGTGAGTTCGACCCTCACCCGGAGCAAGACTTTTCTTTGAATTTTCTATAGTTAGATACCAATGAAATTCAAACATTTGGAATGGTATTGTGTTTATCAAGATACTATCGTCCTTACTTTTTTGTTGTAACATTTCCAATTAATAGTTTCGACATTTCTTTTTATATATTATCGAGCATTAATAATAAATCGTATTTTATTATTTGATAATAACCAATAACGCGAGATTGTTGCAAGTTATGTCGAAGTCTGTCGACTCCGGTGGCGCAATCGGTTAGCGCGCCGTACTTATAGACAGTCGGTAAATAGTAAGAGATATGCGGAGGTTGTGAGTTCGACCCTCACCCGGAGCAAGACTTTTCTTTGAATTTTCTATAGTTAGATACCAATGAAATTCAAACATTTGGAATGGTATTGTGTTTATCAAGATACTATCTTCCTTACTTTTTTGTTGTAACATTTCCAATTAATAGTTTCGACATTTCTTTTTATATATTATCGAGCATTAATAATAAATCGTATTTTATTATTTGATAATAACCAATAACGCCAGATTGTTGCAAGTTATGTCGAAGTTTGTCGGCTCCGGTGGCGCAATCGGTTAGCGCGCCGTACTTATAGACAGTCGGTAAATAGTAAGAGATATGCGGAGGTTGTGAGTTCGACCCTCACCCGGAGCAAGACTTTTCTTTGAATTTTCTATAGTTAGATACCAATGAAATTCAAAGATTTGGAATGGTATTGTGTTTATCAAGATACTATCGTCCTTACTTTTTTGTTGTAACATTTCCGATTAATAGTTTCGACATTTCTTTTTATATATTATCGAGCATTAATAATAAATCGTATGTTATTATTTGATAATAACCAATAACGCGAGATTGTTGCAAGTTATGTCGAAGTTTGTCGGCTCCGGTGGCGCAATCGGTTAGCGCGCCGTACTTATAGACAGTCGGTAAATAGTAAGAGATATGCGGAGGTTGTGAGTTCGACCCTCACCCGGAGCAAGACTTTTCTTTGAATTTTCTATAGTTAGATACCAATGAAATTCAAACATTTGGAATGGTATTGTGTTTATCAAGATACTATCGTCCTTACTTTTTTGTTGTAACATTTCCAATTAATAGTTTCGACATTTCTTTTGTTATATTATCGAGCATTAATTATAAATCGTATTTTATTATTTGATAATAACCAATAACGCGAGATTGTTGCAAGTTAAGTCGAAGTCTGTCGGCTCCGGTGGCGCAATCGGTTAGCGCGCCGTACTTATAGACAGTCGGTAAATAGTAAGAGATATGCGGAGGTTGTGAGTTCGACCCTCACCCGGAGCAAGACTTTTCTTTGAATTTTCTATAGTTAGATACCAATGAAATTCAAACATTTGGAATGGTATTGTGTTTATCAAGATACTATCGTCCTTACTTTTTTGTTGTAACATTTCCAATTAATAGTTTCGACATTTCTTTTTATATATTATCGAGCATTAATAATAAATCGTATTTTATTATTTGATAATAACCAATAACGCGAGATTGTTGCAAGTTATGTCGAAGTCTGTCGGCTCCGGTGGCGCAATCGGTTAGCGCGCCGTACTTATAGACAGTCGGTAAATAGTAAGAGATATGCGGAGGTTGTGAGTTCGACCCTCACCCGGAGCTAGACTTTTCTTTGAATTTTCTATAGTTAGATACCAATGAAATTCAAACATTTGGAATGGTATTGTGTTTATCAAGATACTATCTTCCTTACTTTTTTGTTGTAACATTTCCAATTAATAGTTTCGACATTTCTTTTTATATATTATCGAGCATTAATAATAAATCGTATTTTATTATTTGATAATAACCAATAACGCCAGATTGTTGCAAGTTATGTCGAAGTCTGTCGGCTCCGGTGGCGCAATCGGTTAGCGCGCCGTACTTATAGACAGTCGGTAAATAGTAAGAGATATGCGGAGGTTGTGAGTTCGACCCTCACCCGGAGCAAGACTTTTCTTTGAATTTTCTATAGTTAGATACCAATGAAATTCAAACATTTGGAATGGTATTGTGTTTATCAAGATACTATCGTCCTTACTTTTTTGTTGTAACATTTCCGATTAATAGTTTCGACATTTCTTTTTATATATTATCGAGCATTAATAATAAATCGTATGTTATTATTTGATAATAACCAATAACTAGAGATTGTTGCAAGTTATGTCGAAGTTCGTCGGCTCCGGTGGCGCAATCGGTTAGCGCGCCGTACTTATAGACAGTCGGTAAATAGTAAGAGATATGCGGAGGTTGTGAGTTCGACCCTCACCCGGAGCAAGACTTTTCTTTGAATTTTCTATAGTTAGATACCAATGAAATTCAAACATTTGGAATGGTATTGTGTTTATCAAGATACTATCGTCCTTACTTTTTTGTTGTAACATTTCCAATTAATAGTTTCGACATTTCTTTTGTTATATTATCGAGCATTAATTATAAATCGTATTTTATTATTTGATAATAACCAATAACGCGAGATTGTTGCAAGTTATGTCGAAGTCTGTCGGCTCCGGTGGCGCAATCGGTTAGCGCGCCGTACTTATAGACAGTCGGTAAATAGTAAGAGATATGCGGAGGTTGTGAGTTCGACCCTCACCCGGAGCAAGACTTTTCTTTGAATTTTCTATAGTTAGATACCAATGAAATTCAAACATTTGGAATGGTATTGTGTTTATCAAGATACTATCGTCCTTACTTTTTTGTTGTAACATTTCCAATTAATAGTTTCGACATTTCTTTTTATATATTATCGAGCATTAATAATAAATCGTATTTTATTATTTGATAATAACCAATAACGCGAGATTGTTGCAAGTTATGTCGAAGTCTGTCGACTCCGGTGGCGCAATCGGTTAGCGCGCCGTACTTATAGACAGTCGGTAAATAGTAAGAGATATGCGGAGTTTGTGAATTCGACCCTCACCCGGAGCAAGACTTTTCTTTGAATTTTCTATAGTTAGATACCAATGAAATTCAAACATTTGGAATGGTATTGTGTTTATCAAGATACTATCATCCTCATTTTTTTGTTGTAACATTTCCAATTAATAGTTTCGACATTTCGTTTGTTATATTATCGAGCATTAATAATAAATCGTATTTTATTATTTTATAATAACCAATAACGCGAGATTGTTGCAAGTTATGTCGAAGTTTGTCGGCTCCGGTGGCGCAATCGGTTAGCGCGCCGTGCTTATAGACAGTCGGTAAATAGTAAGAGATATGCGGAGGTTGTGAGTTCGACCCTCACCCGGAGCAAGACTTTTCTTTGAATTTTCTATAGTTAGATACCAATGAAATTCAAAGATTTGGAATGGTATTGTGTTTATCAAGATACTATCGTCCTTACTTTTTTGTTGTAACATTTCCGATTAATAGTTTCGACATTTCTTTTTATATATTATCGAGCATTAATAATAAATCGTATGTTATTATTTGATAATAACCAATAACTAGAGATTGTTGCAAGTTATGTCGAAGTTCGTCGGCTCCGGTGGCGCAATCGGTTAGCGCGCCGTACTTATAGACAGTCGGTAAATAGTAAGAGATATGCGGAGGTTGTGAGTTCGACCCTCACCCGGAGCAAGACTTTTCTTTGAATTTTCTATAGTTAGATACCAATGAAATTCAAACATTTGGAATGGTATTGTGTTTATCAAGATACTATCGTCCTTACTTTTTTGTTGTAACATTTCCAATTAATAGTTTCGACATTTCTTTTGTTATATTATCGAGCATTAATTATAAATCGTATTTTATTATTTGATAATAACCAATAACGCGAGATTGTTGCAAGTTATGTCGAAGTCTGTCGGCTCCGGTGGCGCAATCGGTTAGCGCGCCGTACTTATAGACAGTCGATAAATAGTAAGAGATATGCGGAGGTTGTGAGTTCGACCCTCACCCGGAGCAAGACTTTTCTTTGAATTTTCTATAGTTAGATACCAATGAAATTCAAACATTTGGAATGGTATTGTGTTTATCAAGATACTATCGTCCTTACTTTTTTGTTGTAACATTTCCAATTAATAGTTTCGACATTTCTTTTTATATATTATCGAGCATTAATAATAAATCGTATTTTATTATTTGATAATAACCAATAACGCGAGATTGTTGCAAGTTATGTCGAAGTCTGTCGACTCCGGTGGCGCAATCGGTTAGCGCGCCGTACTTATAGACAGTCGGTAAATAGTAAGAGATATGCGGAGTTTGTGAATTCGACCCTCACCCGGAGCAAGACTTTTCTTTGAATTTTCTATAGTTAGATACCAATGAAATTCAAACATTTGGAATGGTATTGTGTTTATCAAGATACTATCATCCTCATTTTTTTGTTGTAACATTTCCAATTAATAGTTTCGACATTTCGTTTGTTATATTATCGAGCATTAATAATAAATCGTATTTTATTATTTTATAATAACCAATAACGCGAGATTGTTGCAAGTTATGTCGAAGTTTGTCGGCTCCGGTGGCGCAATCGGTTAGCGCGCCGTGCTTATAGACAGTCGGTAAATAGTAAGAGATATGCGGAGGTTGTGAGTTCGACCCTCACCCGGAGCAAGACTTTTCTTTGAATTTTCTATAGTTAGATACCAATGAAATTCAAACATTTGGAATGGTATTGTGTTTATCCAGATACTATCGTCCTTACTTTTTTGTTGTAACATTTCCAATTAATAGTTTCGACATTTCTATTTATATATTATCGAGCATTAATAATAAATCGTATTTTATTATTTGATAATAACCAATAACGCGAGATTGTTGCAAGTTATGTCGAAGTTTGTCGGCTCCGGTGGCGCAATCGGTTAGCGCGCCGTACTTATAGACAGTCGGTAAATAGTAAGAGATATGCGGAGGTTGTGAGTTCGACCCTCACCCGGAGCAAGACTTTTCTTTGAATTTTCTATAGTTAGATACCAATGAAATTCAAACATTTGGAATGGTATTGTGTTTATCAACATACTATCGTCCTTACTTGTTTGTTGTAACATTTCCAATTAATAGTTTCGACATTTCTTTTGTTATATAATCGAGCATTAATAATAAATCGTATTTTATTATTTGATAATAACCAATAACGCGAGATTGTTGCAAGTTATGTCGAAGTCTGTCGGCTCCGGTGGCGCAATCGGTTAGCGCGCCGTACTTATAGACAGTCGGTAAATAGTTAGAGTTATGCGGAGGTTGTGAGTTCGACCCGCACCCGGAGCAAGACTTTTCTTTGAATTTTCTATAGTTAGATACCAATGAAATTCAAACATTTGGAATGGTATTGTGTTTATCAAGATACTATCGTCCTTACTTTTTTGTTGTAACATTTCCGATTAATAGTTTCGACATTTCTTTTTATATATTATCGAGCATTAATAATAAATCGTATTTTATTATTTGATAATAACCAATAACGCGAGATTGTTGCAAGTTATGTCGAAGTTTGTCGGCTCCGGTGGCGCAATCGGTTAGCGCGCCGTACTTATAGACAGTCGGTAAATAGTAAGAGATATGCGGAGATTGTGAGTTCGACCCTCACCCGGAGCAAGACTTTTCTTTGAATTTTCTATAGTTAGATACCAAGGGAATTCAAACATTTGGAATGGTATTGTGTTTATCCAGATACTATCGTCCTTACTTTTTTGTTGTAACATTTCCAATTAATAGTTTCGACATTTCGTTTGTTATATTATCGAGCATTAATAATAAATCGTATTTTATTATTTGATAATAACCAATAACGCGAGATTGTTGCAAGTTATGTCGAAGTTTGTCGGCTCCGGTGGCGCAATCGGTTAGCGCGCCGTACTTATAGACAGTCGGTAAATAGTAAGAGATATGCGGAGGTTGTGAATTCGACCCTCACCCGGAGCAAGACTTTTCTTTGAATTTTCTATAGTTAGATACCAATGGAATTCAAACATTTGGAATGGTATTGTGTTTATCAACATACTATCGTCCTTACTTTTTTGTTGTAACATTTCCAATTGATAGTTTCGACATTTCTTTTGTTATATAATCGAGCATTAATAATAAATCGTATTTTATTATTTGATAATAACCAATAACGCGAGATTGTTGCAAGTTATGTCGAAGTCTGTCGGCTCCGGTGGCGCAATCGGTTAGCGCGCCGTACTTATAGACAGTCGGTAAATAGTTAGAGTTATGCGGAGGTTGTGAGTTCGACCCGCACCCGGAGCAAGACCTTTCTTTGAATTTTCTATAGTTAGATACCAATGAAATTCAAACATTTGGAATGGTATTGTGTTTATCCAGATACTATCGTCCTTACTTTTTTGTTGTAACATTTCCGATTAATAGTTTCGACATTTCTTTTTATATATTATCGAGCATTAATAATAAATCGTATTTTATTATTTGATAATAACCAATAACGCGAGATTGTTGCAAGTTATGTCGAAGTTTGTCGGCTCCGGTGGCGCAATCGGTTAGCGCGCCGTACTTATAGACAGTCGGTAAATAGTAAGAGATATGCGGAGGTTGTGTGTTCGACCCTCACCCGGAGCAAGACTTTTCTTTGAATTTTCTATAGTTAGATACCAAGGGAATTCAAACATTTGGAATGGTATTGTGTTTATCAAGATACTATCGTCCTTACTTTTTTGTTGTAACATTTCCAATTAATATTTTCGACATTTCTTTTTATATATTATCGAGCATTAATAATAAATCGTATTTTATTATTTGATAATAACCAATAACGTGAGATTGTTGCAAGTTATGTCGAAGTCTGTCGGCTCCGGTGGCACAATCGCTTAGCGCGCCGTACTTATAGACAGTCGGTAAATAGTTAGAGTTATGCGGAGGTTGTGAGTTCGACCCGCACCCGGAGCAAGACTTTTCTTTGAATTTTCTATAGTTAGATACCAATGAAATTCAAACATTTGGAATGGTATTGTGTTTATCAAGATACTATCGTCCTTACTTTTTTGTTGTAACATTTCCGATTAATAGTTTCGACATTTCTTTTTATATATTATCGAGCATTAATAATAAATCGTATTTTATTATTTGATAATAACCAATAACGCGAGATTGTTGCAAGTTATGTCGAGGTTTCTCGGCTCCGGTGGCGCAATCGGTTAGCGCGCCGTACTTATAGACAGTCGGTATATAGTAAGAGATATGCGGAGGTTGTGAGTTCGACCCTCACCCGGAGCAAGACTTTTCTTTGAAGTTTCTATAGTTAGATACCAAGGGAATTCAAACATTTGGAATGGTATTGTGTTTATCAAGATACTATCGTCATTACTTTTTTGTTGTAACATTTCCAATTAATAGTTTCGACATTTCTTTTTATATATTATCGAGCATTAATAATAAATCGTATTTTATTATTTGATAATAACCAATAAGCCTAGATTGTTGCAAGTTATGTCGAAGTTTGTCGGCTCCGGTGGCGCAATCGGTTAGCGCGCCGTACTTATAGACAGTCGGTAAATAGTAAGAGATATGCGGAGGTTGTGAGTTCGACCCGCACCCGGAGCAAGACTTTTCTTTGAATTTTCTATAGTTAGATACCAATGAAATTCAAACATTTGGAATGGTATTGTGTTTATCAAGATACTATCGTCCTTACTTTTTTGTTGTAACATTTCCGATTAATAGTTTCGACATTTCTTTTTATATATTATCGAGCATTAATAATAAATCGTATTTTATTATTTGATAATAACCAATAACGCGAGATTGTTGCAAGTTATGTCGAAGTCTGTCGGCTCCGGTGGCGCTATAGCTTAGCGCGCCGTACTTATAGAGAGTGGGTAAATAGTAAGAGATATGCGGAGGTAGTGAGTTCGACCCTCACCCGGAGCAAGACTTTTCTTTGAATTTTCTATAGTTAGATACCAATGGAATTCAAACATTTGGAATGGTATTGTGTTTATCAAGATACTATCATCCCCATTTTTTTGTTGTAACATTTCCAATTAATAGTTTCGACATTTCGTTTGTTATATTATCGAGCATTAATAATAAATCGTATTTTATTATTTTATAATAACCAATAACGCGAGATTGTTGCATGTAATGTCGAAGTTTGTCGGCTCCGGTGGCGCAATCGGTTAGCGCGCCGTACTTATAGACAGTCGGTATATAGTAAGAGATATGCGGAGGTTGTGAGTTCGACCCCCACCCGGAGCAAGACTTTTCTTTGAATTTTCTATAGTTAGATACCAATGAAATTCAAACATTTGGAATGGTATTGTGTTTATCAAGATAATATCGTCCTTACTTTTTTGTTGTAACATTTCCAATTAATAGTTTCGACATTTCTTTTTATATATTATCGAGCATTAATAATAAATCGTATTTTATTATTTGATAATAACCAATAACGGCAGATTGTTGCAAGTTATGTCGAAGTCTGTCGGCTCCGGTGGCGCTATAGCTTAGCGCGCCGTACTTATAGACAGTCGGTAAATAGTAAGAGATATGCGGAGGTTGTGAGTTCGACCCTCACCCGGAGCAAGACTTTTCTTTGAATTTTCTATAGTTAGATACCAATGGAATTCAAACATTTGGAATGGTATTGTGTTTATCAACATACTATCGTCCTTACTTTTTTGTTGTAACATTTCCGATTAATAGTTTCGACATTTCTTTTTATATATTATCGAGCATTAATAATAAATCGTATTTTATTATTTGATAATAACCAATAACTAGAGATTGTTGCAAGTTATGTCGAAGTCCGTCGGCTCCGGTGGCGCAATCGGTTAGCGCGCCGTACTTATAGACAGTCGGTAAATAGTAAGAGATATGCGGAGGTTGTGAGTTCGACCCTCACCCGGAGCAAGACTTTTCTTTGAATTTTCTATAGTTAGATACCAATGAAATTCAAACATTTGGAATGGTATTGTGTTTATCAAGATACTATCGTCCTTACTTTTTTGTTGTAACATTTCCGATTAATAGTTTCGACATTTCTTTTTATATATTATCGAGCATTAATAATAAATCGTATTTTATTATTTGATAATAACCAATAACTAGAGATTGTTGCAAGTTATGTCGAAGTCCGTCGGCTCCGGTGGCGCAATCGGTTATCGCGCCGTACTCATAGACAGTCGGTAAATAGAAAGAGATATGCGGAGGTTGTGAGTTCGACCCTCACCCGGAGCAGGACTTTTCTTTGAATTTTCTATAGTTAGATACCAATGAAATTCAAACATTTGGAATGGTATTGTGTTTATCAAGATACTATCGTCATTACTTTTTTGTTGTAACATTTCCGATTAATAGTTTCGACATTTCTTTTTATATATTATCGAGCATTAATAATAAATCGTATTTTATTATTTGATAATAACCAATAACGCGAGATTGTTGCAAGTTATGTCGAAGTCCGTCGGCTCCGGTGGCGCAATCGGTTATCGCGCCGTACTTATAGACAGTCGGTAAATAGTAAGAGATATGCGGAGGTTGTGAGTTCGACCCTCACCCGGATCAAGACTTTTCTTTGAATTTTCTATAGTTAGATACCAATGAAATTCAAACATTTGGAATGGTATTGTGTTTATCAAGATACTATCGTCCTTACTTTTTTGTTGTAACATTTCCGATTAATAGTTTCGACATTTCTTTTTATATATTATCGAGCATTAATAATAAATGGTATTTTATTATTTGATAATAACCAATAACGCGAGATTGTTGCAAGTTATGTCGAAGTCTGTCGGCTCCGGTGGCGCAATCGGTTAGCGCGCCGTACTTATAGACAGTCGGTTAATAGTAAGAGATATGCGGAGGTTGTGAGTTCGACCCTCACCCGGAGCAAGACTTTTCTTTGAATTTTCTATAGTTAGATAATAATGAAATTCAAACATTTGGAATGGTATTGTGTTTATCAAGATACTATCATCCGCATTTTTTTGTTGTAACATTGCTAAATACTACCTTCGACATTTCGTTTGTTATATTATCGATCATTAGTAATCAATCGTATTTTATTTTTAGTAAATTAAGCAATAACGACAGATTGTTGCAAGTTATGTCGAAGTCTGTCGGCTCCGGTGGCGCAATCGGTTAGCGCGCCGTACTTATAGACAGTCGGTAAATAGTAAAAGATATGCGGAGGTTGTGAGTTCGACCCTCACCCGGAGCAAGACTTTTCTTTGAATTTTCTATAGTTAGATACCAATGAAATTCAAACATGTGGAATGGTATTGTGTTTATCAAGATACTATCATACCCAGTTTTTTGTTGTAACATTTCCAATTAATAGTTTCGACATTTCTTTTTTTTATATTATCGAGCATTAATGATAAATCGAATTTTATTATTTGATAATAACCAATAACGCGAGATTGTTGCAAGTTATGTCGAAGTCTGTCGGCTCCGGTGGCGCAATCGGTTAGCGCGCCGTACTTATAGACAGTCGGTAAATAGTAAGAGATATGCGGAGGTTGTGAGTTCGACCCTCACCCGGAGCAAGACTTTTCTTTGAATTTTCTATAGTTAGATACCAATGAAATTCAAACATTTGGAATGGTATTGTGTTTATTAACATACTATCTTCCCCAGTTTTTTGTTGTAACATTTCTAAATACTACCTTCGACATTTCGTTTGTTATATTATCGATCATTAGTAATAAATCGTATTTTATTTTTAGTAAAATAAGCAATAACGACAGATTGTTGCAAGTTATGTCGAAGTCTGTCGGCTCCGGTGGCGCAATCGGTTAGCGCGCCGTACTTATAGACAGTCGGTAAACAGTAAGAGACATGCGGAGGTTGTGAGTTCGACCCTCACCCGGAGCAAGACTTTTCTTTGAATTTTCTATAGTTAGATACCAATGAAATTCAAACATTTTGAATGGTATTGTGTTTATCCAGATACTATCATCCCCATTTTTTTGTTGTAACATTTCCAATTAATAGTTTCGACATTTCTTTTTTTATATTATCGAGCATTAATAATAAATGGTATTTTATTATTTGATAATAACCAATAACGCGAGATTGTTGCAAGTTATGTCGAAGTCTGTCGGCTCCGGTGGCGCTATAGCTTAGCGCGCCGTACTTATAGACAGTCGGTAAATAGTAAGAGATATGCGGAGGTTGTGAGTTCGACCCTCACCCGGAGCAAGACTTTTCTTTGAATTTTCTATAGTTAGATACCAATGGAATTCAAACATTTGGAATGGTATTGTGTTTATCAACATACTATCGTCCTCACTTTTTTGTTGTAACATTTCCGATTAATAGTTTCGACATTTCTTTTTATATATTATCGAGCATTAATAATAAATCGTATTTTATTATTTGATAATAACCAATAACTAGAGATTGTTGCAAGTTATGTCGAAGTCCGTCGGCTCCGGTGGCGCAATCGGTTAGCGCGCCGTACTTATAGACAGTCGGTAAATAGTAAGAGATATGCGGAGGTTGTGAGTTCGACCCTCACCCGGAGCAAGACTTTTCTTTGAATTTTCTATAGTTAGATACCAATGAAATTCAAACATTTGGAATGGTATTGTGTTTATCAAGATACTATCGTCCTTACTTTTTTGTTGTAACATTTCCGATTAATAGTTTCGACATTTCTTTTTATATATTATCGAGCATTAATAATAAATCGTATTTTATTATTTGATAATAACCAATAACTAGAGATTGTTGCAAGTTATGTCGAAGTCCGTCGGCTCCGGTGGCGCAATCGGTTATCGCGCCGTACTCATAGACAGTCGGTAAATAGTAAGAGATATGCGGAGGTTGTGAGTTCGACCCTCACCCGGAGCAAGACTTTTCTTTGAATTTTCTATAGTTAGATACCAATGAAATTCAAACATTTGGAATGGTATTGTGTTTATCAAGATACTATCGTCCTTACTTTTTTGTTGTAACATTTCCGATTAATAGTTTCGACATTTCTTTTTATATATTATCGAGCATTAATAATAAATCGTATTTTATTATTTGATAATAACCAATAACGCGAGATTGTTGCAAGTTATGTCGAAGTCCGTCGGCTCCGGTGGCGCAATCGGTTATCGCGCCGTACTTATAGACAGTCGGTAAATAGTAAGAGATATGCGGAGGTTGTGAATTCGACCCTCACCCGGAGCAAGACTTTTCTTTGAATTTTCTATAGTTAGATACCAATGAAATTCAAACATTTGGAATGGTATTGTGTTTATCAAGATACTATCGTCCTTACTTTTTTGTTGTAACATTTCCAATTAATAGTTTCGACATTTCTTTTTATATATTATCGAGCATTAATAATAAATCGTATTTTATTATTTGATAATAACCAATAACGGCAGATTGTTGCAAGTTATGTCGAAGTCTGTCGGCTCCGGTGGCGCTATCGCTTAGCGCGCCGTACTTATAGACAGTCGGTAAATAGTACGAGATATGCGGAGGTTGTGAGTTCGACCCGCACCCGGAGCAAGACTTTTCTTTGAATTTTCTATAGTTAGATACCAATGGAATTCAAACATTTGGAATGGTATTGTGTTTATCAACATACTATCGTCCTTGCTTTTTTGTTGTAACATTTCCAATTGATAGTTTCGACATTTCTTTTTATTATATTATCGAACATTAATAATGAATCGTATTTTATTATTTAGTAATAACCAATAACGCAAGATTGTTGCAAGTTATGTCGAAGTTTGTCGGCTCCGGTGGCGCAATCGGTTAGCGCGCCGTACTTATAGACAGTCGGTAAATAGTAAGAGATATGCGGAGGTTGTGAGTTCGACCCTCACCCGGAGCAAGACTTTTCTTTGAATTTTCTATAGTTAGATACCAATGAAATTCAAACATTTGGAATGGTATTGTGTTTATCAAGATACTATCGTCCTTACTTTTTTGTTGTAACATTTCTAATTAATATTTTCGACATTGCTTTTTATATCTTATCGAGCATTAATAATAAATCGTATTTTATTATTTGATAATAACCAATAACGTGAGATTGTTGCAAGTTATGCCGAAGTCCGTCGGCTCCGGTGGCGCAATCGGTTATCGCGCCGTACTTATAGACAGTCGGTAAATAGTAAGAGATATGCGGAGGTTGTGAGTTCGACCCTCACCCGGAGCAAGACTTTTCTTTGAATTTTCTATAGTTAGATACCAATGAAATTCAAACATTTGGAATGGTATTGTGTTTATCAAGATACTATCGTCCTTACTTTTTTGTTGTAACATTTCTAATTAATAGTTTCGACATTTCTTTTTATATATTATCGAGCATTAATAATTAATCGTATTTTATTATTTGATAATAAACAATAACGCGAGATTGTTGCAAGTTATGTCGAAGTCTGTCGGCTCCGGTGGCGCAATCGGTTATCGCGCCGTACTTATAGACAGTCGGTAAATAGTAAGAGATATGCGGAGGTTGTGAGTTCGACCCTCACCCGGAGCAAGACTTTTCTTTGAATTTTCTATAGTTTGATACCAATGAAATTCAAACATTTGGAATGGTATTGTGTTTATCAAGATACTATCGTCCTTACTTTTTTGTTGTAACATTTCCGATTAATAGTTTCGACATTTCTTTTTATATATTATCGAGCATTAATAATAAATCGTATTTTATTATTTGATAATAACCAATAACTAGAGATTGTTGCAAGTTATGTCGAAGTCTGTCGGCTCCGGTGGCGCTATCGCTTAGCGCGCCGTACTTATAGACAGTCGGTAAATAGTACGAGATATGCGGAGGTTGTGAGTTCGACCCGCACCCGGAGCAAGACTTTTCTTTGAATTTTCTATAGTTAGATACCAATGGAATTCAAACATTTGGAATGGTATTGTGTTTATCAACATACTATCGTCCTTGCTTTTTTGTTGTAACATTTCCAATTGATAGTTTCGACATTTCTTTTTATTATATTATCGAACATTGATAATGAATCGTATTTTATTATTTAGTAATAACCAATAACGCAAGATTGTTGCAAGTTATGTCGAAGTCTGTCGGCTCCGGTGGCGCAATCGGTTAGCGCGCCGTACTTATAGACAGTCGGTAAATAGTAAGAGATATGCGGAGGTTGTGAGTTCGACCCTCACCCGGAGCAAGACTTTTCTTTGAATTTTCTATAGTTAGATACCAATGAAATTCAAACATTTGGAATGGTATTGTGTATATCAAGATACTATCGTCCTTACTTTTTTGTTGTAACATTTCTAATTAATATTTTCGACATTGCTTTTTATATCTTATCGAGCATTAATAATAAATCGTATTTTATTATTTGATAATAACCAATAACGTGAGATTGTTGCAAGTTATGCCGAAGTCCGTCGGCTCCGGTGGCGCAATCGGTTATCGCGCCGTACTTATAGACAGTCGGTAAATAGTAAGAGATATGCGGAGGTTGTGAGTTCGACCCTCACCCGGAGCAAGACTTTTCTTTGAATTTTCTATAGTTATATACCAATGAAATTCAAACATTTGGAATGGTATTGTGTTTATCAAGATACTATCGTCCTTACTTTTTTGTTGTAACATTTCCGATTAATAGTTTCGACATTTCTTTTTATATATTATCGAGCATTAATAATAAATCGTATTTTATTATTTGATAATAACCAATAACTAGAGATTGTTGCAAGTTATGTCGAAGTCCGTCGGCTCCGGTGGCGCAATCGGTTATCGCGCCGTACTTATAGACAGTCGGTAAATAGTAAGAGATATGCGGAGGTTGTGAGTTCGACCCTCACCCCGAGCAAGACTTTTCTTTGAATTTTCTATAGTTAGATACCAATGAAATTCAAACATTTGGAATGGTATTGTGTTTATCAAGATACTATCGTCCTTACTTTTTTGTTGTAACATTTCCAATTAATAGTTTCGACATTTCTTTTTATATATTATCGAGCATTAATAATAAATCGTATTTTATTATTTGATAATAACCAATAACGCGAGATTGTTGCAAGTTATGTCGAAGTCTGTCGGCTCCGGTGGGGCAATCGGTTAGCGCGCCGTACTTATAAACAGTCGGTAAATTGTAAGAGATATGCAGAGGTTGTGAGCTCGACCCTCACCCGGAGAAAGACTTTTCTTTGAATTTTCTATAGTTAGATACCAATGAAATTCAAACATTTGGAATGGTATTGTGTTTATCAAGATACTATCGTGATTACTTTTTTGTTGTAACATTTCCAATTAATAGTTTCGACATTTCTTTTTATATATTATCGAGTATTAATAATAAATCGTATTTTATTATTTGATAATAACCAATAAGGCGAGATTGTTGCAAGTTATGTCGAAGTCTGTCGGCTCCGGTGGCGCAATCGGTTAGCGCGCCGTACTTATAGACAGTCGGTAAATAGTAAGAGATATGCGGAGGTTGTGAGCTCGACCCGCACCCGGAGCAAGCATTTTCTTTGAATTTTCTATAGTTAGATACCAATAAAATTCCAACATTTGGAATGGTATTGTGTTTATCAAGATACTATCATACCCATTTTTTTGTTGTAACATTTCCAATTAATAGTTTCGACATTTCTTTTTTTATATTATCGAGCATTAATAATAAATCGTATTTTATTATTTGATAATAACCAATAACGCTAGATTTTTGCAAGTTATGTCGAAGTCTGTCGGCTCCGGTGGCGCAATCGGTTAGCGCTCCGTACTTATAGACAGTCGGTAAATAGTAAGAGATATGCGGAGGTTGTGAGTTCGACCCTCACCCGGAGCAAGACTTTTCTTTGAATTTTCTATAGTTAGATACCAATGAAATTCAAACATTTGGAATGGTATTGTGTTTATCAAGATACTATCATCCCCATTTGTTTGTTGTAACATTTCCAATTAATAGTTTCGATATTTCTTTTTTTAATTTTATCGAGCATTAATAATAAATCGTATTTTATTATTTGATAATAACCAATAACGCAACATTGTTGCAAGTTATGTCGAAGTCTGTCGGCTCCGGTGGCGCAATCGGTTAGCGGGCCGTACTTATAGACAGTCGGTAAATAGTAAGAGATATGCGGAGGTTGTGAGTTCGACCCTCACCCGGAGCAATACTTTTCCTTGAATTTTCTATAGTTAGATAATAATGAAATTCAAACATTTGGAATGGTATTGTGTTTATCAAGATACTATCATCCGCATTTTTTTGGTGTAACATTTCCAATTAATAGTTTCGACATTTTTTTTTTATATTATCGAGCATTAATAATAAATGGTATTTTATTATTTGATAATAACCAATAACGCGAGATTGTTGCAAGTTATGTCGAAGTCTGTCGGCTCCGGTGGCGCAATCGGTTAGCGCGCCGTACTTATAGACAGTCGGTTAATAGTAAGAGATATGCGGAGGTTGTGAGTTCGACCCTCACCCGGAGCAAGACTTTTCTTTGAATTTTCTATAGTTAGATAATAATGAAATTCAAACATTTGGAATGGTATTGTGTTTATCAAGATACTATCATCCGCATTTTTTTGTTGTAACATTGCTAAATACTACCTTCGACATTTCGTTTGTTATATTATCGATCATTAGTAATAAATCGTATTTTATTTTTAGTAAATTAAGCAATAACGACAGATTGTTGCAAGTTATGTCGAAGTCTGTCGGCTCCGGTGGCGCAATCGGTTAGCGCGCCGTACTTATAGACAGTCGGTAAATAGTAAAAGATATGCGGAGGTTGTGAGTTCGACCCTCACCCGGAGCAAGACTTTTCTTTGAATTTTCTATAGTTAGATACCAATGAAAGTCAAACATGTGGAATGGTATTGTGTTTATCAAGATACTATCATACCCAGTTTTTTGTTGTAACATTTCCAATTAATAGTTTCGACATTTCTTTTTTTTATATTATCGAGCATTAATGATAAATCGAATTTTATTATTTGATAATAACCAATAACGCGAGATTGTTGCAAGTTATGTCGAAGTCTGTCGGCTCCGGTGGCGCAATCGGTTAGCGCGCCGTACTTATAGACAGTCGGTAAATAGTAAGAGATATGCGGAGGTTGTGAGTTCGACCCTCACCCGGAGCAAGACTTTTCTTTGAATTTTCTATAGTTAGATACCAATGAAATTCAAACATTTGGAATGGTATTGTGTTTATTAACATACTATCTTCCCCAGTTTTTTGTTGTAACATTTCTAAATACTACCTTCGACATTTCGTTTGTTATATTATCGATCATTAGTAATAAATCGTATTTTATTTTTAGTAAAATAAGCAATAACGACAGATTGTTGCAAGTTATGTCGAAGTCTGTCGGCTCCGGTGGCGCAATCGGTTAGCGCGCCGTACTTATAGACAGTCGGTAAACAGTAAGAGACATGCGGAGGTTGTGAGTTCGACCCTCACCCGGAGCAAGACTTTTCTTTGAATTTTCTATAGTTAGATACCAATGAAATTCAAACATTTTGAATGGTATTGTGTTTATCCAGATACTATCATCCCCATTTTTTTGTTGTAACATTTCCAATTAATAGTTTCGACATTTCTTTTTTTATATTATCGAGCATTAATAATAAATGGTATTTTATTATTTGATAATAACCAATAACGCGAGATTGTTGCAAGTTATGTCGAAGTCTGTCGGCTCCGGTGGCGCAATCGGTTAGCGCGCCGTACTTATAGACAGTCGGTAAATAGTAAAAGATATGCGGAGGTTGTGAGTTCGACCCTCACCCGGAGCAAGACTTTTCTTTGAATTTTCTATAGTTAGATACCAATGAAATTCAACCAAGTGGAATGGTATTGTGTTCATCAAGATATTATCGTCTTTATTTTTTTGTTGTAACATTTCCAATTAATAGTTTCGACTATTCTTTTTTGCTATTATCGAGCATTAATAATAAATCGTATTTTATTATTTGATAATAACCAATAACGCGAGATTGTTGCAAGTTATGTCGAAGTCTGTCGGCTCCGGTGGCGCAATCGGTTAGCGCGCCGTACTTATAGACAGTCGGTAAATAGTAAAAGATATGCGGAGGTTGTGAGTTCGACCCTCACCCGGAGCAAGACTTTTCTTTGAATTTTCTATAGTTAGATACCA
The DNA here is from genome assembly GCA_963556195.1 of Sepiola atlantica. NCBI lineage: Eukaryota > Metazoa > Mollusca > Cephalopoda > Sepiida > Sepiolidae > Sepiola > Sepiola atlantica. The sequence continues at coordinate 76,572,732 of OY744532.1, read as the reverse complement.
ATGAAATTCAAACATGTGGAATGGTATTGTGTTTATCAAGATACTATCATCCCCATTTTTTTGTTGTAACATTTCCAATTAATAGTTTCGACATTTCTTTTTTTTATATTATCGAGCATTAATAATAAATCGAATTTTATTATTTGATAATAACCAATAACGCGAGATTGTTGCAAGTTATGTCGAAGTCTGTCGGCTCCGGTGGCGCAATCGGTTAGCGCGCCGTACTTATAGACAGTCGGTTAATAGTAAGAGATATGCGGAGGTTGTGAGTTCGACCCTCACCCGGAGCAAGACTTTTCTTTGAATTTTCTATAGTTAGATACCAATGAAATTCAAACATTTGGAATGGTATTGTGTTTATTAACATACTATCTTCCCCAGTTTTTTGTTGTAACATTTCTAAATACTACCTTCGACATTTCGTTTGTTATATTATCGATCATTAGTAATAAATCGTATTTTATTTTTAGTAAAATAAGCAATAACGAGAGATTGTTGCAAGTTATGTCGAAGTCTGTCGGCTCCGGTGGCGCAATCGGTTAGCGCGCCGTACTTATAGACAGTCGGTAAATAGTAAGAGATATGCGAAGGTTGTGAGTTCGACCCTCACCCGGAGCAAGACTTTTCTTTGAATTTTCTATAGTTAGATACCAATGAAATTCAAACATTTGGAATGGTATTGTGTTTATCAAGATACTATTATCCCCATTTTTTTGTTGTAACATTTCCAATTAATAGTTTCGACATTTCTTTTTTTATATATTATCGAGCATTAATAATAAATGGTATTTTATTATTTGATAATAACCAATAACGCGAGATTGCTGCAAGTTATGTCGAAGTCTGTCGGCTCCGGTGGCGCAATCGGTTAGCGCGCCGTACTTATAGACAGTCGGTAAATAGTAAGAGATATGCTTAGGTTGTGAGTTCGACCCTCACCCGGAGCAAGACTTTTCTTTGAATTTTCTATAGTTAGATACCAATGAAATTCAACCAAGTGCAATGGTATTGTGTTCATCAAGATATTATCGTCTTTATTTTTTTGTTGTAACATTTCCAATTAATAGTTTCGACTATTCTTTTTTGCTATTATCGAGCATTAATAATAAATCGTATTTTATTATTTGATAATAACCAATAAGGCGAGATTGTTGCAAGTTATGTCGAAGTCTGTCGGCTCCGGTGGCGCAATCGGTTAGCGCGCCGTACTTATAGACAGTCGGTAAATAGTAAAAGATATGCGGAGGTTGTGAGTTCGACCCTCACCCAGAGCAAGACTTTTCTTTGAATTTTCTATAGTTAGATACCAATGAAATTCAAACATGTAGAATGGTATTGTGTTTATCAAGATACTATCATCCCCATTTTTTTGTTGTAACATTTCCAATTAATAGTTTCGACATTTCTTTTTTTTATATTATCGAGCATTAATGATAAATCGAATTTTATTATTTGATAATAACCAATAACGCGAGATTGTTGCAAGTTATGTCGAAGTCTGTCGGCTCCGGTGGCGCAATCGGTTAGCGGGCCGTACTTATAGACAGTCGGTAAATAGTAAGAGATATGCGGAGGTTGTGAGTTCGACCCTCACCCGGAGCAAGACTTTTCTTTGAATTTTCTATAGTTAGATACCAATGAAATTCAAACATTTGGAATGGTATTGTGTTTATTAACATACTATCTTCCACAGTTTTTTGTTGTAACATTTCTAAATACTACCTTCGACATTTCGTTTGTTATATTATCGATCATTAGTAATAAATCGTATTTTATTTTTAGTAAAATAAGCAATAACGCGAGATTGTTGCAAGTTATGTCGAAGTCTGTCGGCTCCGGTGGCGCAATCGGTTAGCGCACCGTACTTATAGACAGTCGGTAAATAGTAAGAGATATGCGGAGGTTGTGAGTTCGACCCTCACCCGGAGCAAGACTTTTCTTTCAATTTTCTATAGTTAGATACCAATGAAATTCAAACATTTGGAATGGTATTGTGTTTATCAAGATACTATCATCCGCATTTTTTTGTTGTAACATTTCCAATTAATAGTTTCGACATTTTTTTTTTATATTATCGAGCATTAATAATAAATGGTATTTTATTATTTGATAATAACCAATAACGCGAGATTGTTGCAAGTTATGTCGAAGTCTGTCGGCTCCGGTGGCGCAATCGGTTAGCGCGCCGTACTTATAGACAGTCGGTAAATAGTAAGAGATATGCGGAGGTTGTGAGTTCGACCCTCACCCGGAGCAAGACTTTTCTTTGAATTTTCTATAGTTAGATAATAATGAAATTCAAACATTTGGAATGGTATTGTGTTTATCAAGATACTATCATCCCCATTTTTTTGTTGTAACATTTCCAATTAATAGTTTCGACATTTTTTTTTTATATTATCGAGCATTAATAATAAATGGTATTTTATTATTTGATAATAACCAATAACGCAAGATTTTTGCAAGTTATGTCGAAGTCTGTCGGCTCCGGTGGCGCAATCGGTTAGCGCGCCGTACTTATAGACAGTCGGTAAATAGTAAAAGATATGCGGAGGTTGTGAGTTAGACCCTCACCCGGAGCAAGACTTTTCTTTGAATTTTCTATAGTTAGATACCAATGAAATTCAAACATTTGGAATGGTATTGTGTTTATTAAAATACTATCATCCCCAGTTTTTTGTTGTAACATTTCTAAATACTACCTTCGACATTTCGTTTGTTATATTATCGATCATTAGTAATAAATCGTATTTTATTTTTAGTAAAATAAGCAATAACGCGAGATTTTTGCAAGTTATGTCGAAGTCTGTCGGCTCCGGTGGCGCAATCGGTTAGCGCGCCGTACTTATAGACAGTCGGTAAACAGTAAGAGACATGCGGAGGTTGTGAGTTCGACCCTCACCCGGAGCAAGACTTTTCTTTGAATTTTCTATAGTTAGATACCAATGAAATTCAAACATTTTGAATGGTATTGTGTTTATCAAGATACTATCATCCCCATTTTTTTGTTGTAACATTTCCAATTAATAGTTTCGACATTTCTTTTTTTATATTATCGAGCAATTATAATAAATGGTATTTTATTATTTGATAATAACCAATAACGCGACATTGTTGCAAGTTATGTCGAAGTCTGTCGGCTCCGGTGGCGCAATCGGTTAGCGCGCCGTACTTATAGACAGTCGGTAAATAGTAAAAGATATGCGGAGGTTGTGAGTTCGACCCTCACCCGGAGCAAGACTTTTCTTTGAATTTTCTATAGTTAGATACCAATGAAATTCAACCAAGTGCAATGGTATTGTGTTCATCAAGATATTATCGTCTTTATTTTTTTGTTGTAACATTTCCAATTAATAGTTTCGACTATTCTTTTTTGCTATTATCGAGCATTAATAATAAATCGTAGTTTATTATTTGATAATAACCAATAAGGCGAGATTGTTGCAAGTTATGTCGAAGTCTGTCGGCTCCGGTGGCGCAATCGGTTAGCGCGCCGTACTTATAGACAGTCGGTAAATAGTAAAAGATATGCGGAGGTTGTGAGTTCGACCCTCACCCGGAGCAAGACTTTTCTTTGAATTTTCTATAGTTAGATACCAATGAAATTCAAACATGTGGAATGGTATTGTGTTTATCAAGATACTATCATCCCCATTTTTTTGTTGTAACATTTCCAATTAATAGTTTCGACATTTCTTTTTTTTATATTATCGAGCATTAATGATAAATCGAATTTTATTATTTGATAATAACCAATAACGCGAGATTGTTGCAAGTTATGTCGAAGTCTGTCGGCTCCGGTGGCGCAATCGGTTAGCGCGCCGTACTTATAGACAGTCGGTAAATAGTAAGAGATATGCGGAGGTTGTGAGTTCGACCCTCACCCGGAGCAAGACTTTTCTTTGAATTTTCTATAGTTAGATACCAATGAAATTCAAACATTTGGAATGGTATTGTGTTTATTAACATACTATCTTCCCCAGTTTTTTGTTGTAACATTTCTAAATACTACCTTCGACATTTCGTTTGTTATATTATCGATCATTAGTAATAAATCGTATTTTATTTTTAGTAAAATAAGCAATAACGACAGATTGTTGCAAGTTATGTCGAAGTCTGTCGGCTCCGGTGGCGCAATCGGTTAGCGCGCCGTACTTATAGAGAGTGGGTAAATAGTAAGAGATATGCGAAGGTTGTGAGTTCGACCCTCGCCCGGAGCAAGACTGTTCTTTGAATTTTCTATAGTTAGATACCAATGAAATTCAAACATTTGGAATGGTATTGTGTTTATCAAGATACTATTATCCCCATTTTTTTGTTGTAACATTTCCAATTAATAGTTTCGACATTTCTTTTTTTTTATATTATCGAGCATTAATAATAAATCGTATTTTATTATTTGATAATAACCAATAACGCGAGATTGTTGCAAGTTATGTCGAAGTCAGTCGGCTCCGGTGGCGCAATCGGTTCGCGCGCTGTACTTATAGACAGTCGGTAAATAGTAAGAGATATGCGGAGGTTGTGAGTTCGACCCTCATCCGGAGCAAGACTTTTCTTTGAATTTTCTATAGTTAGATAATAATGAAATTCAAACATTTGGAATGGTATTGTGTTCATCAAGATACTATCATCCGCATTTTTTTGCTGTAACATTTCCAATTAATAGTTTCGACATTTTTTGTTTATATTATCGAGCATTAATAATAAATGGTATTTTATTATTTGATAATAACCAATAACGCGAGATTGTTGCAAGTTATGTCGAAGTCTGTCGGCTCCGGTGGCGCAATCGGTTATCGCGCCGTACTTATAGACAGTGGGTAAATAGTAAGAGATATGCGGAGGTTGTGAGTTCGACCCTCACCCGGAGCAAGACTTTTCTTTGAATTTTCTATAGTTAGATATAAATGAAATTCAAACATTTGGAATGGTATTGTGTTTATCAAGATACTATCATCCCCATTTTTTTGTTGTAACATTTCCAATTAATAGTTTCGACATTTCTTTTTTTATATTATCGAGCATTAATAATAAATGGTATTTTATTATTTGATAATAACCAATAAGATGAGATTGTTGCAAGTTATGTCGAAGTCTGTCGGCTCCGGTGGCGCAATCGGTTAGCGCGCCGTACTTATAGACAGACGGTAAATAGTAAGAGATATGCGGAGGTTGTGAGTTCGATCCTCACCCGGAGCAAGACTTTAAATTTGAATGTTCTATAGTTAGTTACCAATGAAATTCAAACATTTGGAATGGTATTGTGTTTATCAAGATACTATCATCCCCATTTTTTGTTGTAACATTTCCAATTAATAGTTTCGACATTTCTTTTTTTTTATATTATCGAGCATTAGTAATAAATCGTATTTTATTATTTGATAATAACCAATAACGCAAGATTGTAGCAAGTTATGTCGAAGTCCGTCGGCTCCGGTGGCGCAATCGGTTAGCGCGCCGTACTTATAGACAGTCGGTAAATAGTAAGAGATATGCGGAGGTTGTGAGTTCGACCCTCACCCGGAGCAAGACATTTCTTTGAATTTTTTATAGTTAGATACCAATGAAATTCAAACATTTGGAATGGTATTGTGTTTATCAAGATACTATCGTCTTTATTTTTTTGTTGTAACATTTCCAATTAATAGTTTCGACATTTCTTTTTTTATAGTATCGAGCATTAATAATAAATCGTATTTTATTATTTGATAATAACCAATAACGCGAGATTGTTGCAAGTTATGTCGAAGTCTGTCGGCTCCGGTGGCGCAATCGGTTAGCGCGCCGTACTTATAGACAGTCGGTAAATAGTAAGAGATATGCGGAGGTTGTGAGTTCGACCCTCACCCGGAGCAAGACTTTTCTTTGAATTTTCTATAGTTAGATACCAATGAAATTCAACCAAGTGGAATGGTATTGTGTTTATCAAGATACTATCGTCCTTATTTTTTTGTTGTAACATTTCCAATTAATAGTTTCGACATTTCTTTTTTTATATTATCGAGCATTAATAATAAATCGTATTTTATTATTTGATAATAACCAATAACGCGAGATTGTTGCAAGTTATGTCCAAGTCTGTTGGCTCCGGTGGCACAATCGGTTAGCGCGCCGTACTTATAGACAGTCGGTAAATAGTAAGAGATATGCGGATGTTGTGAGTTCGACCCTCACCCGGAGCAAGACTTTTCTTTAAATTCTCTATAGTTAGAACCAATGAAATTCAAACATTTGGAATGGTATTGTGTTTATCAAGATACTATCGTCTTTATTTTTTTGTTGTAACATTTCCAATTAATAGTTTCGACATTTCTTTTGTAATATTATCGAGCATTAATAATAAATGGTATATTATTATTTGATAATAACCAATAACGCCAGATTGTTGCAAGTTATGTCGAAGTCTGTCGGCTCCGGTGGCACAATCGGTTAGCGAGCCGTACGTATAGACAGTCGGTAAATAGTAAGAGATATGCGGAGGTTGTGAGTTCGACCCTCACCCGGAGCAAGAATTTTCTTTGAATTTTCTATAGTTAGATAATAATGAAAGTCAAACATTTGGAATGGTATTGTGTTTATCAAGGTACTATCGTCCTTTTTTTTGTTGTAACATTTCCAATTAATAGTTTCGACATGTCTTTTTTTATATTATCGAGCATTAATAATAAATCGTAGTTTATTATTTGATAATAACCAATAACGCGAGATTGTTGCAAGTTATGTCGAAGTCTGTCGGCTCCGGTGGCGCAATCGGTTAGCGCGCCGTACTTATAGACAGTCGGTAAATTTTAGAGATATGCGGAGGTTGTGAGTTCGAACCTCACCCGGAACAAGACTTTTCTTTGAATTTTCCATAGTTAGATAATAATGAAATTCAAACATTTGGAATGGTATTGTGTTTATCAAAATACTATCATCCCCATTTTTTTGTTGTAACATTTCCAATTACTAGTTTGGACATTTCTTTTGTTATATTATCGAGCATTAATAATTAATCGTATTTTATTCTTAGTAAAATAACTAATAACGCAAGATTGTTGCAAGTTATGTCGAACTCCGTCGGCTCCGGTGGCGCAATCGGTTAGCGCGCCGTACCTATAGACAGCCGATAAATAGTAAGAGATATGCGGAGGTTGTGAGTTCGACCCTCACCAGGAGCATGACTTTTCTTTGAATTTTCTAGTGTTAGATACTAATGAAATTCAAACATTTGGAATGGTATTGTGTTTATCAAGATACTATACTCCTTATTTTTTTGTTGTAACATTTCCAATTAATAGTTTTAACATATCTTTTTTTATATTATCGAGCATTAATAATAAATGGTATTTTATTATTGATAATAACCAAAACCGCGAGATTGTTGCAAGTTATGTCGAAGTATGTCGGCTCCGTTGGCGCAATCGGTTAGCGCGCCGTACTTATAGACAGTCGGTAAATAGTAAGAGATATAATCGGAGGTTGTGAGTTCGACCCTCACCCGGAGCAAGACTTTTCTTTGAATTTTCTATAGTTAGATAATGATGAAATTTAAACCTTTGGAATGGTATTGTGTTGGTCAAGATACAATCATCCGCATTTTTTTTGTTGTAACATTTCCAATTAATAGTTTCGACATTTCTTTTTTTATATTATCGAGCATTAATAATAAATCGTATTAAATTCTTCGGTAGTAACCAATAACGCCAGATTGTTGCAAGTTATGTTGAAGTGTGTTGGCTTAGGTGGCGCAATCGGTTAGCGCGCCGTACTTATAGACAGTCGGTAAATAAAAAGAGGTATATGGGGGTTGGGTGTTCGACCCTCACGGTGAGCAAGCATTTTCTTTGAATTTTCTATACATAGATATTAATGAAATTCACACATTTGGAATGGTATTGTGTTTATCAAGATACTATTTTCCTCATTTTTCTATTGCAACATTTCTAATTAATAGTTTCGACATTCGTTTTTTATAGTATCGAGCATTAATAATAAATCACATTTTATTCTTCGGTAATAACCAATAACGCGAGTTGTTGCACGTTATGTCAAAGTCTGTCGACTCCGGTGGCGCAATCGGATAGCGCGCCGTATTTATAGACAGTCGGTAAATAGTAAGAAATATGCGGAGGTTGTGAGTACGACCCTAACCCGAGGCAAGCATTTTTTTTTTAAGTTTCTGTTGTTATCTACTAATGAAATTCAAACATTTAAAATAATATTGTTTTTATAAGGATACGATAATCAATATTTTTCTATTGCAACTTTTGCAATTACTAGTTCTGACGTTTCTTTTTCATATTATCGAGCATAAATAATAAATCGTATTTTATTCTTTTGTAATAACCAATAACGCGAGCTTGTTGTTCGAAGACTGTCGGCTCCGGTGGCGCAATCGGTTAGCGCGCTGTACTTATAGACAGTCGGTAAATAGAGAGGTTATGTTCAGGTTATGGGTTCGACCCTGACCCGGAGCAAATATTTGATTTGAATTTTCTGTAGATAGATATTAATGAAATTCAAACATTTGGAATGATATTCTGTTAATCAGGATTCTATAATCAGCGATTTTTACAATTACTATTTTTTACATTTCTTTTTTATATCATCGAGCATCAATAATAAATCGTATTTATTTTTTGATAATAACCAATAACGATAGATTGTTGCAAGTATAGCAAAGTCGGACAGCTGCTGTGACGCAATTGGTTCGCGCTCAGTACTTATAGACAGTCAGTTAATAGTTAGAGATAGGTGGAGGTTGTGAGTTTGACCCTCACCCAGAGCAAGCGTTTTCTTTGAATCTTCTGACTTTAAAACCAACGAAATTCATTTGTTGTTTTCATGATATTGTCTTTTATTAGAACAATTTAATACATTTTTATCAGTGAAGCTGTGAACACTGCTACAGTTTAAATTTTAATTTCATATCATTGAGTATAAATAATAAATTGTATTTACTCTTTGGAAATAACGCTATATTGCTATCAAACCACAATGATGTCGTATGCACGGCCACTGATAAGGCTGAACTACTTGCCCAGCGCTTCGCTTCTAACTTTACTTTAGACTCAGATTACCACCCCCTCCCCAAATTCCCATTGCGGACCGAAGCCACACTTTAGAACCTGGTCATCACCCCATCCTAGGTCAGAGACATCATAAAAAACTTTGACACCTCCAAAGCTTGTGGGCCTGATCTTATACCAGTAATAGTAATAAAAAAAATGCTCTGCTGAACTGGCCCCTATCCTCTCCAAACTCTACAATAAATGCCTAGCTGAATCTTGCTTCCCCAATAGCTGGAAAATTGCCTCTGTGGTACCATTCTACAAGAGTTCTGGGAATAGAACCGATCCTCACAACTATCGCCCAATCAGTCTGCTGCCGATCTTTGCTAAAATCTTTGAATCCTTAATCAATCTAGCGATAGTAAGGCACTTAGATAATGCTAAAATTATATCTGACCGCCAGTATGGATTTAGACAAGCACGATCTACTGCGGACATCCTAACGGTCATCTCTGAACGCATGTATCTTACACTTGACAAGGCAGGAGAAGCTAGGGCAGTATCGCTTGATATATACAAGGCCTTTGACAAGGTATGGCATAAAGGGCTTCTCCTGAAAATACGCTCATATGGTATTACTGGGCAATTACTAAATATAATCAGATCCTTCCTAGACAAAAGAACAATCCAGGTTGTCCTCGATGGCCGTTCATCTAAGCAACATGACATAAATGCTGGTGTACCCCAGGGATCTATCCTTGGACCTCTGTTGTTCCTGATCTATATAAACGATCTCCCTGATGACATAGTGTCTGAGATTGGTTTATTTGCTGACGACACCACGCTTTACTCTCGCCATGTTGGCAAAACCGACGCGATCATATCCGAGGCATTGGCTGAATCCTTAGAAAATGATCTCCAGGCTGTAGTGGATTGGGGTCACAAATAGTTGGTAACTTTTAATGCTGCTAAGACAAAGCTCCTTTCCTTCAATGACTACAAAGAACCTCTCCAACCACCGATTGTCATGGCTAATAACACCCTACCTGAGAGTTCATCATTCAAACTCCTCGGCCTAACCTTCACAGGTAACATGAATTGGAACAAATACATCGAAGACATTGCCAAGGCTGCCGCAAAGAAGGTTGGCTCCCTCTACCGTGCTAGTAAACTCCTCTCACCTGACATTATCCTGTATCTCTACAAAGCCACCATCCGCCCATGCATCGAGTATTGTTGTCACATCTGGGCTGGTGTATCATCCACTAGTCTCTCCCTCCTTGACAAAGTCCAAAAAAGAATCGCCAACCTAATAGGTCCCTCACTGTCAACCAAGCTCCAGTCCCTGTCCCATCGCCGCAATGTAGCATCCTTGTGCTTGTTTTACAAATACTTCAATGAATTATGCTCCGATGAATTGGCTACTCTGGTGCTCCTCGACGTAAATTCACTAGACTAACTCGACAATCAACTAAATCTCATTCATTCACTGTGGAGGTCCCCACATGTCGGAGAGCCTTCTACTCAAATAGCTTCTTTCCTCGTGCTGCTGGCCTCTGGAACTCCCTCCCTGCCCCCTGTTTCCCCGACAGTACAGACATGCAGAAGTTTAAAACTAATGTAAACAGACATCTCGCTGCGCAGATCCCAATCTAGGTTGACTTCCCCCTACCTTCTCCCCTCTTCTTTTTTCTCAGTAGCCCCTTACGTCTACAGTGGCGTCCTGTCTTGTTTTGGGTGAACTATGTTAAAAAAAGATTCCATTCTTTCAATCCAGTTTACGATTTTTCCAGTCCCTATCAAACTCAGGAATTATCTTGAAGTTGAAACGGCTGTCAATTTTAGGCCGAAATAGCTTGTAATCAAGTAATTAAATTATAGGAACTTTTTTCAACAACACCGCAACGAACACTGACCGATCAACTTTAATCTTAATCTCAAATCCAATGTTCTCTCTACGGTGTCCAAAATCTAACTGTCACTTTCCATTTTAGTCAATAGATTTACATCAGCTAATTTCTATATATGCTAATTAGTTGCAACTCCAAAAAGATACATATGCGAAGAGAATCCCCCTTCTACTCTTGCAGATGTATAGCCGCGACATTTTGACGGTTTCTTAGATTCGTCCGAATGAATTTTCGTGCAAAGTACACACTGGGGTTTTTCGGTGTCATTGAAGAGGATACTGACAAATTTAAATTTGAGAAATGAATCGCAATAACTTCGCTGTTTCGTCATGACGTTGTAAAGCGTAAACTGTAAATAAAGACAGTTGTTAAATTACATCGAATTCATCAGAAATCTAATTACATGTAGAATAGCATAATATTCATGTCATTAACAAACTTTAGCAAAGCGCCTGCCTCCATGTACATCATCAGTGATGCAGTTGAACTTAAACTGTAAAATGAGTGAAATAATAACATAAAAGTTCACCAGAGTTATCTCACCTTGTCTCTTATTTCATTTTATCCTTTTTGTTTGCTGCACCTAATCTAAGGATTTGTTTACGGGTTTGAGAACCCGTTTAAGGAAGGTAAACTGTAGGTAAGCCGAAAGTTGTTTCTTTGGGGGAGGAATTATTATAACCTAGAATTTGGCATCTTGGTAATAAAGGGTTCGAGCCTTTTTGTAATAAAGGGAATCCACAGATCCAGTAGCAATTCTTGTACGAACATACGGTTGAGAATAAAGGCCATAATTCGTTCACAGTCTCTGCTTGGCCGTATTGAAAGAGGCAGCAGAGGTGAAGAATATTGTCATTACGTATCGACTCATGATTGGATAAAATCTCTAATCGACAGTTTGATTCAGCCAATTAGAGAATTCTAGCACGCACTAAAAACAAGCAAAATGAACTTGATCTGTCACTATCTTAACAAGTTGTTAAATGAAATTAATTTATTTTGTATGGATAGACTTTATCATTTTGTTGTTTTTTTTGGGTTTTTTTTTGGTAATGTCGCATCCTCTTCAAGCGTCTTGGACACGTCTTCTAACAGAAACGACGCCATGGGGAAAATGTAAGTTTTTTGCCTTTATGCTTAGCACCTAAATTATTTACCTTCTTATCAATAAATTGTGCATTTTATCTGTATGGAAACAATGTGTTTAATTATATGTGTAGTTCACGCATATACGTCTCATTGATGGTTTATAGTTTGTTAAGACAAACTATTAATAAATGATATGTTTTTGTTAACCACAGGCTTTTTACCGTCTTTTATTTGCGACACGTGCGTTACTAGAAATTCGTATCGATCAACATAGTACAGCTTTGTTGACCGGTTTGATCCTGTCGTTGGTATTCTTGCGGGAGAGACACGCAATGGTTGCCAACATCCCTAAATGAAAGTGTTGCTATGGAACGGACTAGATTCGAACTTTGCCACCCCAGATTCGAACTTTGTCAAAATAACATACGCCATTTTTGGCAATTTCATGCGTTCGCAGAGAATCAATCTTAAATTCTTTTCCCACGTGTTGCTAATCGTGATAAAATAGCATATTAAATATGTTTATCTTTCAGGTTCGTCATTGAAAAAATGCTAGGAAGCACTTCTGTAGAGGGGTCCATGTTGAACTAAACCAGCAAAAGACCCCCAGAAAATCCAACCCTCTTTCACCGTGGCAAGGGCGCTGACAACGTGATAGTGTCAGAGCTAAGTCTTTCGGTTCCTAGCAGGGTCACCTATGGCGGACAGGTCTGGCACCGAACGGTGTTAAGGCCGCAATCCAGCTAACATGGCTCTGGTGAAAATCCTGGGGGAGGGAGGGGGCTCAATATCAACATCAGGATATGTCGTCTTCTTGTCGTCTCGGTCTCTGCTTATGACAAGCAAGGACGTTTCAGGCCTAGAACCGCAAAGTTATGGAGTGAATATGAAACCGGTGCTTCTACGCGTGTGCAACCGCCATTACTTGGGGTGTTTGGGGACGAACGTTTCCCGACTTCGTATGCAATCGCTGAGCCTTGCTTCTCTTGGTGTCGGGGTGAACATGCAATCTTCCAGTAACGAATAGTCCAACGAGAAAGACTTCATGTAGACCACATGATCCTGAGACACGATCTTTGTGGGCTCTGTACAGAAGTCTGATTCGAAGAAGAAGAAGAAGAAGAAGAAGAAGAAGAAGAAGAAGAAGAAGAAGAAGAAGAAGAAGAAGAAGAAGAAGAAGAAGAAGAAGAAGCAGAAGAAGCAGAAGAAGTCCGATTAGAAGAAGAAGAAGAAGAAGAAGATAAAGAAGAAGAAGAAGAAGAAGAAGAAGATAAAGAAGAAGAAGAAGAAGAAGAAGAAGATAAAGAAAAAGAAGAAGAAGAAGAAGAAGAAGAAGAAGAAGAAGAAGATAAAGAAAAAGAAGAAGAAGAAGAAGAAGAAGAAGAAGAAGAAGAAGAAGAAGAAGAAGAAGAAGACAAATTACACGCAAAAACTTTTGGGTAATCCCACATTCAATCAATAGCACGATTGAAAATCAATCTTAATAACTTGTAAGAAGTTGCCATATTTTTTTTTGTCTAAATATTCAAACTCAACCAATATAATTGGACAATCCGATCGATAAGTCTTATCGATATTTCTTAAAGATTGCCCCGTCGGACACAATAAACTTATAAATTATATATTTAATGTTGTCTGTAAAACGCAATTCGTATTCATAAACAAGTTATGGTTTATTGAGTTTCTTGCCCTTTTTACATTTTTTTAATTTTTTATTTTATTCATACCAAACAAGGCACATTGCTACTGAGATGTAAATGGCTACTGTGATTATGGCCAAATTTATAGGGGCATCCTAAGTGGGGAGTTGTGCAGCAATATGTTTGCTCACATTACATTGAAATTTCTGTTTTGATCTCATTAGTTTCGCTGATTATTGGAATCACGTATAGGAAACAAATATGCATGTAAGTGTGTCTGATCACACATCAGTCGAAAATGATTGTTCTCCGACTAAAAAGAATGCAATATTTGGAATCAGAAAGTTCCCGCGGATGTTTTAGACTGATTCTAAGTGATTACATTTTTAGCCCTCTTTGTGAAACCCTGGTTCCCTTAATGCACTAGGCCTGTATATTTATAAATAAATAAATGAATGAATATCACTGAAAGATGAAAAAAAGTCAAACTGTTTTTGTATCACATATATCCCTACTGAAAAAAAAATATCTCAAAGAAACTTAATAAGAAAATTAACGTATTATTAATGGAAGTTATAATAGATTTTTACAATCAACATCAGTTTTCGTACTAAATTGTAACGGAAATAACACGAGCGGAAACTGAATGCATCTTGCAACATGTAAAAAAATTTAGCTACATGTTTTTTTTTGTTTATCGCTAATGTATGAGGAATTCGTGATAAGAAAATGAACATTTGTAATAATCTCTTTCTCTCTCTTTCTCTCTCCTTCTCTCTCTCTCTCTCTCTGTTTCATTAGTTTTCGTCGGGAAATAAATACGATGTTACATTCATGGAATCAGTAACGTAAAAGTATCTTAAGAAAACTGTCTATAAATAATCTAAGTTGTTTTTAGTGATCTAAAGATATATAGAAAAACTGTAAGAAATCTCTTTCCTTCTCCCTCTTTCTCTCTCTCCCTGGCTTTCTATATATCTCTCTCGCTTTCTATCTCTCTCTCTCTCTCTTTATATATATATATATATATATATATATATATATATATATATATATATATATATATATATATATATATATATATATATATATATATATGTTTCCGACGCATTATGAAAAATGTATTTGTTTTATTGGATTTGTTAGAAAAATGTATTTGTTTTATTGGGTTGGTAACAAAAATGAATTTGCTTTATTGGGTTGGTAAGAAAAATGGATTTTTTTTATTAGGTTGGTAAGAAAAATGTATTTGTTTTTGTATTTTTGGTTTGGTAAGAAAAATGTATTTGTTTTATTAGGTTGGTAAGAAAAATGTATTTGTTTTATTAGGTTGGTAAGAAAAATGTATTTGTTTTATTAGGTTGGTAAGAAAAATGTATTTGTTTTATTAGGTTGGTAAGAAAATGTATTTGTTTTATTAGGTTGGTAAGAAAAATATATTTGTTTTATTGGATTTGTTAGAAAAAATAGATTTGTTTTAATGGGTTGGTAAAATAATTATATTTGTTTTATTGGGTTAGTTAGAAAAATGGATTTGTTTTATTGGTTTGTAAGAAAAATGTTTTTGTTTCATTTGATAGGTAAGAAAATGTATCTGTTTCATTGGATTGGTAAAAAAAATGGATTTTCTCATGGGGTTGGTAAGAAAAATGGATTTATTGTATTGGGTTGGTAAGAAAAATGAATTTGTTTTATTGGGTTTGTAAGAAAAATGTATTTGTTTTATTCGGTTTGTAAGAAAATTGTATTTATTTTAATGGGTGCGTAAGAAAAATCTATTTGTTTTATTGGGTTAGTTAGAAACATGGATTTGTTTTATTGGGTTTGTAAGAAAAACAGATTTGTTTTATTGGGTTGGAAAGAAAAATGGATTTGTTTTATTCGGTTGGTAAGAACAATGTATTTGTTTTAATGGCCTTCTCTTTATAGGGCCACCTGCTCATGCCCGGACCCTAAGTCTAAGGTCGGAAAACGGGTGGATTTGTCTAATAGGCTCAATATATCATCGATCAACGGTAGGGGCACCGCTAACGGCTTGGTGACCACATTCGACCAACTGAAATCGATGCAAAATCGATGTTCGCCGTCCTTCTTCTCTACAATCACGATCGGAAAGCTCCAAGCTAATCCGGATCTCTCGACTACCCCGCTCCCATCATTTCGTCTACCGCCTCTTTTACTAACGTCCCATTGTAGATCGGCGTCAGATAAGACCTTAACTAAATGGGGAAAGGAGGGTTGCCTGTAAAGATCTCTGTCTCTACTGTCGTTTTTCGCCTCAACTTCTTACCAGAAAGATGTATTTGTTTTAATTGGTTGGTAAGAAAAATGGATTTGTTTTATTGCGGTTATACTGTTTGTGTACGTCTCATTTAGGCATGGCCACTTTTGGCTCCTGCTGATTTTCTAGAAATAGAGCGGAGACAGCGGAGCAACTTTATCGTCAAATTCAAAGCAATATCTGCCCGTCACTTATTTACTTCTTACAAAAATGTTCAGACTAAATTTGAAATAAAAACAAATGCCAGTTTTATTTAAATTTTGATTTTTTTAACACAATAAAAAATCTACATCAGTAAAACACTGATTAGAAAATCTTCGTAAAACGTAAACAAACATTTATTTCAGGTGTTCCCTTAAGTTTGAAGGAAAAAAATTTACGTTTTGGTACGTCAGTTTAATCTTTTAAATAGTAAATGACAATATCATCGAAGTATTAACGTCGAAAAAAAAACAAACAAAGCACATGCAATAGTCGAAAATGAATGCTAGATTAAAAAAAAGTTTTAGAAACTAAAAAAAATTGCATTTTTCTTAAAGAAAGGAACACGATCCGATTCATATTAAGACTGAACTTTATTCAATATTAATGTTTTGAAAAGAAAAGAAAAGTGTAGTATGTGTTCTGACACTGCATTTCATCTTTTCTGTCCTCGGTCAGTGGAGGAGAAATTCTTATAAACCGAGTCAATTTTTATTTTTATCCAAATCCAGTGTACTTTTTGGGAGTTGGATTTTCTCCACGGTAGAACCGATCTCGTGTCTAACTCTGCTCTCGTGGGGAGATAAGTAAATAGGAACACACAGAATTCAATATCGACTACTGCTTGTTTTTATTTGTTTATTTGTTGTTGTTTTTACGAATTTAATACTTTCTTTACTATTTAAAAAATTAATCTGGTGTACCAAAGTCCTAATGACTACTTTTACGTTATCCAGATTTTTATAGTGTTTAAAAAAATCAAATTTTAAGAAAACAGTCATTTGTTTTTATTTAAAATGTTTTTTGCAAGAAGTAAACAAAAGTTTGTTTTTTTCACGCTTAAGAGGACATATTACTACAAAAAATCGAGAGTTTGCCAAAAATAAACACTCGATTTCATATAATCGTTATGACTGAAGGTTGTGACTAAATCCGTTTCATTTTTATTTAAAATAATACCGATATTTTAGTTCAGTTCGATCTGACGGGCAGTAATTGCCTCGAATCTGACAATGTTTACCAGCCGACGTTTCTATAGGTAAAAAAAAGCAGCAGCAACTGAAAGTGGACGGGCGAACAAGGCCCGTCCACTTTCAGTTGCTGCTGCTTTTTCTAAATTCTAGAAATTGTACGTGCCATGGCACGGCCACTTTAAGCAGGCGTTAGAGATGTACGTACCATGCCACGCCCACTTTCAACACCTGCTGCTTTTCTAGAAATAGCGGCCCGTACATTTTAAGCAGACGTTAGAAGTGTACGTGCCATGACCATCCACTTTCAACATCTGCTGCTTTTCTAGAAATATAGCCCGTACACTTTCAACTCCTGTTGCTTTTCTAGAAATAGACGCACGTCAGTTTCAAGGCAATTTCTGTGTCATTTATTTACTTCTTACAAAAATGTTCGGACTAAATTTTAAATAAAAACAAATGAGAGTTTTATTTAACATTTGAATTTTTTAACATAATGACAAATCGACATGCGTAGAACCATAATTAGAAAATCTTCGTAAAAAGTAAACGAACATTTATTTCAGGCGTACGAGTGCAATAATAATAATAATAACATTGCATTTTTCTTAAAGAAAGTAACACGATCCGATTCATATTAAGACTGAACTTTATTCAATATTAATTTTTACAAAAAGAAAAAAAAGAGTGTAGTATGTGTTCTGATACTACATTTCATCTTTTCTGTCCTCGGTCAGTGGAGGAGAAATTCTTATAAACCGAGTCAATTTTTATTTTTGTCCAAATCCACAGTGTCCCTTTTTTGGTGTTAGATTTTCTCCACGATAGAAACCGATCTCGTGTCTAACTCTGCCCTCGTGGGGAGCTAAGTAAATAAGAACACATGTAATTCAATATCGACTACTGCTTGCTTTTTAGAGTGGGAGGGGCGGATTTGCAAGAATAAATTGTGTATAAGAGATAAAAATGGTTTGATGTTGTTTTTGTTACAGATTATTAAATGAGGAATCATTTCGAGTCCAAATCTATTTATTATTACGCAAACTTGAGAAAAACATGCTTGCAATGTGTTAATAATGCTATCAATTTTATTACAAAAAATCGTCGATGTCGACGGCAAAAATTTCTGAAGAAGTAATAGTTTTAACACGTCTTCTTTTCTATATTACACATTAATAATACATTGCTTTTAAATACAAAACCTTAGGACTCCCGAGAAGAAACCTTAAGTAAACGGTGTCAGGTCTAAATTGGTTCCTGATATTAAAGATTTCCTGTTTGGGTTAACAATAAATAATCAAATAGGTGCTACTTTAAGAATTTATTTTTAAAGTGTCCATGTTTAATTTTTATTGAAAATGCTCAGTGATAATAAATGTTTGTAAGATTCGTTTTTTAACGAATTCAAGTTTTTTTCAACCGCGCCTAAATTGTTCAGACAACAATTCAAGTTTCAATTCATATTGACTCAGGGTCATCATCTGATTGCTCAATTTGAGTCACGTGTCAGTTCTAAACGTAAACAAATCAGACGCCAATTTTCTCGCTGGAATAGTTTGGCAAATTTAGATTCTGGATGTTGACTATAGGCCGTCGGCCCAGCGCAACAATTATGACTTTTAATGAGATGCAAAAGGGGTGGACATGATTTTTATAATATCTATAAAATCATAAGAAACATGGGAAAAAAATTGTGAAAATTAAATTAAATTTTTTTTTTTTTACTTAATTAACTTTTGAGATCAATAAAATCACAAAAATTACAAAAGATAAAAGGAACCAATTAAAAAAAAAGAAACTATTGTTTTAATTTAAACAATCGGATCTTTCGAAAAAAATGTTTATATGTTTCCTTTCAATTGGTTATTTTGATAATTATTGATTTTATTGATTTGAAAAGTCCATATACGCCTTTTTTGATTCGTGCTGTCTTTGAAGAGCACCCCCTACCCGAAAGATCCGATTTAAAAAAAATATTTTCATTACACTAGGGATGATCAAATTTCGTCTGCTTGCTAACCATTGACAGCTATCGTTTAAAGAAACGTCATTACTAAGTCACGCACCTTTTTTTTTCAGAACTATGGAAGTACATAACGTGTATTACTCCAGACGTCAAAAGACGGTTTCTGAAAAATTTTGCTAAATAGCCAAGAACGATAACTCTAGTTTTGTATCACTTCTGTGCATTCGTAGAACGGATCTGATATTGTATGTAAAAATAGACCGAATTTTGAAAGATGAAAACGAAATTTTCCGAAATCTGAACTTTGTAATTTTATTATTTATTCCGTACTTCTATCGATCTTGGACCAATTTCCATGAACTGCACGTCGGCAACGTTCGGCCATGCTACGTAAACGCCTGAGAGATGACGAGCAGAATGGTGGCAGCCGATAGCTTCGATGCATCGCAGCGTCGTTTGTTTTTTCAGTTTTAGTTTCAAGAACCCCCCCCCCCCAAAAAAAAAAAATGAACAAAACAGCGAAATTACTGTTTAGAAATAAATGTGATTTTATTTTAAAGATTGCAACAGAAACAGAAAAGAAAGAAAAAACATATCGAATTACTGTTACTAAATAAATAACAAGTGTTAATAAATAAAGTTTGTGTATGTTTTTTTTTGGGGGGGTGGGGGTCTTCTGTTAACATTTTTTTAATCCTCGCATAAATTTCTGTACGCCTTCCGACAGTCTGAAATGTCCATGGTCCCAGGCAGGACGAATTTTTTTGACTATTGGAATAAGGGTTTCGGCGTTCCTGTTGGCCACCTTTATAAGGAAACCCTCCTTCTCTGCGAGGGCGTATCCCTCGAAGACCCGGAGCGGCTCGACGATCCTACCAACGTTGTTTTTTTTGCCGGTTAAACAGAGACTCATCGATCTCAACCGTATGCCCTGGACCTCCGATCCGACGTAGATACCGTAAAAAATGGTCTTTACTCAATGTAAATAGTGATTAGGTAGATTGTCGTCTGGTTAGTGAAAGCTGATTGGCTGATCGCTAAGCATCTTTCCCACGACCATTCTGCTCGTCATCTCTCGGGCGTTTACGTAGCGTGTCCGAACGTTGCCGATATAATAGATGGATATTGGCCTTAATATATTTACTCTGCTTGAAAATTAAGAATATTTGTAAAAAAAAAGAAACTTTTTTTTCAGTCATTTTCTTTGATACGACTTCAATACTTTCTGTGGAGAACTGTAAAAAATATTTTTATGTTCAATTTTGATATTTCTCATGTAGAGGCACTTAAATTCTACCAATATTACTATTCACACAAAATTATTGTTATATTTTTAAGTAATATCAGTAATATTAGTAATATCATTTTAACCTATTTTAACCATTTTAACAATTTTGTGTCATTTTAAAGTTCGTTCGTTCACACAAAAGTGATAAAATATGCAATAATTGTCATTTTTTATTCAAAAGAAAATTAGCCCATATTTCTTTTATTTTTTTATTTATAATTAATAACACAGGTTTTAAAAAAACATTTTAGTAAATAAATAAGATCATAAATGGTTTTATATAAGAGGGATCACTGCTTATGCCACTTCATCACTACTATCATCATCGTTATCAGTGTCAGCATCTTCTACAGCATTGTTCCCAGTGATTTTATAGCATGTATCTCTAGCACACTTGCACATATCTGTGCATTGTACCCTGTTTTGTAGACATGTACAAATGTTTGTATCTTTCCACTGACGTTTTTTACATTTGGTAGAGCAGTTTATTAAATCCATTAAACTTTCTGGAGCAGGAAGAAAAGTCATCCAAATCTCCATCTATGACAATCATGATATTGAAATCCTGGAAATGATTGCGACAAGGATGTCATTAGCTGTTTCACTTTTTCTGCCTTTTCTTCAGGAATGCTCTCTAAATAGGTAGTCAGACGCATATGCTGCATTGCTTCAGCCACTGATTTCTGGGATCTAACTGCTCTGTTATAGTGTCTACCTGTAAAAACTCCATTTATTGAGCCTACAGCAACAACTTCTGATTCTATTAAAATATCTTGAAGCCCAGCATCTCTAAAACGCTTTCTCAAACACCCAAGAAAGGACATTGCTGTATGAAAGGCACCAAGCCGAATCACTAATCTCTTTATGAAATGTGGATTTCTCCATCTGATCAACTGTGCCTTTGAATAGATTGCTTGATCCATTACAATAACAATAGTCTCTAACTTCAGTCGATCTTCAATGTCAATGCATTTTTGTAGAAATGTAAGGAATGTATCAACATCAATTACAGGTAAGTAACCAATAATAGATTTTGATCGTACTTCCTCTTTGCAAAGGAGTTGGTTGAATCCAGTCCAAGATGGTAATATATTCTCACTGCTGAATTTTGTGATATAGTATTCTATATCAAGTTTTATAGAATTTTGCAGAGAAAATATATGATCAGATTAAAGTGACACATGTTCAACAAATGGCAGTGGGCCATCCTTCCTTCCTACAGAGTATGTAGCCAGATTTATTTCTGGCGGTTGTAAGGTTCTTTTCCTTGTTCTCTTGAGTCCTTCTGCAATGTTAGAGGAACAAGGTTTAATTGATGGAGGAAAGAGATTGTTCTGAATAATTATCCCATTTGTGTTGTGGGTTGTTCCCTGTCCAGATATGGTTTCCTCACCAAAAGATTATTGTCCCAGACCAAAGTTGTGGATGGAATAGAATTTTTTCCACAATTCATCTCAAGTTCAGCTAGTGCTGTATCATGATTTAGAATAACCGAGTGAGAAACACAATGTCCCAATCAATTTGGCAGATCCAAACAGATGGCATACAGCCATACCAAGTGATAAGTGTTTTGGCATTGATGTCCGTCCATTAGAAGCCAAGAATATATGGTCTTGTAGAATGGACAAAAGCTTTCTGTGGACACTATTATTTTCTGTACATAACTCTTCAGATACCCCAACCATGAAAGAGAGTTAAATAAAATATGGGATACTGTCTTCTCAGCCTCTTGCAAATTTAATGTTTCTGCTGTTGGTGGCCATAACAAAGCCTGTTTAACTTGTCTAATAGTGTTTCTCAGATCCATAGCAGTTATTTTTTTTTAACAATGTTCATCCCAAACAAGGCGGGACGCCACTGTACATGTAAGGGCTACTGAGAAATAGGGTGTGAGTTTGGGGGGTAATCCTAAGTTGGAAGCTGTGCAGTGAGATGTCTGTTTACATTAGATTTAAATTTCTGTATGTCGGTACGGTCAGAGAAACAGGGAGCAGGGAGGGGGCTCCAGAGGTCGGCAACTCGAGGAAAGAAGCTTTTGGAGTAGAAGGCTCTTCGGCATCTTGGGACCTCCACATTGAATAGATGGGACTCAGCTGATTGTCGGATTGGTCTAGTGAATTTGCATCGAGGGGCTACCAGAGCAGCAAGTTCATCAGAGCACAATCCATTAAAGTATTTGTAAAACAGGCACAAGGATGTAACATTGTGGCTATGGGACAGGGGCTGAAGCTTGGTGGATAGTGAAGGAACTATTAGGTTGGCGACTCTTTTTGGACCTTGTCTAAAAGGGAAAGACTAGTGGATGAAGCACCATCCCAGATGTGACAACAGTACTCCATGCATGCGCGGATGGTGGCCTTGTAGAGATATGGGATAATGTCAGGGGTGAGGAGTTTACTAGCACGGTAGAGGGAGCCTACCTTCTTTGCAGCAGCCTTGGCAATGTCTTTGATGTACTTGTTCCAACTCATGTTACCCGCAAATGTTAGGCCAAGGAGTTTGAATGTTGAGCTCTCAGGTAGGGTGCTGTTGGCCATGGCAATCGGTGGCTGAAAAGGTCTCCTGTAGTTGTTGAGGTAAAGGAGTTTTGTCTTTGTGGCATTAACTGTCACCATCCATTTGTGATCCCATTCCAATACAGCCTGGAGGTCATTTTCTAAGGATTCAGCCATTGCCTCAGATATGTGCGCGTCTGTTTTGCGTACATGACGAGAATAGAGCGTGGTGTCGTCAGCAAAAATACCTATCTCAGACTCAATGTCATCAGGGAGGTCGTTTATGAAAATCAGGAACAGTAGAGGTCCAAGGATGGATCCCCGGGGCACACCAGCATTTATCTCATGTTGCTTGAATGAACGGCCACCAAGAACAACCTGGATCTTTTATTTGGCTAGGAAGGATTTAATTATATTGAATACTCGTCCAGTAATACCATATGAGTGAATTTTTAGGAGAAGCCCTTCGTGCCATACCTTATCAAAGTACTTGGATATGTCGAGCACTACCGCCCTGGATTCTCTTGCCTTATCTAGTGAATGATATATTGTCTCTGTGATGACAGTTAGTATATCAGCGGTAGATCATGCTGGCCTAAATCCATACTGGCAATCAGAGAAGTTTATTTTTTTGAGGGGTTGGATTATTGCTAGATTAATTAGGGATTCAAAAATGTTAGCAAAGATCGGGAGTAGACTGATGGGACGAAAATTCTGGGGATTAGTTCTGTCCCCAGAATTCTTAAAGACTGGTACCACAGAGGCAGTTTTCCAGTTATCAGGGAAGCAGGATTCAGCAAGACATTTGTTGTAGAGTTTGGAGAGGACAGGGGTCAGTTCGGCAGAGCATTTCTTTATTACTATTACTGGTATAAGATCAGGCCCACAAGCTTTGGAGGTGTCAAGGTTTTTTATGATGTCCCTAACCTGAGATAGGATGATGACCAGGTTTTCAAGTGTGGTTTCAGTCCGTAATGGGAGGGGGGGTGCCGAGTCCAAAGTGGAGTTTAAGGCGAAACGCTGGGCAAGTAGTTCAGCCTTGTTTGTTGCCGTACTAACGATATCATTGTGGTTTGACAATGGAGGAATTGTTGACTGTCCATTGTTTACCACACTATTGTATACTTTCAAGAAATCGCGTGTACATAGTTTCTGTGACGTAATGCGTTTTTTGATTAATTCTGTATACCTTCACCTATCACTGCTTTACATTTGTTTCTAGACTTTTTGTATTCCTCTCTATTCGTAGTTAACTTATGGCGGCCGAATTCTCAAAATGCTTGCTGCCTCTCAGCAATAGCAGTTGCGCATTTCGAGGTGAACCATTGGGGAGAGTGAGGTTTGCTTAAGAATTTTCGCATGGGCACATATGCATCAATGCCTACTTTGACCCACTCAGTTAGCTCATTTGCGCACTGTTCTGCAGGGATTGAGAAGATTTCTCCCCATGGGGCGTCGTTGATGTGATCTCTGATGTTCTCAAAATCAGCCTGCTTGAAGTATCTCGTAGTTTTGAGCAGTGGCTCATCAGCTTTGGGACGATTTTTAGGCTGATCTCAATCATTACTACAATGTGACTAGAGTTCCCGAATGGGCTATGGGCTTTCTCCACACAAGCCTCGGGCAGTGAGGTCAGGAACAGGTCTAGAAGTGATTCTTGCTGGTCCTCACGATCAGGGAAGTGGGTTGGGAAAGTGACAGTCTGAGATAAGGAGGGAGCTAAGGAGAAATTATATGTAGCGTTACCGGCTGCATCAGTAAAGCTGGAGTGTCACAGCCAGTCACGGTGGTGTGCATTAAAATCCCCAAATACATGTATTTGGGTATTTGGGTCATGTGAGAGTGCTCTATTTATGCTTTCAGAGAAAAACTTAAGCAGGATACGGTCCCGGGTCGAAGGAGAACGGTATAAGAAATATAGGTAACTAATGCTGTGATGTAGGGTCAATCTAAAGCACATGTACGCTTGGTAATCAGATTCTAACCTATGTTCTCTAGTGAAGGGGAGGGTATTCCGAACATAAACTCCTAGTCTGTGCATATGTTTGTCAGAGTCTTTACGGTAGAGTAGGAGGTAATCAGTCACGTCAAAGTCGTGAGAGGAGATCTGGGATTGAAGTTTTGTCTCACATAGTGCTAGGATATCCGGGGAGTTTGTCAGGAGAAAGGTTTCTACGTCGTTGATGTTGGCTCTAAGTCCCCGGATATTTGTGAATGCGAGCCTCAAGGGCAGAGGCAAATATGATTTTTGTTGGGTGTCTGGTTTAGGTTTGTTTCTTATTTCTGTACAAGTTAGATAAATGATTTGTTTGCTGTTGTGATTGCAAGTTGTTGTCATTTTCTGATGAGTCTGTTTCACTTGGAGTTGTGGAATGTGTTTCCTCATGGAGTAATGTTTTTCCTCTACAAGAGAAGACACTGAACCCATAGATGATCTCACATTGTGACCTCATTTTAGGAGTGATGAAGCACAGTTGAGCACATTTTGTAATCAACGTTTTAAGTAACCCGTTTGATATAAGTGAGCATTAACTCCATGCGTTACTTTTATCCGTTTAAGAAAAATGCAATTTTTTTTAGTTTCTAAAACTTTTTTTTTAATCTAGCATTCATTTTCGACTATTGCATGTGCTTTGTTTGTTTTTTTTCGACGTTAATACTTCGATGATATTGTCATTTACTATTTAAAAGATTAAACTGACGTACCAAAACGTAAATTTTTTTCCTTCAAACTTAAGGGAACACCTGAAATAAATGTTTGTTTACGTTTTACGAAGATTTTCTAATCAGTGTTTTACTGATGTAGATTTTTTATTGTGTTAAAAAAATCAAAATTTAAATAAAACTGGCATTTGTTTTTATTTCAAATTTAGTCTGAACATTTTTGTAAGAAGTAAATAAGTGACGGGCAGATATTGCTTTGAATTTGACGATAAAGTTGCTCCGCTGTCTCCGCTCTATTTCTAGAAAATCAGCAGGAGCCAAAAGTGGCCATGCCTAAATGAGACGTACACAAACAGTATAACCGCAATAAAACAAATCCATTTTTCTTACCAACCAATTAAAACAAATACATCTTTCTGGTAAGAAGTTGAAGCGAAAAACGACAGTAGAGACAGAGATCTTTACAGGCAACCCTCCTTTCCCCATTTAGTTAAGGTCTTATCTGACGCCGATCTACAATGGGACGTTAGTAAAAGAGGCGGTAGACGAAATGATGGGAGCGGGGTAGTCGAGAGATCCGGATTAGCTTGGAGCTTTCCGATCGTGATTGTAGAGAAGAAGGACGGCGAACATCGATTTTGCATCGATTTCAGTTGGTCGAATGTGGTCACCAAGCCGTTAGCGGTGCCCCTACCGTTGATCGATGATATATTGAGCCTATTAGACAAATCCACCCGTTTTCCGACCTTAGACTTAGGGTCCGGGCATGAGCAGGTGGCCCTATAAAGAGAAGGCCATTAAAACAAATACATTGTTCTTACCAACCGAATAAAACAAATCCATTTTTCTTTCCAACCCAATAAAACAAATCTGTTTTTCTTACAAACCCAATAAAACAAATCCATGTTTCTAACTAACCCAATAAAACAAATAGATTTTTCTTACGCACCCATTAAAATAAATACAATTTTCTTACAAACCGAATAAAACAAATACATTTTTCTTACAAACCCAATAAAACAAATTCATTTTTCTTACCAACCCAATACAATAAATCCATTTTTCTTACCAACCCCATGAGAAAATCCATTTTTTTTACCAATCCAATGAAACAGATACATTTTCTTACCTATCAAATGAAACAAAAACATTTTTCTTACAAACCAATAAAACAAATCCATTTTTCTAACTAACCCAATAAAACAAATATAATTATTTTACCAACCCATTAAAACAAATCTATTTTTTCTAACAAATCCAATAAAACAAATATATTTTTCTTACCAACCTAATAAAACAAATACATTTTCTTACCAACCTAATAAAACAAATACATTTTTCTTACCAACCTAATAAAACAAATACATTTTTCTTACCAACCTAATAAAACAAATACATTTTTCTTACCAACCTAATAAAACAAATACATTTTTCTTACCAAACCAAAAATACAAAAACAAATACATTTTTCTTACCAACCTAATAAAAAAAATCCATTTTTCTTACCAACCCAATAAAGCAAATTCATTTTTGTTACCAACCCAATAAAACAAATACATTTTTCTAACAAATCCAATAAAACAAATACATTTTTCATAATGCGTCGGAAACATATATATATATATATATATATATATATATATATATATATATATATATATATATATATATATATATATAAAGAGAGAGAGAGAGATAGAAAGCGAGAGAGATATATAGAAAGCCAGGGAGAGAGAGAAAGAGGGAGAAGGAAAGAGATTTCTTACAGTTTTTCTATATATCTTTAGATCACTAAAAACAACTTAGATTATTTATAGACAGTTTTCTTAAGATACTTTTACGTTACTGATTCCATGAATGTAACATCGTATTTATTTCCCGACGAAAACTAATGAAACAGAGAGAGAGAGAGAGAGAGAAGGAGAGAGAAAGAGAGAGAAAGAGATTATTACAAATGTTCATTTTCTTATCACGAATTCCTCATACATTAGCGATAAACAAAAAAAAACATGTAGCTAAATTTTTTTACATGTTGCAAGATGCATTCAGTTTCCGCTCGTGTTATTTCCGTTACAATTTAGTACGAAAACTGATGTTGATTGTAAAAATCTATTATAACTTCCATTAATAATACGTTAATTTTCTTATTAAGTTTCTTTGAGATATTTTTTTTTCAGTAGGGATATATGTGATACAAAAACAGTTTGACTTTTTTTCATCTTTCAGTGATATTCATTCATTTATTTATTTATAAATATACAGGCCTAGTGCATTAAGGGAACCAGGGTTTCACAAAGAGGGCTAAAAATGTAATCACTTAGAATCAGTCTAAAACATCCGCGGGAACTTTCTGATTCCAAATATTGCATTCTTTTTAGTCGGAGAACAATCATTTTCGACTGATGTGTGATCAGACACACTTACATGCATATTTGTTTCCTATACGTGATTCCAATAATCAGCGAAACTAATGAGATCAAAACAGAAATTTCAATGTAATGTGAGCAAACATATTGCTGCACAACTCCCCACTTAGGATGCCCCTATAAATTTGGCCATAATCACAGTAGCCATTTACATCTCAGTAGCAATGTGCCTTGTTTGGTATGAATAAAATAAAAAATTAAAAAAATGTAAAAAGGGCAAGAAACTCAATAAACCATAACTTGTTTATGAATACGAATTGCGTTTTACAGACAACATTAAATATATAATTTATAAGTTTATTGTGTCCGACGGGGCAATCTTTAAGAAATATCGATAAGACTTATCGATCGGATTGTCCAATTATATTGGTTGAGTTTGAATATTTAGACAAAAAAAAATATGGCAACTTCTTACAAATTATTAAGATTGATTTTCAATCGTGCTATTGATTGAATGTGGGATTACCCAAAAGTTTTTGCGTGTAATTTGTCTTCTTCTTCTTCTTCTTTTTCTTTATCTTCTTCTTCTTCTTCTTCTTCTTTATCTTCTTCTTCTTCTTCTTCTTCTTCTTCTTCTTTATCTTCTTCTTCTTCTTCTTCTTCTTCTTCTTCTTCTTCTTCTTCTTCGAATCAGACTTCTGCACAGAGCCCACAAAGATCGTGTCTCAGGATCATGTGGTCTACATGAAGTCTTTCTCGTTGGACTATTCGTTACTGGAAGATTGCATGTTCACCCCGACACCAAGAGAAGCAAGGCTCAGCGATTGCATACGAAGTCGGGAAACGTTCGTTCCCAAACACCCCAAGTAATGGCGGTTGCACACGCGTAGAAGCACCGGTTTCATATTCACTCCATAACTTTGCGGTTCTAGGCCTGAAACGTCCTTGCTTGTCATAAGCAGAGACCGAGACGACAAGAAGACGACATATCCTGATGTTGATATTGAGCCCCCTCCCTCCCCCAGGATTTTCACCAGAGCCATGTTAGCTGGATTGCGGCCTTAACACCGTTTGGTGCCAGACCTGTCCGCCATAGGTGACCCTGCTAGGAACCGAAAGACTTAGATCTGACACTATCACGTTGTCAGCGCCCTTGCCACGGTGAAAGAGGGTTGGATTTTCTGGGGGTCTTTTGCTGGTTTAGTTCAACATGGACCCCTCTACAGAAGTGCTTCCTAGCATTTTTTCAATGACGAACCTGAAAGATAAACATATTTAATATGCTATTTTATCACAGTTAGCAACACGTGAGAAAAGAATTTAAGATTAATTCTCTGCGAACGCATGAAATTGCAAAAAATGGCGTATGTTAATTTGGCAAAGTTCGAATCTGGGGTGGCAAAGTTCGAATCTAGTCCGTTCCATAGCAACACTTTCATTTAGGGATGTTGGCAACCATTGCGTGTCTCTCCCGCAAGAATACCAACGACAGGATCAAACCGGTCAACAAAGCTGTACTATGTTGATCGATACGAATTTCTAGTAACGCACGTGTCGCAAATAAAAGACGGTAAAAAGCCTGTGGTTAACAAAAACATATCATTTATTAATAGTTTGTCTTAACAAACTATAAACCATCAATGAGACGTATATGCGTGAACTACACATATAATTAAACACATTGTTTCCATACAGATAAAATGCACAATTTATTGATAAGAAGGTAAATAATTTAGGTGCTAAGCATAAAGGCAAAAAACTTACATTTTCCCCATGGCGTCGTTTCTGTTAGAAGACGTGTCCAAGACGCTTGAAGAGGATGCGACATTACCAAAAAAAACAAACAAACAACAAAATGATAAAGTCTATCCATACAAAATAAATTAATTTCATTTAACAACTTGTTAAGATAGTGACAGATCAGAGTAATTCGATATGTTTTTTCTCTCTTTTCTGTTTCTGTTGCAATCTTTAAAATAAAATAACATTTATTTCTAAACAGTAATTTCGCTGTTTTGTTCATTTTTTTTTTTGGGGGGGGGGGGGGGGTTCTTGAAACTAAAACTGAAAAAACAAACGACGCTGCGATGCATCGAAGCTATCGGCTGCCACCATTCTGCTCGTCATCTCTCAGGCGTTTACGTAGCATGGCCGAACGTTGCCGACGTGCAGTTCATGGAAATTGGTCCAAGATCGATAGAAGTACGGAATAAATAATAAAATTACAAAGTTCAGATTTCGGAAAATTTCGTTTTCATCTTTCAAATTTCGGTCTATTTTTACATACAATATCAGATCCGTTCTACGAATGCACAGAAGTGATACAAAACTAGAGTTATCGTTCTTGGCTATTTAGCAAAATTTTTCAGAAACCGTCTTTTGACGTCTGGAGTAATACACGTTATGTACTTCCATAGTTCTGAAAAAAAAAGGTGCGTGACTTAGTAATGACGTTTCTTTAAACGATAGCTGTCAATGGTTAGCAAGCAGACGAAATTTGATCATCCCTAGTGTAATGAAAATATTTTTTTTAAATCGGATCTTTCGGGTAGGGGGTGCTCTTCAAAGACAGCACGAATCAAAAAAGGCGTATATGGACTTTTCAAATCAATAAAATCAATAATTATCAAAATAACCAATTGAAAGGAAACATATAAACATTTTTTTCGAAAGATCCGATTGTTTAAATTAAAACAATAGTTTCTTTTTTTTTAATTGGTTCCTTTTATCTTTTGTAATTTTTGTGATTTTATTGATCTCAAAAGTTAATTAAGTAAAAAAAAAAAAATTTAATTTAATTTTCACAATTTTTTCCCCATGTTTCTTATGATTTTATAGATATTATAAAAATCATGTCCACCCCTTTTGCATCTCATTAAAAGTCATAATTGTTGCGCTGGGCCGACGGCCTATAGTCAACATCCAGAATCTAAATTTGCCAAACTATTCCAGCGAGAAAATTGGCGTCTGCTTTGTTTACGTTTAGAACTGACACGTGACTCAAATTGAGCAATCAGATGATGACCCTGAGTCAATATGAATTGAAACTTGAATTGTTGTCTGAACAATTTAGGCGCGGTTGAAAAAAACTTGAATTCGTTAAAAAACGAATCTTACAAACATTTATTATCACTGAGCATTTTCAATAAAAATTAAACATGGACACTTTAAAAATAAATTCTTAAAGTAGCACCTATTTGATTATTTATTGTTAACCCAAACATGAAATCTTTAATATCAGGAACCAATTTAGACCTGACACCGTTTACTTAAGGTTTCTTCTCGGGAGTCCTAAGGTTTTGTATTTAAAAGCAATGTATTATTAATGTGTAATATAGAAAAGAAGACGTGTTAAAACTATTACTTCTTCAGAAATTTTTGCCGTCGACATCGACGATTTTTTGTAATAAAATTGATAGCATTATTAACACATTGCAAGCATGTTTTTCTCAAGTTTGCGTAATAATAAATAGATTTGGACTCGAAATGATTCCTCATTTAATAATCTGTAACAAAAACAACATCAAACCATTTTTATCTCTTATACACAATTTATTCTTGCAAATCCGCCCCTCCCACTCTAAAAAGCAAGCAGTAGTCGATATTGAATTACATGTGTTCTTATTTACTTAGCTCCCCACGAGGGCAGAGTTAGACACGAGATCGGTTTCTATCGTGGAGAAAATCTAACACCAAAAAAGGGACACTGTGGATTTGGACAAAAATAAAAATTGACTCGGTTTATAAGAATTTCTCCTCCACTGACCGAGGACAGAAAAGATGAAATGTAGTATCAGAACACATACTACACTTTTTTTTTTCTTTTTGTAAAAATTAATATTGAATAAAGTTCAGTCTTAATATGAATCGGATCGTGTTACTTTCTTTAAGAAAAATGCAATGTTATTATTATTATTATTGCACTCGTACGCCTGAAATAAATGTTCGTTTACTTTTTACGAAGATTTTCTAATTATGGTTCTACGCATGTCGATTTGTCATTATGTTAAAAAATTCAAATGTTAAATAAAACTCTCATTTGTTTTTATTTAAAATTTAGTCCGAACATTTTTGTAAGAAGTAAATAAATGACACAGAAATTGCCTTGAAACTGACGTGCGTCTATTTCTAGAAAAGCAACAGGAGTTGAAAGTGTACGGGCTATATTTCTAGAAAAGCAGCAGATGTTGAAAGTGGATGGTCATGGCACGTACACTTCTAACGTCTGCTTAAAATGTACGGGCCGCTATTTCTAGAAAAGCAGCAGGTGTTGAAAGTGGGCGTGGCATGGTACGTACATCTCTAACGTCTGCTTAAAGTGGCCGTGCCATGGCACGTACAATTTCTAGAATTTAGAAAAAGCAGCAGCAACTGAAAGTGGACGGGCCTTGTTCGCCCGTCCACTTTCAGTTGCTGCTGCTTTTTTTTTTACCTATAGAAACGTCGGCTGGTAAACATTGTCAGATTCGAGGCAATTACTGCCCGTCAGATCGAACTGAACTAAAATATCGGTATTATTTTAAATAAAAATGAAACGGATTTAGTCACAACCTTCAGTCATAACGATTATATGAAATCGAGTGTTTATTTTTGGCAAACTCTCGATTTTTTGTAGTAATATGTCCTCTTAAGCGTGAAAAAAACAAACTTTTGTTTACTTCTTGCAAAAAACATTTTAAATAAAAACAAATGACTGTTTTCTTAAAATTTGATTTTTTTAAACACTATAAAAATCTGGATAACGTAAAAGTAGTCATTAGGACTTTGGTACACCAGATTAATTTTTTAAATAGTAAAGAAAGTATTAAATTCGTAAAAACAACAACAAATAAACAACTAAAAACAAGCAGTAGTCGATATTGAATTCTGTGTGTTCCTATTTACTTATCTCCCCACGAGAGATTAGTTAGACACGAGATCGGTTCTACCGTGGAGAAAATCCAACTCCCAAAAAGTACACTGGATTTGGATAAAAATAAAAATTGACTCGGTTTATAAGAATTTCTCCTCCACTGACCGAGGACAGAAAAGATGAAATGCAGTATCAGAACACATACTACACTTTTCTTTTCTTTTCAAAATATTAATATTGTGGAAATTTCTAGACGTTTTTCTAAGTAAGTCAACGGTTACTTCCCTTTGTTGAAGGGTAGGGGGGGCCTACGTGCAGGTCGAAGGTCATATGGATATTGCGTAGGTGTTATGCGGTGAAGGCCATGTTGTGTCACGTGATTTCTATTTTTAGCAATGATGCAATTTGTCGTGTCTGGATATATCGGCGCGAAATTTAATCAGAACAGAGTCGCACACCGGAATGACAAGACGTGTTAAAACTGTTTCTCCGTCCAAGTGGGGACGTTAAATTCAAGAACAGAGGTTGACGCCGAACTCGACGCATGTTAAAACTGTTTCTCCGTCCACGTGGGGACGTTAAATTCAAGAACAGATTTAGTCGTTGAAGTCGACACATGTTAAAACTGTTTCTCCGTCCACGTGGGGACGTTAAATTTGCAAGAATTTCTACTTGAAGAAATTTAAGAGATATGATATCTCTTGGCTGAATTACTTGTTGTTTATGAAATATTTTCCCCTCGGTCAAGAATTTATCCTTGGGAAGTTGTTTCAAGCCAGATACTTGAAATAAGGTGAAGAAGTTGAACGAGATAGCTCCGGGAACGAAATTGCCTATGTTGAAGAGATTGGCTCCCGAGAAGTGAAATACTTTGCTGTCGAGAAGATTCTAATCAGAGATTAAGAATCATTGAGATTGATCGTCTTTGCACACAGATCGATTTGAGATGATATTCAACTGTGCCAGTTGAATCAGTCACATACGCGCGTGATCGCCATTCAAGACGAACGATGGAAAATAGTGAGTATTGTGTTTATTTGAAATGTGTACTGTTCTTGTGCCATACATATTGCATCGGATTTGCTAAAAGAAAATATTGAAGAAAAAGAGGAAGAAAAGAACTTTCTGACAGACGTTTGATAAAATAAAAAAAAAAGAGTTAATTTTATCGTGGAAATTATGTTGGACTTCGACACGGTTTGTTAATTTTATTTCTTTTGATTGTAAATTTGGTGAAAAGAAAAAAAGAGACTTTTGATTGATTTGTAAGAATACGGGCTTTATAGTAAGTTCATGTTTTAAAAGGATTTATTCCTTAACTTAGATTGTGTCAATTTTTGTTGTATCCACCTTAATGTTCAGAGATACTGATGTTGTATTTTTTTGATTCTTATTTTTTTTGCATGTTATCCAGGAATAATTTATTTATTCCAGCTTTGGAAAAAAAAGCAGTCCAGGCTATCTTTTTTTTGTAAATAAAACTATATTTTAACTTTTACGAACATCTTGTATTCCGCCTTTCCTTATCTCTTGTTATAATTTTTTTAATGATAATTGTCCTAGATAACATAACCATCGTTTAGAGCGGTTTTTCGTTAACGACACGAAAATTCCGACATTCTGCTTTTTTTGGGTACCATTTTCGTTTTACAATGAACGTATTTAAAACGATATTCTGGAATAATTAATTTTCTTTCTATTAAAAGAATTCTGCTTTTTTTATTATTAAAAGCCATTCTGCTTTTTTTTGTTGCCATTAAAAGCATTCTGCTTTTTTTTATTATTAAAAGCGATTCTGCTTTTTTTATGTTCCATTTTTGTTTTGGGTGGACTAACTTCAGAACGATATACTGGAATAATATCTATTTCTTTCTATTAAAAGCATTCTGCTTTTTCTATCCTAGATTCGTTTGGGTGAACGTATTCAGATGATGTGCTGGGAATAATCTAATTTTCTTTCTATTAAAAGCATTCTACTTCTTGTTTCATATTTCGCGTGTTGGAAAAAATACTCGAAAATGTGCTACTAATTTGGATTGGGTTTCTTCTATTGCTATTTTTTGGTACTAAGTCAATGAAGGAACTTACTTCAAGTTATAATCTCCTTTCTGCTTTGGCGCCAAGTTGCGTGTGACAGACGTGTTGCCCGGAATTCGGCAGCCCATCATTACAATTAAAACGTAGTCAAATACGAGATGTTCAGGTTTTAATACTGTTTTAAGCTGACTGCTTTTTTTCTTTTTCTTTTATGTATTTTATGTGAAAATTGCATTTTTTAAGAAAGTGATCGCCATTGTTGTTCGCCACGTGGAGTCATTTTTGTGAATTTCCCGCGTATTCTAAGTCGCCATTTTTGTGAACTGTTGAATGTTGGATATTGAATGATTTTTGTGTAATTATTTTTCCCTTGAGAATTTTGCTTTGAATGACAAGTGGAATTGTTAGAATTACATTTGAACGAATTTGGTTAACTATGGAACAGCCTTTTTCCATTTTTTTTGTAGGAATCTTACTTAGATAATTTTACGTTGTCATTTTCCCGCCATTGAGAAGACGTTTGGCGCCTATTTTAGGTTAGCCCGCACCTGATCGCCATATTGTATTTTGTTCATAATGGCGTCTACCCCCACTGTTAATCTCCTTGTAGAAAGGCGAGATATTGTAAAAATTAAAGTCGATACTATTATTGATGTTCTTGGGGGTGGCGAGGGGGAGAACCGGGAATTTGTTTCTTCCCAGAAGGTTAGGGTTAAGGAACTCTTTGCGTCCATTGATTCGCTCAATGAGCAGATCACAAGTGCCTATATTGAGGGTGAGTCTCGCGAAGAGATGTCTGAGAACTGTCGGAGCGAAACGTTATATCGTATCCATGTGGATCGACGTTTCAGCGAATTGGAGAGCATGTGGAAGGATGAGGGCTCCCCACATAATAGAGAAGGGGAGAAGCCTAAAGCGTCCCTTTGTAGTGTGACACCAAAACTTGTCTGTCCTGTTTTCGACCCCATGAGTTTGGAACGCGACAGATTGGCGTATCTCAACTTCTCGAAGGAGTTCGAAAATTGCGTGTCAAATATACCCAGTGAGTCCATGAGGTTGATTATTCTGAAAAATCACCTCAGGGGATATGCCCACCGAATAGTGGAACATCTTTCCATCTCGGATGCCAACTTTGAGGCAGCGATGGAGATCCTAGATAGAGAATTTTTAGATAAAAAGTTTATTGTAAACTCTATTTTTAAAGATCTCCATAGTGCTAAACCTCTTGGGGATTCAGATACTAACTCGGTGAAGAGCTTTCTAACTAAGGTGAAAGCTCAAATATACGAGCTGAAAAACTCCTTTGGTATGGATTTTCTAGAGGAGGAGGCCCCCGGCAATCTGTTGCTAAGTAGCATTATTTTTGAAAAACTTCCTATTTCTGTGAGACGGGAACTGATTCATACCGTCAATGGTAATTACCCATCTCTGGGAGATATCTTTGATAATTACTCTGAGGTGTTGCGCACGTTGGACATCGTCAAACCCAGGATGGTTAAAACGGTAAAGCCCGTCGCCAAACCGCGTTCGTCTGGTTCCTTTAGATTCAGGCCCGCTAGTGCTGTTAAGAAGCCCTCCACTTTGGAGAACTTTTTTGTAAAAACTAAACCCAGTCGACATAAGTGCTTCCTTTGCAGTAGTGACTGCCATATTGCTTACTATTGCGGGAAGTATCCCTCTCTAAGGGATCGGTTACAACGATGCCAATTGGCTAAGTTGTGTACCCGTTGTACTAGCCCGTTCCATAACGCCGAGGCGTGCCCCGGTAAAAGTGGTCGTCTCCGCCCCTGTTGGAAATGTAAAAGTTGCGAACATGCAGGTGCGTTATGCCCTGACTTTGACAAGTCTCGGCTGGATACTAACCCCTGTCTCCAGGTGGGAGAAGTGAATCTTCTCCTGCCTATAATTAAAATTGACGTGGTCAATAATGGAGTTGTGGAATCTTTCAATTGTCTGTTGGATTCAGGAAGCCAGCGCTCCTATTTGTCTGATGTAGTTCTGGACCTATTGAATTGCCGTTCTATGCCTGTAAGGAAAAGAGACTTCTTTATTAAGACTTTTCTCGGAACGGCCAGAAGGAGCCTAAATGAACTCGAGTTGCGGGTCAAAGTGCCGAACTCTGAGTGTGTTATACCCTTTTTGGTAGACGAAGGCTTGGACCTTCAGTTTCACGTCAGGGGTCTGTCTACTGCTATTGAGAGCATTATTGCGGGTGGGAGGAAATTGGCTGCTGACTTTTCAAATGTTGAGAATGATTGTATTACTGTGCATGGTTTGGTAGGTGTTGACCTACTGATGTATTTGGGACCCATGAAGTTGTCTCCCTTCATGAATGGGTCTGTTTTTGAGTTTCCTCAAGGAATTGTGCCTTTTGGAGATATGTCCAATTTTGTGAGTCCTGTTATGAAGAAAACGGATGCCTCCGTTGTTGGCGCGAATTACAGCCAAGTTATGTCCGAACACTCACGGTGTCTTATGACACATGTTTATTTTGTGCTTGAGCCGAAGTCTCAATATTTCGACCCTTTCGATAGTTTTGTTGATTCTTCTGTGGAAAGAGCCGTGGACAAGCTCTTTAGTTTGGAAACACTAGGAGTTACTGAGAACTCTGTAAGTGATTATGACAAGAATAAAATTGATGCCTTTCGCAGTTCGATCTCGTACCGAGACAGTTGCTACTATGTTAGTTTGCCATGGGACGAGGGAAAGTTGCCTTCTGTTCCTTCCAACCATCAAGTGTCGTTGAATGTGCTTGATAAGGTGGTCACTCGTTTGACGAGGCAGGGTCTATATGAGGACTACTGTCAGGTTTTCTTAGAGCGGGAGAGGGAGGATATTATTGAGAGAGTGGAAGTGAATCCAGAGGATTTCACTCATTATACTTGGATTCCTCACCGTCCGGTTATTAAGGCTAATGGTCAGAGTACCACAAAGATAAGGCCGGTGTTCAACTGTTCGTTGCGAACAGGTGGACATCCCTCTCTAAATGATTGTGTCTATCCGGGAATTAACCTTTTCACGGATATGCTAGAGTTATTGTTGAAGTTTCGTATGGACCGTTATGTCCTGTTGGCTGACGTCCGTAAGGCCTTTCTCATGATTCGGTTGGAAACCGAAAGAGATAAGAATCGGTTTTGCTTTTTTGTGAAATTGAATGACAAACTGGTATGTTATCGTTACAAAACATTGATTTTTGGGTTTGTGGCCAGCCCATTTATTCTCAACTTCGTCATTAGACATCATGTTGAAAAATACCCTCATAGTTTATGTAGGGATATGCTTATGGAAAATTTTTATGTGGATAATCTTATAAAAACTCACAATTCACAGAAAACTTTGTTGGACCTATACCTGAATGCAATGAGTATCATGCAGGATGGTAATTTTTCATTAAGGTCCTGTAATTCCAATAGTGATGTTTTGACCACTCGAATGAAAGCTGACAAAAGTTTTGTCACCCATGATTCTCCTCTGGAGAGGGTGTTGGGTTATGAGTATGATCCTGTGCAGGATAATTTGCATGTGGCGGTCGGTTCCTTGGATGTGCCGGCTGATACAAAAAGGGGCATCCTATCGCAGAACTCTTCCATATTCGACCCTTTGGGGCTTGTTTTGCCTGTGACTATCAAGGGAAGGGTAATACTCAGTGAGATATGGAAAACTCAGGTGTCATGGGATCAGAAGATACCGGAGAGTTTGCAGCTCACTTGGAACAAGTTGTTTCCTGAGTTGATGAATCTGCATAGTGTGAGGATCCCCAGATGTGCTGTTGATTCCTCAGCGCCTGCCACGTTAATAATCTTTTGTGATGCTTCACAACAAGCCTTTGGCTTTGCGGCTTACATTTTCCAGTATGGGGCTGCTAAATTAATATTTTCCAAGGCTAAGGTGGCACCTTTGGCAAAGAGAACTTTGCCGTCACTTGAGTTGATGTCCGTCTTTTTGGCGATGAAATGTATCCCTAATCTTTTGAAGGTGTTTCAAAAGGATGTGGTCAAGAAAATGGTGGTTGCGGTGGACGCACAAGTCGTGTTGTCCTGGATTCTGTCCGAGACAGTTGTGACAAAGAGTATATTTGTCCGAAATAGGTTAAAAGATATTCGAGTGGGAGTGGATAAATTGTGTGAACAAGGTTTGGAAGTGATGTTCAAGTATGTGAACACTTCTGACAACCCTGCCGACCTGATCACCAGGGGTATTTCCTTGGCAAAATTCAAATCTCTATTGCCCTTTTGGTTATCGGGGCCGCAGTGGCTGGTCGGTGAGAATTTTAACTGGCCAGTGTATGATTTGAACTGTTTGAGTTCTGACAGTCAGAGGTTAGTGCTGACTAATGCCATCTCTGTGGTTCCTGTGATTCAGGAATTGTCACCGGTAGTGGATTTTAAGAGATTTTCTTCTTTGGGAAAACTCATGAGAGTTTTGTCCTACGTGTTTAAGTTTGTATTGAAGTTGCGGAAATCCATGAAAGAACCAGGCCAAGTGGCCAAAATTTATTTGATTAAGTTGGAGCAATCCTTGCTTTTTCCCAGGGAAAAGTCCTTTTTGTTGAACCCCTCCAACCGTGAGATTCCTCCGTTGGTGGCGAAGTTGGATCTTTACCTGGATGATAAAGGTTTGATAAGGTCTGGGGGAAGGATTGGTAAAGCCAGCCTTTACCCTCCGGAAATTTTACATCCGATTTTGTTACCTCGAGGCAGTCATATAACTGATTTGATTGTTATGGACTGTCATCTCAAATGTAAGCATTTGGGTATTGCAGCTACCCTCAGCAAACTCCGTTTGTCAGGTTTCTGGATACATAAATCCAGGCAGGCAGTGAAGTCGGTTATCTCTGCCTGTGCTCTGTGTAAAAGATACAATGCCGTATCTTTCAAATACCCCAAGGTAACCAATTTACCTAAGCACAGAGTTAATTTTGTGAAGCCCTTCAACCATACCGGGATAGACTTTACTGGTCACTTGTGGGTTGAAGATGAAAGGGGACCGCAAAAATGTATATATTACTTTTTACGTGCTTCAATGTGAGGGCGGTTCATTTGGAGTTGGTGGGTGACATGTCTACCCACTCAGTGATATTATCATTGGTGAGATTTTTTAACATTTATGGGGTGCCTTCCCATATATACTCAGACAATGCTAAATCATTCGTTGCTGGATGCGGTTTGATTAAGCAAGTGCTGGTGTCTGACGAGTTCGAAGAGAAGTTTAGTACCTTTGACATCAAGCACCAGACGATACCTTTATATTCTGCTTGGTTCGGCAGTGTTTGGGAGCGTCTTGTTAAGACGGTGAAGGTTTGTCTTTATAAGTTAGTGAGTCGGCAGAAGTTGGGTTATTTTGAACTTCTTTCTGTGTTGTCTGATATACAGAATGCTATTAACTCACGTCCTCTAACTTATAGATGTTCTGGAGATGATGGTTTGGATATTATATCTCCAAACGCGTTTATTCGCCCGTATTGTAATAGTACTGTTTTTATAAATTCTGAAGAATGTTTTCTTGAGAATTCTCCTCCTTCTAGGAGTGACCTTTTGGAGAAGCTGAAACAAAGGGATCTTCTCTTACAGAGATTTAAAGTTTTATGGTACGAAGAATACCTATCGGCTTGAGAGAACTGAGTGGTGATCTGTACCAATCTGATTTTGGTGATGTCATCGCGATAGGCGATGTGGTTCTTGTTAAGAACCCAGCCAAAGCTCGCCCATATTGGTCCTTGGGTAGAGTGATAGGTTTGACTCCAGGTAATGATTCTCATATTAGATCTGCCCTGATTAAGAAGGCGGATGGTTCCTCTCAGGAACATTCTTTGAGACACCTTTTTCCGATGGAGTTGTCGGTTACACATTCCCATCAGGCCTCGGAGGTTCCTGGTGTGGTCCAGCCGTATGTTGCTGGAGGAGATCATTCCTCGACTTCCAATTCTAGACCCATTCGAACTCGCAGGAAGGTGAGTGAACGGGATGATGATTATTTGTGGTATTGATGTGTACATGAGACATGTATAGACATTGTACATTTTTTTCTTTGTCGGGAGAGTGTGGAAATTTCTAGACGTTTTTCTAAGTAAGTCAACGGTTACTTCCCTTTGTTGAAGGGTAGGGGGGCCTACGTGCAGGTCGAAGGTCATATGGATATTGCGTAGGTGTTATGCGGTGAAGGCCATGTTGTGTCACGTGATTTCTATTTTTAGCAATGATGCAATTTGTCGTGTCTGGATATATCGGCGCGAAATTTAATCAGAACAGAGTCGCACACCGGAATGACAAGACGTGTTAAAACTGTTTCTCCGTCCAAGTGGGGACGTTAAATTCAAGAACAGAGGTTGACGCCGAACTCGACGCATGTTAAAACTGTTTCTCCGTCCACGTGGGGACGTTAAATTCAAGAACAGATTTAGTCGTTGAAGTCGACACATGTTAAAACTGTTTCTCCGTCCACGTGGGGACGTTAAATTTGCAAGAATTTCTACTTGAAGAAATTTAAGAGATATGATATCTCTTGGCTGAATTACTTGTTGTTTATGAAATATTTTCCCCTCGGTCAAGAATTTATCCTTGGGAAGTTGTTTCAAGCCAGATACTTGAAATAAGGTGAAGAAGTTGAACGAGATAGCTCCGGGAACGAAATTGCCTATGTTGAAGAGATTGGCTCCCGAGAAGTGAAATACTTTGCTGTCGAGAAGATTCTAATCAGAGATTAAGAATCATTGAGATTGATCGTCTTTGCACACAGATCGATTTGAGATGATATTCAACTGTGCCAGTTGAATCAGTCACATACGCGCGTGATCGCCATTCAAGACGAACGATGGAAAATAGTGAGTATTGTGTTTATTTGAAATGTGTACTGTTCTTGTGCCATACATATTGCATCGGATTTGCTAAAAGAAAATATTGAAGAAAAAGAGGAAGAAAAGAACTTTCTGACAGACGTTTGATAAAATAAAAAAAAAAGAGTTAATTTTATCGTGGAAATTATGTTGGACTTCGACACGGTTTGTTAATTTTATTTCTTTTGATTGTAAATTTGGTGAAAAGAAAAAAAGAGACTTTTGATTGATTTGTAAGAATACGGACTTTATAGTAAGTTCATGTTTTAAAAGGATTTATTCCTTAACTTAGATTGTGTCAATTTTTGTTGTATCCACCTTAATGTTCAGAGATACTGATGTTGTATTTTTTTGATTCTTATTTTTTTTGCATGTTATCCAGGAATAATTTATTTATTCCAGCTTTGGAAAAAAAAGCAGTCCAGGCTATCTTTTTTTTGTAAATAAAACTATATTTTAACTTTTACGAACATCTTGTATTCCGCCTTTCCTTATCTCTTGTTATAATTTTTTTTATGATAATTGTCCTAGATAACATAACCATCGTTTAGAGCGGTTTTTCGTTAACGACACGAAAATTCCGACAATATTGAATAAAGTTTAGTCTTAATATGAATCGGACCGTGTTCCTTTCTTTAAGAAAAATGCAATTTTTTTTAGTTTCTAAAACTTTTTTTTTAATCTAGCATTCATTTTCGACTATTGCATGTGCTTTGTTTGTTTTTTTTTCGACGTTAATACTTCGATAATATTGTCATTTACTATTTAAAAGATTAAACTTGCGTACCAAAACGTAAATTTTTTTTCTTCAAACCTAAGGGAACACCTGAAATAAATGTTTGTTTACGTTTTACGAAGATTTTCTAATCAGTGTTTTACAGTGTTTTTTATTGTGTTAAAAAAATCAAAATTTAAATAAAACTGGCATTTGTTTTTATTTCAAATTTAGTCTGAACATTTTTGTAAGAAGTAAATAAGTGACGGGCAGATATTGCTTTGAATTTGACGATAAAGTTGCTCCGCTGTCTCCGCTCTATTTCTAGAAAATCAGCAGGAGCCAAAAGTGGCCGTGCCTAAATGAGACGTACACAATTAGTACGACCCGTTTTATTGGGTTGGTAAGAAAAATGTATTTATTTTAATGGGTTAGTAAGAAAAATGTATTTGCTTTATTGGGTTAGAAAAATGTATTCGTAAGAAAAATGTATTTATTTTAATGGGTTGGTAAGAAAAATGTATTTATTTTATTGGGTTAGAAAAATGTATTCGTAAGGAACGGATAGGTCATCGAAGGATAGTGAGAGTAATGTAGTGAGATGAGAAAGGGCGAAGGAAAAGGCTAGAAAGGAAAGGATGGTGACAGAGAGAGAGAGAGAGAGAGAGAGAGAGAGAGAGAGAGAGAGAGAGAGAGAGAGAGAGATGAATGGAGAAAGAATAGGAGTTTCATCGAGAGTAAGAGAGGGCAAG
The DNA here is from genome assembly GCA_963556195.1 of Sepiola atlantica. Taxonomy (NCBI): domain Eukaryota; kingdom Metazoa; phylum Mollusca; class Cephalopoda; order Sepiida; family Sepiolidae; genus Sepiola; species Sepiola atlantica. The sequence goes on along the minus strand of OY744532.1, from coordinate 76,529,674 downwards.
AGTATTAACTCCCCAAGAAATAATTTCCATTCACGATTTTGGCCCTTTGCCTTGGTTTGTATACATTGTCCTCTTACACTGAAATAGGCAATGGGTAATTACATTAATCATGACGAAGCCGCCATAAAGTAGGCGAGCCTTTTTAACAAATAATACCGGTTGCTCAAGTATCATATCGGTGAGCCTCATTGATAAGATAATGATGTGCATAAATAGATTTCGAAATCTAAGAATAGTTTCTTTTTTTTACCAATTATGACTTGAAGTTCGATTTATTTTGGTGCTGTGTTACTTTGGGACCCGCGCTAAAAGTCACTTGGCGTCGGTGCCTTCCGGATGTTTACGTTAAACGCCGGAGAGTGCCGAATGAAGAATCCGTTGACTTACCGGCCTTAAACAAAAAGCACAAACGTGGCTGGATTTAGAAGCTGGACAAAACAGGCCAAAATGTTTCGAAATTATTAATTTTTTTAACGAAGTTTAAAATAAGTGTTTAAATTAATATGCTTTTTTATTTTACTTTTTTTATTATTAAACATTTGTACAAAAGATATATTAAAAAGTTAATATAAAAGTTTTTCTTTTACACTTTTTTAACGACAATTTTTTTTTTACCTTTTTTTAAAACTTTTTTTAGGAATTAGTGTTAGGGTTATGAATTAGGGTTATGAATTAGGGTTAGGAATTAAGGTTATGGGTTAGGAATTAGGGTTAGGGTTAGGAATATTTTGCATTTATTTCTTTGCCAATCAATCCATGGTCCTGACAGAAATTTATTGTTCCTTCAGGAGTATCGACAGCCAGTGCTACCATGTAAACATCCATGTTTAAATGTAAAATCGCGTTTCGACCAGTTTGCCCGTTCATCGTTTCATTCAGTTTGACTGCTTAGATGTCCTCTGCTTACTCGTCTCGCTTCGGGGCTTTCCGGCGTTTACCGTAAACCGCCGGAAGCACCGACGCCGAGTGACCTGTAGCGCGGGTCCCAAAGTAACAAAGTACCTTATTTTTTAAACTTATTTTTTACTTATTTCATAACATAATAAAATGTCAATAAAAGATTTGGTATATTTGAAATTTCTTGGCTGCAGCAATTTTGTTACGGTTAATTTTGGTTTTTGTATTACCTATTGCTACGAGGTTACATTTTTTTCTTTACTTTAAGAAAATAAGGCCAATATGTTTAATACATTTGTAGATTAATATCCGCTGCTGAATCACCTACCACCACCACCACCACCACCACCACCACCACCACCGCAACAAAAAATATTCTCTTTTTTAGACGATTATTTTCTATTATTTTAGAATGTAACGTTTCGTCTGTAAATTTAACTTAAAATGATCCCCCTTTTCCGGTTCATTCTAACGTTTTGGGGCAGTTAACACATTTTTTCACCTAAGTCTGAGCGACTGCCAGTTAAAGTTAGGTTAGGATGAGGTTCAGAATTTGGTTAGAGGACCGTAACGAATGTTTTGAAAAAATAATTTATGTTTAGCATGACAAATTGTTCAGGGGAGACCCCTTTATGACAAAGTGATAATAACAAACACTGATAAAGAGCTGAGGCGAAAAACGACGGTAGAGACAGAGATCTTTACAGGCAACCCTCCTTTCCCCATTTAGTTACGGTCTTATCTGACGCCGATCTACAATGGGACGTTAGTGAAGGAAGCGGTAGACGAAATGCTGGGAGTGGGGTAGTCGAGAGATCCGGATTAGCTTGAAGCTTTCCGATCGTGATTGTAGAGAAGAAGGACGGCGAACATCGATTTTGCATCGATTTCAGTTGGTTGAATGTGGTCACCAAGCCGTTAGCGGTGCCCCTACCGTTGATCGATGATATATTGAGCCTATTAGACAAATCCACCCGTTTTACGACCTTAGACTTGAGGTCCGGGCATGAGCAGGTGGCCCTAAAAAGAGAAGGCCGAGAGAAGGAGGCAGCCTTCGCGTATCACGCGTTGTTATTTCAATTTTGAGTAATACCCTTCGGTCTGTCCAATGCCCCCGGAGTGTTCACCCGACAATGTTAGGGGGCATGGAAGGTATTTCCATGGTCTACCTAGACGACATCATGGTATTTCCGAAGAGTTCCCATGAGCATTTTAAACACCTTTTTGGGAGGTTGAGATAGCACGTGCTAAAGTTAAAGCTACCGAAGTGCCAATTCTTGAAAGAGAAGACTATGTACTTGGGCTTCATGATAAACAAGGACGGAATCCGTCCGGATCTGGGGAAAGTGGTGTTAATCCGTGCTATGACAGAACCTACGACGGTGAAGCAGGTCTGAGGATTAATAGAGCCAATCGGCCACTATAGGCAAATTGTGTCAGCCTTTAGCCGGACCACTAATAGTACTGACGAAGAAGCATGGCAGGTTTAGGTGGACTGAGTTCGTTTGAGGCACTCAAGAAACAACTGACCGCAATGCCCTTGTTAACATATCCAGATTCAAGCAGACTCGTGGTCCTCTACACGAACGCTAGTGATAGGTGTATAGGCGCGGTGTTGACACAACCATGTCCCGGAAATAATGGGCCAATCTCAAGAATACTGGAGAAGGTTCCCGTGTATTTCCTGTTGGATCAGCTCTCCGAGACACAATAGAGACTGTCAATAAGTAAGAAGTGGGCATACGCGATACTATATGCGGCGAAAGGGATAGACTATGACCTAAACGGGGCGGTCTTTACCATCAAGACCGACCACAAACTTCTAAAGTGTCTGTTAGAGGCGGAGTGGACAAACAAGAAAATCGCGCAGTAGGACTTAAAACTGGGTGGGTAGCACTGAAAGAGCGAATATCTGGCCGGTAACAGATTTGTTGTCCCTGATTAATCGGGAGAGTTTGAACCAAGGGTAGATGATAGGACCTTTCAGGTAGGCGTCATCAACTCTAACCGGCTGAGACAATGTGCAGAGTTGGATAGTGAAGACGAGGAATAGGGATAAAAGTTAAGAGATATAATGGGGAAGAGCTAAGGTGATAGTGAGATCGCCACTCTCCGAGTTAAAGTAATGGCAGGCAGTATCTCCCAGTTTGTGAATAGATGATGGAGTTCTGTGGTATATCGCCGAGAAGACTGGGAGCCTCAGATTGTTTGTGCCTCGAGAGTTAAGGTCGAAGATATTAGAGCAGTGTCACAAAAGGATCGATCACATGGGGATCGATAACACACACGGGATCATTGGAAGAAATTACCACTGGCTGTTTGATACTATGGATGCCTCCCCCGCCGCCCAGAGCCGATACCCCGAACAATGAGTAAAAGGGTTTTACCAATGCACTCAAAGACGATATTGGCTGGGAGTGGCACGGAAGTGGTCAGTTTCTATTGACCAGGCGTTTTCGGAGTGGCCGAGTCATTTCCGCTTGTTGGTGACTGAGACAAAGGACCGGGCATAAGAGTGAGAGTTGGTTTCGACAGTTTTACGGCAGTTGACGAGTTTTGCGAGAGTGACGAGTTTTTATGGCAATTTGCGACCCACGGAGAAAAGGATCAGATTGGAGTCAGAGTCGGAGGAGAGCACATAGGATTATATTGGGCAGAGTCTTACCAGATCACGGAATAAGCTGAAGACTTCGAATACCGACAATGGGAGCCTCGACAGTCCGCGACGATGTCACACACACTCTCAGAGCAAAACTGATCTATGCATAATGTATCTGAGTTTGTGCTTTTTCTTGTGAGTTGCGTTCTTTGTTTTTCTACTCGTAAACCAGTGCTCGCGCCCTCGGCAATCGCAAAGATGACACGGCCAGGACGAGAAGAAGATGAAGGTGAAGAAAACCACGGCACACACAGCGTTGAAATCGGCGGCGGTTGTCGAGAGGGCAGCACGTGGTCTTACAGCTGTATGACAGGGTGGTCAGTCATGTACGTGGGTAATCTTCCGGGCACAGAGACACATAACAGTATGGATATTTCGGGACCGTAGAAAATGCTACTCAGGGTAACCAGTATATTCTGAGTTTTGTAGACTGTCTAACGAATTGACCAGAAGCCTTTGCGATATCGGTTGAGAACGTGCAAACAGTGTCGGACCTGATATTTTCAGAGATATTCCCCACGTCACGAGACTGGAAGTAGTCAAGAATAGGGAAAGTCTGAATTGGCTGATTTTCCAGGTGCACGCACTCGAAGGGGAGGTACGTAAAGTGACCGAGACTATAGGCGAAGAGATCCTTTAACTCGGGATGTTTGTACAGCAGTATTTGCAGTTATTGACAGTGATCCGATGGGTAAATCGAACTGGCTAGTCCCTGACAAGAGTGATGGGGCATGTCAGGGCATATCTGGATATGTTGTCATTGGGGCACCTATCGCCAAGCATAGTGATTCCCGAAGGACTGGGAGAGGTCCTGATTGAGATACAGACCAGGTTACCCCATAAATTGAGATTGCGAGTGGACCGGACCGAGTAACTATGGAAGCACTACAGTGTTTTAGTATGTGTGATGTTACTTGAATAGAGCAAATTGTTGGCGTTGGCATCTGTCCCCAAGCTTACCAGAAGTTGGCCGCAGTGATCAGGTATAAGCTTTAGGTGGAGTTTATACCCTTTAATTTGGCCCGAACGAAGTTAAGGCTCTTGACAAAGAATAGGGAAAGGAAGTACGAGACAGCCACACTGAAAACCAGTGTTTCCATAAACCCCGTCTATGTGACAGGTAGCCACGAGTTAAGTGTTCTTTACCTGTTAAAAAAGGACGAGACTGTGATGAAGATAAATTGTCAGGTGAAAGTCATGACCAATGTTGGTAATGAGCGTCACGGTAGCCGTCCAGATGAGGGGGGGGTAGAACTGTTACGAATGTGTGGAGAGGACTCATCAAGTCCATAAGAGTAACACCTCTCTTGTCAGTGATAGAATTGCCCAAGGGATGTGCAGCTTTTAGAGCCACGATTTCTCTTCCCCCTTACTATCAGGTTCACGAGTTGGTCGAGATGAATTAGTCCTTTCTCGGATTGGTAGGGACGAATGCGAGTTGTTGGATCAAGTGTTACGTTGTCGTTTATTAAAACCTTTTCTTTTTAAATCAATCGTCATTTTCTTCAGTGTTCTCGTATACTTTTCTCTTTTTGTATATTGACGCCAAGCGCTGTCGTCATCATCATCGTCGTAAGCTTCTAGTTCGTCATCGCCATCATCATTGTCTGGTGCTCTGCATTTCGCCGTCATCATCGTCGTAGTGTATCTGTAATCAAGCACTTTTTCATGCACAGAAAAGGGAAAGGCGCAACGCGACGGAGAGTTCAATGGGGTCTTTATTTTGGAGAGATTTTCTCATCATACGATTAAATGTCACACTTTCATTAAATTGAGAGAGAGGCCAAATTGTTACAGGGAAAGGAGGAAGAGTGGGCAGACCAGTCGCTATCAACTCTTTTAGGAATTAAATTCCAATTTTCCTTTTTTTAAATTACATCTCGAATTCATGGCTTCCCAAAACAGACTCTAAAAACGTGTTTCTTTCTTTCACACGATATCGTGATGTCACTGCTCAAGGAGACAGAACTTGTCATAAGACATTTATGTTTGACCTTTCCTTGAAATTCAAACCTGAGTTCAAACTTGTTTATTTTTTATATCCGAGAGCGAACTTGTTTGTCAGGTTTTCGTGTCAAGGTAACTTGCACTGATCTACCTAAATAATAAATCAATACTAGCTGATGTAATCGTTCTTCACATACATACATCCATTATGAAACACAAGCTATTGGAGCCATTAATTTCCCCGTGTCACGTTAGAGAAAATGCTGGAGCTGTTGAGGGCCGAGTTAACCAGGATAGAAAAGGACAATTGTAGCCTGACGAGTAAAGTAGACCCTAGGATAGCCTGGTCAGTAGTCTTCGCGATTATAGTGATAATATTGGTGGTTTCGGCAGTATGTGTTCTGAAAAGGCTAGGCAGACATTAGCTAGACCTAGAACCTTGACGGACAGTTGCCTGGACGAAAAAGGGAATCCACCCAGTGACCTGCACAGAGGTGAGTCTGGCGTGAGTGAACTGCAATCTGTGCATGGGATGCCCGCGGATCTTCTAAGCGAGGATGAGGTCAAAAACCTACATGGGACGAAGAGAACAAGCGAGGTCACCGGTGCGATGTGGAAACCAGACTGGCCAAATACTGATTTGTGATACAGCGGATGGTAAGAGTAATTGTAATGGACGGTGTGACCCCCACCCCGTTTTAATAGTAGAATGAATTTTTATTTGCCTGCATAGTTTTGGTTATTGCGACAATTCCCCTGACACTCCGAAGCGAGAAAGAGAGACATCGATTAACCAACTGAGAAAATTACCTTCATTTTTTTTTATTGTAACGTTGATGATTATTATTTTTGTTTTCTATTTTTTTAGGGTGTTGTCTATGTTTCTGGATGATGGAGTCTATAGTGCCAAACAACAAATATTTGACACAGAAGAAAGGGGGTAGATATGACAAAGTGTTGGCACCCTGCGAACGATTTAGGGCGATTAAAGACGCTAGTTTACATTTGGAAAACTGTACCGAAACATTTCCATTTATTAATAACATGAGTTACGAAAATCGAGGAGAAAGTATTGTTTAGACTACTAAAACCGTGGAAATCTGCAAATGTGACCTGAGGAAAGGTCAAAAAGGAGTCAGCTAAGATTAGTATTGTCATAAGTGACAAACAAGTCAGTCGAGAGGAAAGTTAGTATGCGGTCGAAAGGAAACTTAATACACGAGAGAAGAGAGAATTTTAATCGTTCGAAAATGAGGCCGAGTGATTAACGCGACGAATCCCGCCCCGAAGGATAGTCTAAGATAGACAGCGACCAATGATATTAGGTGGTGGTCGAGGAAACAATATTTCGTCCGGGCAATGCCAAGTGATATTGCCTGACTATATAAAGAGTTGTGCAGAACAGATCAGAGATAAGATCAGGATACAGAGAGAGAGAGAGAGAGAGAGAGAGAGAGAGAGAGAGAGAGAGAGAGAGAGAGAGAAAGAGAGATTTTAATTAGAAATTGGAGTTTAGTTGGGAGCTGAGCCACCCACCTCCCTATTCTGAATCAAGCGGATTCGCCTTTTTAAGTCTGAAGGTGAATACATATTATCTAAAACAAAAATCAATAGCGTTGCTGTGTTGTTTTTTATTGTTCGTACTGTCTGTTTGAGTTCACCATTTTGTTAGGGTTTTTGTTCTTCGTGTGCCTGTCTTCCATCATATTATGAGCCTCTCCGGCAACGGTTCTTGACTAGTCCAAAACACAGCATGGCAGGAGATCCTGTCCGGCTGACGAAGACGTTTCGACCCACGTTACGTATCCTCTTCTGAAGGTGCGAATTTCATCGACTTTACGTCGCTGAGGACGGCCAAGAGTGCGGAGACGCCACATAAACCAACACTGAAGTTACCAGCTAGGGACCAAAGAAAAAATACCTGATCAGGTTGGAACCCTAATCCCTTTAAAAGTGTGCTTGCACACACTTAGCCCACGGATCCATCCACTGACGGAAACACCTCTGGAAGTCTTCTTTTGGAATGGTGTTCATCTCCGCCGTCGCGTTCCGCATTATCTCTTCTTTAGTCTCAAAATGGCAATTTTTGAAACAACCAGAAGTTGCAAGAGAGAGTCGACTGGAATTCCATGTTTGTTCAAGAAATGTTGGATCAATTAGGATGAAGGTGCGGAGGCGTTGTCGTGATGCAGTTGCCAGTTTTTCGCCGTCCACATGTCTGGTCTTTTTCGTCGAACTGTGTCACGGAGACGCCGGGGAACATCTTGATAGTACTCGATTGTCGCTGTTTGTCCTTCCGGTTTGTATTCGTGATGCACAATTCCACGGATATCAAAGAAGACAGTCAGCATCACCTTGATTTTGGGTCGCACCTGTCGCGCTTTTGTGGCATTGGAGACTCGGGATGCTTCCATTGTCGCAATGTGTTTTTGTTTCTGGGTCGTACCCATACACTCATGACTCATCTCCAGTTATCACGGTGTTCAAAAACCCAGGATCAATGTTGGCGGTTTCAGAAGGTCTTGTGTAACTTGAAAACGGAGGTTCTTTTGTTCCTGCGACAACAACTAGGGCACAAATTTCGCAGCCATTCTGCTCATGTTCAAATCATCACGCAAAATTGCATGAGCGTGATCTTTACTCACTCCTACCTCTTGGGCGATCTCCCGCGCGGTTGAACGACGATCTTCTATAACCAAATTTCGCACCCTCTCAACAACAGCTGCACTCCGAGCAGTTTGGGCCCTGCCAGAACGCTGGTCACTCTTCGCTGATGCGCGGCCATTTTTAAATCGGTTGAACCACTCCTTAATTTGTGTTACACCCATCGCATCTTCTCCAACCACCTGCTGAATCTTAGAAATTGTTTAGCTTTGAGAATCACCAAGCTTTCGACAAAATTTGATGCAGTACCTTTGCTCAACACATTAAGTGATCTTGAGAGAATCGGTAATCCGACGAACACGTTGTGTAGCACCTCACTCAGCGACCGACAGCCAGCGACTAAAGCGCAGGAAGG
>OY744532.1:76473652-76518652 GCA_963556195.1 Sepiola atlantica | reverse complement strand
GGAGGAGAAATCAAGAATTGACAGTGACCATTTGTACTTTTCGGCGTTGTCAGGGATTATAAATTGTATAAGTCATTGCATTAAAGTTCGATTTCCAAGTCTTTTAAAAATAAAATGTAAATTGTTGATAAACTGTATTGAGGCAATCATTCTCGCTGGTTGTGGTAAAAGTGAAACTGTTTTTATTCCGAGGATACCAATTATACCATCAAATATACCTTTTTACTTTAAGCGGTTGCAGTTTCCTGTACGACTTTGTTTCGCTATGTCCATCAATAAAAGTCAAGGCCAAACACTAAAAGTTGCCGGATTGCAACTTGAAGAACCATGCTTTTCACATGGTCAGATTTATGTAGGAGGATCACGTGTGGGTGCAAAAACAGATCTTTTTTGTGTATGCACATCAAAATAAAACAAAAAACATTGTTTATAAAGAGATTTTCAATTTTAATGCCAAATGATTTTCTGATTATTATTAAATGATTGCAGTTTGTATTTCCTTAAACTTTTTTTAAATTTTTCAAACTTTTACTTGTAAAATAATTTTTTTCATAAACAGCATATAGTAATTATGCATTTTATTGAATTGTATATTTGGTTTTGTTTATTGAAAGCATGTTTTAAAAATATACACTAAAATAATAAGTTATAGGAATTATCCTCTGAAGGAGTAAAGCTGTAACACACCATAAAAAAGGAAATAATAAAATCGACAATTATGTTTTTGTGGTTTATATTAAACGAAAATGAGCTAAAACAGTTATTTTCTTTACCTGGTGTCATATGTCTTGGGAAACCATGTATCAAAATCCCCCCACATGTACATAGAACAAGCTATACTAATCTTACTATTGGGCTATGAGATTGTAATCTACTTTTTCATATGTGCACTACCTCCACTATTGTAAATATTAGGTGATAAGAGTTTTTAAAAGTATGTGATGTGAGAACAGTGATCAAAATGATAACTTAATATGGCGACCAATTGAGTATACAAACATTGCTTTTTGATTCTGCACCCAGGCATCGCCGTGTATCCCTGCTAGTATATATATATATAAATTGACAGATCATACATTTATTGTTGTGATTTATTGTCAGTTTCGAAGCAGAGAAAAACTAACACGTTGATTCCCATAAGAATCAATTTGATCTATATAAAAATGAGTTAGGGTGTTTGGAAATCAGAGTTGTTTGCGACAGTTTGAGTTTTACAGCAGTTGGCGGCTCGGAGACGATCAGATTGAAGTCCAAGTCGAGCGAGAGCAGCTCGGAGTAGATGAGCAGGAGATTGTGAGCTGAGCTGACCAGCTTAACACCGACGAGAGCCTCGACAGATAAATTATCTCAGTTGGGTCTTGGCTGATACAATGAAACTTAACTAAGATGTGAGTATTAGCGCTTGGGGTCCCCTTTCCACAACGGTGTCACACACGCTCAGGCGGTGACTGATTAATACACAATGTATCGGCGTTTGTGTTTTTCTTGTGAGTCTGCATTGCTTTTATTTGTGTGTACTTGTGCTCTCAACGATCTCCAATCTGGGGATTAGACGAACTGGCCTGAACGAGGACAATAACGACGAAAAACCACGGCACACAGCGTTGGGTTCAGCGATTGTCTAGAGGGATGTCATGGTATTACAGGGGCAACAAGTTTGGTCCTACACGGAATCGCCTTACCTGAAGGGGCTCGAGCTAGGGTTTCCGCGTGCGCCGATAATATCAGTTTTTGTGTCGCGCTTTGGAGACATCATGGCAGTAACGGAGACGTGTACACGTTAGGAAACAATTACGGGAACCAACACCAACTGCCGTAAGTCGATCGACTTACGGTTGCGTGGCTGGAGTGGTAACGCTTTTCTTCTGCGTCCTTTCTGCTGTATCGATGATCCGGTTCGAATCTTTGGCGTGTGGTTCAAACCGGATCTCCAGTTTGAGAGGAATGGGTCAGAAGTGCAGTCAAAGGTCGAAGTGTCGACTTAGACATGGATTCGACAACTCTTACCTTAGAGGGTAAAGCTGAGATGTACGCTCTGTACGTCTTTCCTCTGATGTTTTACCGACCGGTTGCACTTTTTGCTGTCTGTTCACCATATAATGGTCTTCTAGCGCCTTCTGTCCTCGCTTCTTTGATTAAGAGGATGACCATGGGTTCGCAGACAGGTCCTTATTCGTGTGAAGAAGGAGTAAGATGCCTGACTTAACAAGAAATGCTGAAACTGGCTTTCCATAAGTCGAAATCTCACAAAGTAGTCTACATATGTCCTTGGAGTCGGTAGTGTTTTTCTCGATCGGTTAAGCGACATCGTAGACCGAGGGGTGAGTCGCGCCCAGAAAGCTTCTTAGGTCCAATGACCTTTCACTGTCCAGAAAAATACTATACAGGGATTTTGTGGAGAGGTCTGCTTCGGATCCGCTTGGGAAGCGGTTGGGATGTTCAATGGGAGAAATCCGCTGTCAATGGGTTCAGCAACTCTGAGTGTTCTCTGACTTAGATATTGGTCCGGAACTACTCATCCCTCAAGGCACACTTTCAGTGCACGCATAACGGATATGCCTGATCGTCCACTCTGCAAAAATGTTGAGGAAGAAATGGCTAAGCACACCTTCCTCTAACTGTAGCGAACTTCGTCTGTTCTGGGGGTATGTCAACGAGGTGGCGGCTCGCACGATCCCGATCAATTGTAACTGCTGAATGTTGTGTACGTGATTGACAATGTCGACTCGCCGTCGGATTAGAGAAAAACGAATGTTGTTTATCGCAATTCTATCTGTAGCTAGAACGGTGGTGAAGACGACCCTTCTGGGCGGATTCTATGAGTCCGAGTTTTTGTCATCAGGATCTGATTTATTTTCTAGACATTAGTTTATGGTTAAAATTAGATGTGACAGACAGCGATTACATTCCATAGAAACAAAACATGGATACAAGTTGCGAGCTTGTGCGTACAAAATAAAGTCCATTATGAGTACATGTTCCCTATCTGAACACGATGCACGCGGTGTTTGGCCTTTTTGCCCTCCTAACCCAGTTATGGTAGCCTCTTAGTTATTTCAGTGAACGAGTCCTGTTCTCTTTTTTTTTTTTTTTTTGAGTAATAAAGATCCTTCAAGATGCTCACCACTTTTATTTTGATCTTGGTCTCCCCAATTGCTTTTATTTATCTTGAAAGGACACCATTCATTCTTAAACTCCGTATCTATTTCATTTTCTCTCACTTAATTACCACTCCCATTCAGAGACGAACCTGCTTGTTTTTAGTTCTAAAAAATTCGTAAAACTGTGGGCAATCTATTTTTAGACATGTTTTTATTTGGTTTCTATATTTATGTTTTCTTTTTCTTTTCTTTTTTTCAAAGCACCGTGTCAACACAATAAAACATACAGACAAGAAGATTACTCGAAACCAATGGAAGTGAAACTGACAGGAAAGATATATAAGACCCGAGAATCTGACACGCTCTCCGGTTGGCAGCATAGAAAATAGTCGTGAAGGGTCTTGAAGGATGGAAGGAACGAGGAGATAGAGAGCACCACCCAGACCTTCCACTCGAGGGGCGCAGAAGAAACTTATAGTCAGTGAAATTCCGGAGAAATCCAACGGACATTATGGACGAAAATGCAATGGTAAACGGCTGTTGAGATAATGTAAAGTGATTTGCAACTGATCGAGGAAACGAGGAGAGTGTCGACATCTGGGGAACTTGTTGTCACTCAGACCCTAGGGAACACCACCTGTTTATGAAAGTGAGCGATCAAGAAGAAGAACAACAACAAAAAGAAAAAGAACAACAACAAGAGAGATGAGATATAAGACATGAATGAATTTAAACTAAATTTTCTAACGTATTTTTCTTTTGCTAATAAGCCCAATAAATAAATGTTGGCTCGGAGGAAAGTGTAGTATCTGTTCTGATATTACACTTCATCTTCTCTGTCTTCGGTTAGTGAAGAAAAAATCCTCTTAGACTTGTTAGGATCGAGGGTCGTGTTCCCCCGATTATAAACGTGCAAAGTTGAATCAAGCAATGTTGCATGCAAAAGACAGAGTAATAATTAATAAACAAAAATGAAGTAGTTCAAATAACGTTTATTGAACGTGTGTGTACGTGGAATGATGAAGTGTGTGATGTATGCATGTGTGTCGATGGAAAAACAGTTCTTGAAAAAGGTATAAGAAATGAATCCGGCGAGAGGAAAGTCTTTGAAAGCCGTACACAAAGAAAACGAGTTGAGAACTCTTACCGTTGTTTGACCACGTGTGTTGGTAGTTGTTATGCCGATGCCATATGAAAAGAAAAGCGTTAGACGAAGCGCTAGTGTATTAGTGTCGTTCTGTCGACCAGAGAAGAGAGAGAGAGATGAAGCGCTGGTGCCAGCGTTGTTCTGCCGATGCTGGTCGGTGAAAGAGAGAGGGATTTTTCGTTTGCAACGGTTTTTATAGTCAGAAGGGCAGATAACTCTGGTGTCGCTTTACAGTGCCACCTGTCGGTGAAAAAGCGACACCTACCGGCAAACCGGTGTAGTTATGTTTTGAAAGGAGGAGGTAACTGCTACAGACTGAAGCAATTTTTATTTTTGTCCCAATCCAGTGTGCCCCTTTTAGAGGTAGCTGGATTTTCACCACATTAAAACCCGATGAGGTGAGGAGGCAAATAAATAGGGACTACACGTGTCCTTTTGTACTCCACAACGATGATGGTCATCAGTACCATCCGCATACTATTCTGCTTTTTCTTTTCTTTTCTTTTTTTTTTCATTCGGTTATTTAAGAACCGGACAGCGCCGGGTAACCTTTCTCATCTAATTAAGAGAAGCGGTGTGGTTATTATAAATTGGCATTGATTTTCTTTTGGCAGAAACTTTCGGCTGATCTTTATCGGTGACGATAATCAAATGAAACGAGTTTTATTGCAATGCCTTTTATTCCCTTGGGCGCATGCTCGAAAAAAAAAAGCCGCTGACTTCTTACAAACACACGCGCACACACACACACACACATCGTCTACATACAAACATGTATCAATATATACCGATATTGACAAACAAATGCACATATGCTTACATATTTACCAAATGCGTCTTTCAATCAATTCATCTTTTATCCATTCCCCTCTCCCTCTCTCTCTCTCTTTCTATCTCTCTCTTTCTATCTCTCTCCCCCCCTCTCTCTCTCTCTATCTCTCTCTCTATATATATTTCTCTCTCTCTCTCTCTCTCTCTCTCTCTCTCTCTCTCTCTCTCTCTCTCTTTAATTGAAACATATCGGACAATATGTTATGTATAACGCGTTTTTTTTTGTAGACACTGGTGTTTGCAAAGGGAATACCATTATGACATGCATATATTACATTCATTAAATCAGAAATACCCGAAGAGGAAGTTTCTAGGGAATATCAAATTCACATGCTGTCCCCAGCCGCAGATGACATACAGCGGCTAGTATACTGAAATAGTCACCCATCTAGTACTGACCGGACTCAACAACGCTTACCTTTGGTGATCTAACGAAAACCGGTATGCCAACGTGATTATGTCCCATTCTATTATTACATGGAGTTGTTAATTTATCTACAGCGATGGGAACATTTACAGTCCTAAAGGGGCCAAATGAGATCCTTACTGAATTCGAACCTATTCATAAAAACGAGGGACTGCCTTTTAGCTTGCGTTGTTTTTATCACTCGACCAACGGGTGTACGGTTAAACAAAAGTCGAATTTTTACAGAAAACTCAAATCTCTTGCTTTGTGGTCAATATAGGTTTGTGTATTTTCACATTAAAATCTCCTCGTGGTTTTGTAGAATTCTGTACGGATCTTATAATATTTCACGTTTTGAATTTTCTAGGTTGCCAGAACCGTAAATTAACCGTTTTATTTAATGACAACATTACCCACGCCAACACAAATGTGCACCAAAATTAAGCGTAATATATATATATATATATATATATATATATATATATATATATATATATATATATATATATATATATATATATATATGACCGCTGAATTTGGCATTTAGACGTTAATTTACTCTCCCATTTCCACAGCAATACGTGATAGCCAATCGGTTAGCGTTCCGACTATTGAGTCAACGCTGACTTTGGTATTGGGGTTCGAATACTGTGACTGGAAGGGAGTGTCTCCTCCCATACTGATGATAGCATGGTATCGTGAAACACATGTGTATATGGTTCAATTTGAAAATAATATTTATTTATAAACCAGTGTTTACCAAAGAAACGCATTTTACATAACATATTGTCCGATATGTTTCAATTTAAGAGAGAGAGAGATGAGAAGGGGGGGAGATAGAAAGAGAGAGAGCGAGAGGGGAGGGGAATGGATAAAAGATGAACTCCGATCACAAATCGCCACTGATTCGCAATCAAGAGCGTTCCTCCGTTGGCCACCGCAAATTAGCTAATAATTAAGGAAGAATTTAACTTTGTAAATACCGAGTCGGCGGGTATTTTACAACGAGAAGCGAAAGTGATCTACAACAACAAACTGTGTTGGATCTCGCAATGAAGCTATTAGTACTGCTTGTTATTAAACACACTCAGAGTGCCCGGCCTTTTGTAAAGGGGCTTATAATAATATCTATAAATAAATATAAATTATTTATTGCCTACAGACATCGATTATATATATATATATATATATATATATATATATATATATATATTCCTTTCATGCACGCAAAAATTAATTTATAAATTAATTAATATATATATATATATATATATATATATATATATATATATTAATAGTTTTACAGAAGGTCAGGTATAAATTAATATGATACAATAGGTTTCAAGCCTGGAGCCGGTCCATAGCGAAAAAATAATGTTTCGTTGGGTTTGTTCATAATAAAGTCGTTCTGGCTATCATTGACCATATTTGAGTTGGGGGAAGTTACGTTTTACACTATCTGTAACAGGTACCCCACATGTCTCGACAACGTGGGTATCGTGGCCACTCACGCACAGGTGTTTGATATCCTTGTC
This sequence comes from Sepiola atlantica, assembly GCA_963556195.1. Taxonomy (NCBI): domain Eukaryota; kingdom Metazoa; phylum Mollusca; class Cephalopoda; order Sepiida; family Sepiolidae; genus Sepiola; species Sepiola atlantica. The sequence goes on along the minus strand of OY744532.1, from coordinate 76,511,632 downwards.
GCGGTGCCAAGTATGACAGATACCCTACTCTGTTCCGCGTCACGCCTCTGGTTCTCTACGAGAGATCTTGCCAGACCGTGAACACTCTCTGGCCGATCATCGTAGTGGCAATAAAAAATATGTTGGTCGAATTTCCTCCAAAGCCGGGATGATGGCGATGATGATGATGGCTTCGTTGATTCTGTGAAGGCAAAGGTTATTCAAGCGGCACAAATCAATAATAGAAATAATGCAACAATATCGGCGAGGTCTTTTTGTATAAAATTATTATTAACAAAGATAAAAGAATTGTTTTTACTTTGAAGCAATGTCTATCGTATGGTAATGTCTTTTACATTCCTATTACGTTGTCTCTCTGTGCGCGCATACAATCGCAATTAGCTATTAAAGTCTAAAACTATGGTAAGGAAAACGATGGGTTTTAATTTTCCATGCACGCCTGTTTAATCGGCGTGCGCGGTCCAGACACGACTCGCTCGTTCTGTATCCGGGTTCTGACTGACTTTTCTCTTACCGAGAATGTCCATCGCTACGCTCTCTTCCTCTCCCATCCCTTTTCTCTGTGTCTTTCTTCCTCTCTCAGGGGTTGGGAGGGCGCGTTTACACGCATAGACTCTCATTGAAAATGTTCATTGCTACACCCTTTAGATTTTATCGCCATTACAAAAAACAATTACTCGTTATTTTCTCGCCGTGTGGTAGACCTCTGCCCTAATTAATGACGACAGCTTTGGCGATTAACTTGTCCCGTTCGCGATTTTTAAGTTGACTTGAAATAAAATGGGATTTTCGTTATCTGTAAAATCCCACCTAGTAAGCTTCTTGCTTTGTGTGGCCTTAATCGCAATTGACACCCAACACTACTTTTTGTAGACATTTCGACGCCGGATACAACCCTGTTTGGATAACCGTTTCGCGTCCAATATATACTAGCCGGATATCTCCACTTCGTTCTACGTAGGGTCTAGCATCATCACTAAGATGCATACTAGTGCGCCACTAGTGACCCCGATCCCCGTCGGTCCTGATTACTCTGTCACATATCTAACTCCCGAAGTGCAAGAGAACGACCGTTAAATTTAACGTTGGTTTGTTTTGTTTCCTTTCTCCTGTCCCCCTAGTAAGTCTCTCTCTTGTATAAGTTATATCTCTCCAGAATAAAAACTGAAATTCTCAGCGAACGTCTATTGTCTGCTTTTCTGTTCTCGGAAAAGTTTATTTCGGCTAGCTACACTGAAGACGGACCACCATTAGACGTATTAACGGCCATTGAGAAAAGGGAGACGGAGGAATTAATGCAGCGACCATTGAAAGAATCGACACGACGACAGCAGCGGCGGTGAAAGAGAATAAACACAACAAAGAGAATCAGGCAGCGTAAGTAAGTAAGTAAGTAAGTAAGTAAGAAGAAGAAGAAGAAGAAGAAGAAGAAGAAGAAAACGACGGCGCGACAAAAGGTATTTCACACACGCACTATAGTTATAATAGACATTTAAAGTTGTCGCTTCTCGAGTAAAAAAAAGGAAGTAAAGAACTGATAAACCAATGTACACTTCTACACACGTAAAGGAACTAATGTACGCACGAAAGTCCTGTAAAGAATTTTATGAACGCACACACACGCGCGCATACAGAATTTAAGGTACGCGAAAACCGTGTGAGAAGCGAGGTAAAATACCGCATATAAAAGACTTTTTAGACATTTCATAACCTTACAATTATTTCTTGTGGTTATATTATTATTATCATTATTATTATTATTATTATTATTATTATTATTATTATTATTATTATTATTATTATTATTATCATTATTATTATGATTATTATGATTATTATCATTATTATTATTATTATTATCATTATTATTATTATCATCATTATTATTATTATTATTATTATCATTATTATTATCATTATTATTATCATTATTATTATTATTATTATTATTATTATTATCATTATTATTATTATCATTATTATTATTATTATTATTATTATTATTATTATTATTATTATTATTATTATTATTATTATTATTATCATTATTATTATCATTATTATTATCATTATTATTATTATTATTATTATTATTATTATTATTATTATTATTATTATTCACTGGGAGTTTTTACACAAGCCATTATCAGTAATTGTCACTGACAATGGTGTTCCCTGGAGTCTGAGTAGCAAAAAGTCTCCCCAGATTTCAGCACCTCTTTCGGTTATCATTGCAGATCATTTCGCGTTATCGCAACAGCTATTTATCATTGATTTCTCGCTGACAACGACAATTTTCTTCTCTGGAATTTTAGTGGCAATAAACCTCCTCACGGTTCCAGTATTCCCCACATCCTTCCGGTGGAGGCCTGATTGGTGTTCTCCCTGCTCGGTCTTACCATGCTCCGTGACCCTTCACAACTTTTTGTGTGCTACCAGCTGAAGCTGTTGCCATAACATGCATGAAACTTCTTTTGTTCTTTTTAGGGTATCAATCAATTGGATTTCTGGCAGTTTCAGTTTTCTTGGTCTTGTGTGATGTTTTTTCTGTAGTTTGTTTAATTTCTAGTTCAACTTACGTGTGGCTAGATAGTTTATGTAGGTTGGTTTCCGCATTCGAAGATTTCCATGTTTTCATTATTGGCGTCGGTTGTGTCGTCCTAGTCTTCTCTTTCATTCAAATTTCTCTTAGTCTTTTTCCGGGGTTTTCGAGATCGTTCATAGTACTACTACGATTATTGGCATTATATTGAATTTCTTCATTTTCTATGTTCCTTTCAGTTCCTTAACAAGTTCCATGTATTTATTTATTTTGTCTCATTAATCTTCACCCTGTGAACTGTTAGGACCGCGAAATATATAATTTGGTAGGTTTTTTCCTTCTTATTGACTATTTTCACCCATTGCTTGGATGAGTTGGTCTGTTTGTACCTCAATGTCCCAAAGGATTTTGTAATTTTAATTTTCCAGAACTGTCTCCGTTTTATGTCTGTACCATTTGTCTGTATGCTCAAAATAGAATCATTTGCGAAGTTCTTAATGGATTGACTTTCCCAAGCAGTTGTCCGTTTTTGTATTCTTTTGGGGCCTAGTTTCCTGGGATCACTTATTATGTGATTTATTTTTTCGTATCTTTATCCACAAAGTCTAAATTTACTGTTTTTCTGTGTTTTATTTATTTTAATTTTTATATAGTTTAACTTAATCTCGTTGTTCTGTGTGGTTGTTAGCTGTGATTCGGTTTCTCTGTTCCAGTAAAATCAGCCATCCTTTGGGTGTAATGCATTGTGCATGGTCATTAGTGTTCTAGTCTTCTGGTCCAGATACCTAAGTCTTCTAGTGTCCAGCCTATGAATTGTTCAGAATGTCTAACGAGAGATACTGTCCAGGGGTCTCTTTGTCAGGTTTCTACAATATGATTGGGTTTCTATGAGTTTTCTTGTTCTTCTCAGACATTCTTTTCTTATCTTCTCTCATTTCTTTTTGTTTCATTTTTATGGGTAAAAAAATCTCTTTATTTTAACAATTTTCCTAGTCAGGTAAGTATTTTTCGCAATAAACTGAGGCGAAATACATTTGATTATTCTAAAGAACATGGTGGAAAATAAATTGGATAGTCAGAATCAAATATGTATTTGCCATATGCAATGCCATCAATGATAAACTCCGAAAAATAGACCGGCTTAACTTTATTATATTGACTAGCTGTCCATACCCGGGATTGCTAGGGAGTCTTTAATTAGTTTGCTTTTTTCGGATTTTGAAAGTATAAGACGAAATAAGTATTTTTGAGAGACACTGGAGCAAAAAACGTTTTATTATTTCAAAGAACATGGTAAAAGGAAGAAAAAAACAGATGAATTTCCATCGCTGAAAGACTCTGAAAATTCAACAAGATAACTTTATATGATAATGATGGATTTTTACCTCTAATTGCAAATGTTTATAAATCAGCTTGAACCGAACTTTATCGTTCGTAATATTAGATTCGTAAGAAAATAAATCTGCTTTTGATGTCCAACTTCATATTTATTATCAATGGAGATTTGGTATCCGTCTGTGTGAAACCAAAATGATGATCGATATCGGCTAGAAAATAAATGGAACGTTATAGCAACAAAAAAAAGAAAAGAAAAAGAAATTGTCTACTGTGAGATTTGAACCCTGAAAGATAGGATAAAATATTGGAACTGAAGACAAATTAAATTTGAATCCACACGGCCACTGATCAAACGAAAATATCTTGTCATTTTAACCTACTTGAACAGTTTACGAGTTTGGCGTAAGGATACAAAATTAAAAATCTCTGAACAGATCTAAAATAGTTCGATTGTCATAAATAAAGAAACATAAATAAAAGTTTTATTTTTAATTTAAAAAAAAAGGATGTCAAATACGTACGATGATTTGATTATGTCTGTCTGAAGCCGAAACTATACTATTACTTGTATTAATGTACTAATGTACTATCTTTCAATGCTCAATTCAGTTTATTATATTATTTCAGACTAATGTACTATTTTTTAATGCTCAATTCAGTTTACTATACTATTTCAGACTAATGTACTATCTTTCAATGCTCAATTCAGTTTACTATACTATTTCAGACTAATGTACTATCTTTCAATGCTCAATTCAGTTTACTATACTATTTCAGACTAATGTACTATCTTTTTATGGTCAATTCAGTTTACTATACTATTTCAGACTAATGTACTATCTTTCAATGCTCAATTCAGTTTACTATACTATTTCAGACTAATGTACTATCTTTCAATGCTCAATCGAGGGGGTAGTGTAGTATCTGTTCCGTTGTCTTCATATCATCCTCTCATCCTCCCAGGCATTACCTCTTCCTTTTTTTTTGGGGGGGGGGAGGGTAGCATAGTATTAGTTCTGTTGTCATGAAGACATCCTCCTAGACATTACCACCTCCTTTGAACGATGTAGTATATGTTCGTTCATCATGATACCATACTTCCAGGCTAACAAAAATATGCGCCTGGAAGGAGTATATATTTGCTCGCCTAAAAAATGTTCCGTGAGGAAAGCGGGGGGGGGGTGTCTTCTTCTTCTTCTTCTTGGACCTCTTTGAAATAAAAAGATAAATTTGCGACCCCTTGGGGGCAATCTGCAAACGCAGGGGATAATTCGTACCAAATGCCATGTTCGTAAGACTAATAATCAACAAACAAAAAATAGTTAGCGGACAGACATATTGTTCTAGTCTGTTATATATCGATGAATGCGGCAAGGCGTGTCAAAGCATCGGCGAGATGACATGTCACGACGCTGCATTATTAAAATTGTCCTTGTTGCCAGTGTGTACGTCTGAAATACTTGTGGCTGATAAAAGAGAAACACCCGCATTCGTCGTGTCTGCGCAAAAACGGTAAAGTGGCACTATAAAGTGGCGGGAAACGGAGAAGCTGTTATCTAATATATCTAAATGAATAAATGCGAATGTTGGGCCCATTTTTCGCACTAACGGTAACACCCTATTTCAAGTTAATTCAACTTTACACAATAGACGCACCATCTTTTTTATATGCTTATATATATATATATATATATATATATATATATATATATATATATATATATGCGATATCAGTCACAAGGTTAACTAATTTGCATATTACTTTTTAAAAAGGACAGCTTATAACTATTGTTATTGTCTTTTTAATTCAATGATTTTTTTAAAATCTTAATACAACAAACAGTTCGTAATATTGTTTTATTTCCAGGACAAATAGTTAGCATTCGTGTTCAAATGTTCCTTTCTTTAGTGGGATCGACTTGATTTTCGACAAGTTGTGATCTATTTCTATATTGCAAGTGAAACGGCAAATTGATTTTTTTTTTCCCGTAAGGTCACATTAAAAAAAACGTATCAAATAGCCCTACCTAGGTATATTATGCTGTGCGCAGGGCGAATGTATCAGAGGGAGAGAAGAAGAACAGTTTTTATATAATGACGGACGTAACTTGTGGGATTATAAAAACCTTTATGAGAGTGTTAGATAATGGCCCTGGAGAGATGGACGCATCTGTGGAAGTCGGGTTTGACTTGCACGAATTAACGCGGGGCAGTCGAGTGCAGAACAAGGCTGGTTCTCACTGTCGGATCTGGCAGACATGACAAGGTTACCGAGTGATGAGACCTGAGTTCAGAGGGGTCAATCTGCAGCTGTGAAGGGCTGGCCCTGCGTGGGAAACGAAGGGACCTGTGACGTCACTCGCTCTCGCAAGAAGCGAATTTGATTCAGTCTGGTTACAGAGGGCGAACTGTTAAGACGTGTGATTCCAATGTAGGAATACGGAAGATTTCCCTAATGAGAAGACAAGCGTAAGAACCCCCCCCTCTCTAGGAATAGTTAGGAAAACATTAATAATCTAACTACGATATTCGAATCTCTCTCTCTCTCTCTCTCTCTCTCTCTCTCTCTCTCTCTCTCTCTCTCTCTCTCTCTCTCTCAACGATGGCAAAACACCTCCACGGCAATAGAAACTGTCGCCGAATAAAAAAAATAATTAAAATGAAAAGATTGTTGTCTTATAAGGCGAGAAAGGCCTTTTGTTACAGACAGCTAACGGAGATGGCCACTACAGTGCAGAGGCGAGGAAGGTGCTCAACCACTAGACGACAGAGCAAACCGAGAAGATACGAAGGTATGAATTATTTAAGGGGCTATGCAACACAGTGAGGAGACAAGTCACTAATATTCAAAGTTAAGCGCTACGCCTCCCCTCTTGCATCGAGTAAGTACGTTCTTCCGGATTGTAGAGTCGTTTCACCTCGACCGTACACTAAAATTGTAGAAGTTGCAAACCGAATAATACTTCCCCACACCCAGAAAGCAGAGACACTTTTTGCCTACGTAGGAAACTCCAATTCCTATAAATATGAAGAATATAATATTTCTCAAAAACACAATTCAATAACTTTTTTCGTATTTTTGATTTGTGTTATTTTTTATTCTACTTCAAGTTAAGGTGCTGCCAGACAGTAGCGACTTATACGTCTTACGAGAAAAATTACATCGTAAGGGGAGGTATTATCCAGCTAACAAAGACACATTGACTCGTCTTCTCCGCCACGGCCAACAACACAAAATCCAAAAACGAGGACGTCATATCAATCTGTGCCGAAGTTACCCGCCGGAACGAAAGCAGATTCCAAAGCGCGTATACGATGGTGTCTTGTTCTTAAGGAGTGAAGGCTATAATATTTCGTCTTTATTTATTCAAAGAATTACTCAATATGAGTTTAAATCTGAAATAATTAAACATATGAAGAAAAAAAGCAATAGACTTTAGAAGCTCTTTTTCATCGATCTTATTTTCTGTCTGGTTTTCTCTATATATTTGTCTGCCCCCCCCCCCTCTTTTCCGGCTTTGTGACACTTTTGAAAATCTGCGTCTAAGATTGTGGGAACCAAAGTCTGAAAGAACTACGCACTCTGGACAGTTGCCTGCCAACACACTTCCGCCATTTTACTATGGCGTACACTTGTACGGGTCTCCAAATCTGATTTGATGTTTAGACATTTTCTTTTGCTCTGATAAATTTTAAAACCACGTAGATTTCTTGCACGAAACGTCTTGGTGTATAATGGGCTAGTACAATACCTCATAGATCTTAGATTCAGAATTCTACCATTCTTTCTTGTTGGAAACAGGAGGTCACTTTATCCATTTGTCAATATTTTTGTCTTTGATTGGGGAAACCGAAGCTTGCAGGGAATATATGAAGTTTACATAACTTTAAATCACATGGTGCCAATGGTTTCGCGAACAACCGGAACCTGGTGAAAAAAACTTACGCTTAAATCCAATTAATCGCTCTTCAAACCGTTTTCGTGATCAGCAAATCAAAGAAACACTGGAAATGGAGAAACAGTCAAATTTCCTGCCTTTTATTATACGGTCATTTTATTTAAAAAATCCTATTTTGTTTTTATTATATTAGTAAACAAGTACAGATGTGTGGCAAGTGTATTAAAAATTTACAGAAAATTAAATTTGAAATTAATTGATTTTTTTATTTTAAAAATAAAAAACATATAAAACAACGAAAAAAAATTACATAATTAATATATATATATATTATATATATATATATATATATATATATATATATATATATATATATATATATATATATATATATATATATATATATATATATTAATTAAGTTCAAATATTAACAAAATGAACAAAACCAATACTTTTCAAAAGTGCTCAATAGCTTTTTATATTGAAATTAACATAGTTTGAGTATCCGACAATTGTTTCAGAACCTCTCCGGCTCCTCCTCATGGATATACTCTGAGGAGGAGCCGAAAAGGTTCTGAAACAATTATCGGATACTCAAACTATGTTTATTTTAATATATATATATATATATATATATATATATATATATATATATATATATATATATATATATATATATATCGTATTATTATTTCTGACAAAAGTTGAAGGGAGGTAATTTGCGGATTATATAAAAATATTGGCTTGTCTTCCTTTGAACAATATATATATATATATATATATATATATATATATATATATATATATATATATATAAGGTTAGTGGGAGAGAATCAAATCAGAGTGCTCTATTATTAAGAAAAATCAGAAATAAGAGCGTAATATTTATTAAATAATGTTTGTATTACAGAAGACAAGTCATGATCAGTGATTGCTCACCGACAACAACCAGTGATGTTCCCTGGAGTCTGAGTGACAACAAACCTACCCAGATGTTCAGTACTTAGCACCTCCTTTCGATCACCACCGCAAATGACCTTGCAGTATTGCAACAGCCGCCTACCATTGATTTCTCGCTGGGAACGACCATTGGTCTCTCTTGAAATTTGTGTGGCAATAAGCCTCCCCAAGATCCCAGCACTCTTCCAGTAGAGGTCTTGTTAGTCATCTCCATCTTCGGTCTTCCCATCCTACTTGACCCTTTACAACTATTTTATGTAGTGTCGGCCGAGGCCGGTGCCATCATTTTTTTAAAGGAGGTGTGGGGGCAGCTTATGATATTTCTTGCAGTTTCTGTTCCTTGGTTCGTGTGGTGTTCTTCTTGTGGTTTTGTTTTCTTCCTATTGTAACTTCCATGTGACTGGTTACCATTGGTAGCTTATACTGGATGGTTTCCGCATTCGAGGACTTTTAATCATAGCTGTCCTTTGTATGGTCTCAGTGATCTCATTTCATTCTAATTTCTACCAGTCTTTTTTCCCGATTTGTTTAGACTATTCCTAGTGCTCCTACGATTATTAGTATTATACTGACTTTCTTCATACTCCATATTCCTTTTCAGTTCTCTGTCAAGTTCCGTGTATTTGCTTCATTTTCCCGTCTCCTTGGTCTTCACTTTGCGGTCTACAGTTTGGCAGGATTTTTCCTTCTTGTTGATTATTATGACATCCGGTCTCCTTGCTTGTATAAATTTATCTGTTTGTACATCCTTATCCCAGAGGATTTTGTGTTTTTGGTTTTCCAGTACTGTCTCTGGTTTATGTTTGTACCATTTGTCTGCGTGTTCGAAATGCAATCATTTGCTGTTCCCTCTGTACTGCTTTCCTTGCACAGTTATGTCGATTCTTGTATTCTTTTTTAGGATAGTTTGCTGCATTCACTTATTATGTGATTTACTGTTTTGTCTCTCTGTCCACACAGTCTGCATTTACTGTTTTCCTAGGTTTTATCTATTTTAGCATTGTTCTGTGCAGCCGTCAGTAAAGATTCTCTTTCTCTTTTCAAGTGTCCCTTTCTTAGCCATGCCCAGCTATTTTACTTGTTTTCTTCTCTTGTCGGTATTATGAAGCGTCCATGTAGTTGTTTTTCTTCCCACTCGTCTTTTCTTGTCTTTGTGTTTCTGGTGTCGGTGCTTGCCGAGTTGTTCGTTTGGGATGGTGTCTCTTGCTGCGGTGATCAGCCTTTATGTATTCTGGGTTATGTATTTCTCCAGCTCTTTTTTTGTGTCTTCCATACAGTCTTTTATACTTACCAGTCCTCTTCCATCTTCGTTTCTTTTCATGTAGAGTCTATCCGTATCGTCTTTTGGGTGTAGTGCATTGTGCATGGTCATTAATTTTCTAGTAATACTGCCCAGGTGTTTATTTTTATTACTATGTTTCTGCTATATAATTTCGTTTTGGAAGAGTTTTCTTGTTCGTCGCAAATATGTTTTTCTAATCTTCTCTTTCATTTCTGTAGATTTGATGGTGTCTGCTTCCAGAACACTCAAATATGTATAGCTCTCCTGTTCGCCTAGCGCCCTCATCCTCTTTTGGTTGGGCAGTTCCATGCCCTATATCGCTTCAAGTTTTCCCCTTTTAACTTCTAGCAGTGCACACTTTTCCATTCCGAATTCCTTTTGAATGCTTTGGCTAAAAATTCTGGTCGTATTTATAAGCTTTTCCAGTTCCTTTTTGCAAATAGTTTCATGTCGTCCATGTACATGAGGTGGTTTATTCTTTGTTCTGTTTTAAAACTTGTATCCGGCATCACATTTTCTGAGTATGTAGCTGAGTGCTATCATGGCTATGATAAGCAGTAGTGGTGATAGGGAGTCTCATTGAAAAATGCCTCTCTGTATTTTTATCTCAGTCAGGTGTTGTCCTCCAGCTGTCAGTTCTAGTCTCCATTTTTCCATTGATTTCTTAATAAGATTAATAATCCTGTCGGTTATCTTGTATATTTTTAAGCATTTAATTATCCATGCTTGATGGATTCTGTCGTAAGCTTTCTTGTCGTCAATCCATGCCATGGATATGTTCTTTTGTCTGCTATTTACCTTTTTCATGACTTTTTGATCTATGTATAACAGATCATGCATCCCTCTTTTCCCTTTCAGGCATCCTTTTCGTTCCTTGGGGAGCAGTCGACGATTGTTCATGGATTGGTAGATTTGTTCTCTCAGTTGTGCCGTTATGATTTTCCACATTCTTGGTAAACAGGTTATTGGCCTGTAGTTGTTTGTGATCGTTCCCTTTTTGGCATCTTTGTGTATTAGCGCTGTTCTTCCTTTGGTCATCCACTCTGGTACGTCTGTTTTGTGGATACATCCTTGCAGTTTATTCGCAAGCCTTTCATGTAGGGTCGTGAGTTTTTTAAACAAGTATGCATGTATTCGATCGTTGCCTGGTGCTTTCCAGTTTCCCATTTTCCTCAGAGTTGTCTTAATCGTTTCTTCATTAATGTCTGTTTCGGTTCCTTCTTCAATTTCCTATAATTAATCTTTCATTTTTTTCAGCCATTTGCCATTGTTGTAGTATTTTTTAGGTTTTTCCCATTTCTTGCCCCAGAAGTGGTTTGTCTCTGTCGGGGCAGGTTGTTCTGTTGTTCTTTCTTTGATTTTACGTTTTTATAAAAGTGACTTTCATTGTTTTCAATGTTCCTGTTCTATTCTGTTTGTGCTGTTCCGATTTGTATCTATATCGTCTCAGTCTTCCTTCTATTGCTGCTATCTTTTGTTTTAGTTCTTAATGTTTCTTATTCAGTCTTCCCTTGTGATTCAGATTTCTGCTCTTCCATCGTTTCCTCTTCTCTTTCATCTTGTTTACGGTTTTAGCATCTTTTCGAAGTTTGGTGATCTGGGTTGTCAGTCTGATTTCCCATCCAGGCTTTGTCGGTCCATTCTTTTGGCCAGTGTATTTTTCTCTTTTCAGTTTCGTACTTATTGATTTTGCCTCCGCATATATCAAGTTGTGTAGGTCTGTGATAGTATCTGTTGAGATGTACGCGAGGAGTCTGTTTACTTTCTCTGTTTCTACTTTTAACTTCTTCCAATCTTCGTTCCTTAGGGATGGGAGTTTTGTGTTTTTCTCGGACATGAACCGTTTGATGTTTTGCACTTCTCTTGCTTCTTCCTCTTTAGTTTTAGTGTTTATGTTTTGCCAGTCTTCTACCTGAGGCGTTTCCTCAAGTGGTGTTTCTTGATCTGTTCCGCTATTTATCTTTTGTTTGATTTCCGTTAATTGCAGCTCCGGGGACCACCCCCTCTTGAGGATCTGTCTTGTTTAATCTGCTATCCTTTGTTCCGTTACTTGGTGGTCAGTAGAAATGTCCCATAGATTTTTCATTCGTTTCCTGTAGCTTTTTAGTAGCATTTCATTACCAGTCTGTTCTGTTTTGTAGTTCATTTCTTTGTTCTTTTCATTCCTGTTTTCTTGTGTTTGGTCTGTGTCCTTGTCGTACCAGGAATATGAGAGGTTACTTACCTGTTTTTTGTCCGTGATATTTTTCCTGAAAATCAAAGGGCCAACATTCGCAAGATGCGAACCGGCGCCCCCCCCCCCATGTTGGCCAACGAGATAGCACCTGCCATCATGACACTCACATCTTTCTTCTGAATCCCACGGTTTTCACTTGTACTTGCAGACATGGTTTGGTGTTTGTGGCAACACCAGTTCCAAGCTTAATTTACATGTCAAAGGAATAGTGTTTATTTCATTTTCATGAAGGGAAAGGTGAACTATCACAGATACATGAAGGGACATTTACGATAGACAGAACCGTGAAAACAATTATACACACACACACACACACACACACATATATATATATATATATATATATATATATATATATATATATATATATATATATATTTACTTAACTACTTAGTATAAGTTTTCTAGGCTACTCTTCAAATAAATAGGAAAAAAGACGATAAGTTCCCTCTCATATTAAGATATTTTATTTCAGCTTATATATTCTTCTAAAATTTAAATTTTTGTTATAACATCTTCCTTTGAGAGAAACAGAAGCATGACATAATGAGTTACTTGTTTAACACTTTGAAAAAATCTTAGAATTATCGATCTAGTCTTAATTGGTTGTGTATCTAGACTTCTATATGTGGGCAAATATAGAAGTCTAGATACATAACCAAACGCGTAGCTCTTTTTTTTTTTAACTTTCTTAATTATTTTTTTTTCTTAACTTTTAAATTTAAACTTTTTCATTCGAGTGTACATTCAATAACAAAAAAATATTTAAAATATTAAAATTAAAATAATCACAGGTGCAAACGCCGGTTGGTAGTTTAGTTCAGAATGGGTATTAATGATCTTTCGATAGAGAATTTAAAACAGGAATGGATTACTAGCTTAATGTTGTGTTGCGGGACAGTTACAATACTCGTTATTTCGAGGGACCCGGTAGCATCAAACAAAACACAATGATAGAGACAGGGACGTGCTTGAGAAACTCTGTTTCTTTATTCTTCACCACCAGCTGGTGTAAGTTGGGTATACACATATATATAATTAAATATTTCTTTGTTAGCAAAAGTCCTTTGGCATTATTGTTATTTTCCTTGTCTTACGAAGAAACCTTTTTCTTTACCTTGACGGCGGTTGATTTTCGACTCTACCCAACGCAGGTTATTTTCACGAAAACCAGGCAGAGTGATTTACCTTGCCACCTAGAGGGAAACACGACAATACGCTCTGTAGCAGTCTACTCCCGGGATCTAGGGAAGGCTTGTGATCCCCACGCCAGTTGTTTACGGCAGTTCGGCTGTGGTGGAGGTACCCTTCTTCGGGACTGACCCTCGACAAGTTTTTCTCTATATCTTCCCAACTCGACCTCTGTTACGTAAGGTCTCCTTCTCCCTTCGTTTAAAACCGCCGTTTTAATTTCTGACTTTGCACTCCGGGTGCCTTCTTCTTCTGGCCTCGTGCACCTGACTCTGTTAAAGGTTACCGAGTCGGGTTTTTTTTACGACGTCATATTCCGAAATGAACTAGTCGACCTCACACACCTGGGCTTGTTCAAAGGTCACCGATTCATTTCCGTTGTTCTTTTAGCCTAATTGACAATCTATGTAGTCTTCGGCTTTTCTTCATTATTGCGGGGTCATGCTATTAGCCTCCCCGTGACGTCTTATGCGTTATTACTCAACATGTCTGCATCATTATTTTACATTAACATTTAAATTTTAAAAAATAGAATTATTGATCTAGTATTAATTGGTTGGGTTATTATTAGTAGTATTATTATTTTTATTATTATTCTTCTTATTATTATTCTTTTCTGTTGTTATTCTTATTATTCTTATTCTTATTCTTATTCTTATTCTTATTCTTATTCTTATTCTTATTCTTATTCTTATTATTATTATTATTATTATTAGTAGTAGTAGTAGTAGTAGTAGTAGTAGTAGTAGTAGTAGTAGTAGTAGTAGTAGTAAAATTAATTCCTTGAACTATTTGCGAAACTTTGGGGCTGGAGTGTAGAGTCCCCTCTTAGTTACTGTTACGCCCAGGTTTACTCTGCCCCGGGTGCTAGTACAAGTCAGGTTTCTGTCTATGAGTTCATTTGGAATCTGTCTTGGGTGACACGCGCCACTCTTTCTATTTCATACGTTATAATGTAATACGTTCAATGAACAGAAACAATTTTTATAGAGAAGACACAAAATGAGTGTCATATTAGTAGAGTATTATCATGTCACAGTTATATTTTATATCTTATGGTTTATACTCGTTACATATTACTTAGCATCAGTATGCTTTTAAAGTTAGCGTAGTTATGCTGTACCAGATGCGCACGTGCACTTAGGTATGATTGACCTCATGTTCACTTGTCTCCATGCTCTAAGGTAAATATATCATTGGTTGAGTTTGTCCCGGATGTGACATTAAACTACTTATGAAAATAAAATCAAACATATTTCTTAATTTTGGACGAGACGAAGATGGTATAATATTAAGTCGATTTTTCGTGAGATGACAATGAATTTCGTTTTAGGTTTGGTTTATGGTTAGGGTTATGGTTAGGGTTAGGGTTAGGGTTTGTGCTGCGATTACACAAATAATTACATGGTTTATTAGTTGTATATTAAATATTCTAAGGATACCGAGTGGTCCATTTCAGTGTGGATCACATATTATGATAAGAAGTAACCCCCCTCTCTCCCTTTCTGTTTCTCGCTTTTTGCTCTCTCTCTCTCTCTCTCTCTCTTTATATTCTTTTTTTTTAATTCTTATCTACCGGATGCCAGACATTCACCGGCTATTTCAGACACTCCAGTCTAGAGACCTTTTTAAGATTCTAACCGTCCCTTTAATTGTTTGTATTTCTCTTGAACTCGGTTCACCGGGTATATTCGCCAGATAGCTTTTAAAATTCTTTTTCATTCGTCCTGTTGCTCCTATAATTACTGGGATGATGAAGATTTTCCTAAGACTCCAGTTTCTTTTCATGTCGTACATAAGACTTTGGTATTTCGTAATTTAGGTATTTACTCCTCCCCAGGAGTTAGGCACAAGGCCAGTTTTATCCTACTCCCACAAGTAAGATGTGACCACAGATTGGGTCGAGAAAGTGGGGTTAAAAGCCAGCGCTCGAGAGGTGAGCACTCTGGCCATTTAAAAATTGCCTGGGCAGCCCCGTCGGCATTCCCCGGTAGGGGCGCCTCAGACAGTAAGCAATAAACTTACTCCTCCCCAAAGAGGGGAGGCGAAGCCTGGGAGGGTGGACCTCCTAGAACTGCACAGGACAATCCCATAGACCGGCGTAAATCAAGCCCCGGAGGCCAAGACAATACCAGTCTATGGGGTGCAGTATCCATCGGAACAGATACTACACTTTGATCTTAGCCAAAAGGCTTAGAAATATTTATTCCCTTTCAGCACTGTTTAATCCTGCATCATTAACGGACACTGACTTCAACTAGGGCTGTCTCATATCACAAGGTCAGGTTTGATAGCTCAGTTTTCTGGATATGTAGCTGTAGGGATTACAGTCATAGTGGATGGTGTATAACTTATTTCCAACTATTCTTTCTGGTATATGCTCCCAGGACTTGCTGCTATACTGGATGTATATATATATATATATATATATATATATATATATATATATATATATATATATATATCCAGTATAGCAGCAAGTCCTGAGAGCATATTCTTTTATTTATTTTATACGTACATAAAAGTAATTCATGGACACAGCCGTCATCAGCTAACTTAGACAGAGATCGAACCTTCGATATTTATGTCTGTAGTCCAGCGTTCTACCACTGGATTAAGACGTCTAGAAATATGTACGATTTTTATCACCTAAATATTTAATGTATTTTTATGTAATTATTTTTATTGGTGATTGTAGCGTTCGTTGTTATTTTGCTTACTATTATTTCGATTGTCTCACTTTCCTAAGTGATTAAGATGTAGAAAATTGCATTATTAGTGTTTTCGTTCAAGCAGCATGTTTTCATCAAGACAAATGTTATTACATAACACGAATTTTTTTTTTGTCCGATTAGACTTTTTTTTTTCAATTTTCCGAATTGTCCATATAGTATTTCGGTCAAATTGGTGGGTTTCTTGTTAAAGTGTATTCTTTTTTTACGAGTACTTTTGATTTTATTTATCAAATCACTATCAGACGGGTTTAGTCTTTGTGTGTTTGCAGCTATGTCTGTTACCGTTTAGTTTTTAACAGTTAGTAATTTATAACTTTAAAATGAGCGTCTAAAAAATTCAACGGATATTGTTTAATGGCCATAAATTTATTAACGTTAATTACTACGCAAGGCACTTTAAAATTATGTGACTAGTTTCGCAATTAATGTTATTAATTGTGAGATGTCTAGTTTTAATGAGAATGGTTTCAAGAATTTTAAAAATCTTTTTATGTTGGGATCGTGGTGTATTGCTTTTTGTGTTATTACCTAAAATGTGTCTGTATTGAGAAGGAGAAATTATATTTATTATATATTGGCAAATTGAACTAGTGTTAGAGAGATGCATGGTAAGTCTACGAGAAAACGTTGTTGTAGTAAAACCGATGTGAAAATTAGTTTTTTAATATATTATTGTCGGAAATACATTCTCTCAACGTGCATTAAAAATGATATATAACATTGTTTGTTTTTACTTTGTTTTTGGCCTGAAAAGAGTTGTTTTTTAGTACAGGGGTTAATATTTAATTTTTGTATAATAAATAATTAATCTTATTTTATTAATGCAGTTCATGGGAGATATATATGTACTGTATTTTTAGAGCTTTTTCATCCAATTTAAAATTCGGATGTATTTCGTTGTAATAGAATAAACTAACTATTAAATTGATTATTATTACTATTGTTTAATGTTCTAATCATTAGTTTAATTCAGTTCTAATTAACAACCAAGTTCCTAATTATATTTTTGACGAACAAATAATAAAAATTAAAAATTAAAAAATAAAAGATAATATATATTCGAGATTAATATTAATTTTTTTAATATATGTACGAGATCAATATTAAACACTCATTTTTACTATTGTTGTTAAAACAATAAATACTAATAATAATAATAATAATAATAATAATAATAATAATAATAATAACAATAATAATAATAACAATAATAATAACAATAATAATAATAATAATAATAATAATAATAATAATAATAATAATAATAATAATAATAATAATAATAATAATAATAATAATAATAATAATAATGTTGCGAAGATTGTTTTTAATCAAAAATAGATAAATATAGATTAATATCTTTTAACATTCACTTTACTTACATTGTAAATATAAAACTCATAATTGTATTTTATATCTGACTATCTTTAAGTTTCTCTGTGATCAGCGCTTTACAAATATAACCAGCTAAATACCTGGATGCTTTTAAATCGCTAATTTCTTTATACAACGTAGATATTTTCAGCATTAACTTTTCCTACATCTATTCTGTATCTACTTGTCTCTAAGTATATTTAGGGATGTATGTATTCATAGATGTATTGAAAGGCCAACGCTTGCGGGGGGGGGGGGGGTTGCTCTGTGCGGTGATTCCTGTATGTAACCGAATCGATGTATTTTTGGCAAGACGTCAAATATATCGAGGAGTAAAACGTTTCTAATTATAAATGGAGACAGGAAATTGCAGTCGTCTGCCCACTTTGAAATTCGAATTGGCTGTTGAGATTTTTGGCGGGAACTACACCTATGTATGCTTTTTGTTGATTGGTTGTATTTTGGGATTTGGCACTTATTTGTTTTGTCTTGTTGATTATTGTAAAATTCATTTTGTGGACGATCTCACGCCCTCTTTAAGGATCTTAAAATGATCGACAATTTATCCACGTATCGGGAACCTATATAATTCTATGCCATTTATCTATGGATTAAAAGAAATCTCATTAAAATTAGCTGTTTTTTTTTTCGATAACACTGAATGTATTCAATTATGGCGTATGAAATAGAAAGAGGGGCACATTGTATATATGTCGACGGATTAAAAGTAATCTCATTAAAATTAGAGATAAAACGATTTTCAGTGTAGGGATATACATATATGAAAAAAATAAATATCACCTTTCTCACGACAATCTTCATGTATAGAGGACACAATTTCTGAAAAATTTTAGGTTCCTAAGTGTTGCATAGCCCCTTTCCTGCTTGGACAACGACAGTACGCGTTTCGTATACTCGTCGTGCTTGAGGGTTGGTCGTGTCGTCCAGTGAGTGGTCGTCTAGTGGATGAATTCTTTCTTCTCTGCCGTCGTCTGTTGTCTGCAATAAAAGCCATGTCACCCCGAAGACAAACTCTGCTTTTTAATTTAATTCATTTAATTCAAGCGTTGTTATTTCATCTGGGGGAAATTCACCACGCCGAGAGAGACTAAGAGAGCAAATCCCACGTTATCGTAGTTAGTTATTAATGTTTTCTTAACTATTCCTAGAGAGGGGGGAGGATTCTCACGCTTGTCTTCCCTGACAGGAAATATTCCGTATCTTTAATCTGTGAATCGCACGTCCTCTCAGTTCGCTTTCCGAAACAGACTGCCTAAAAACTCGCTTCTCACGAGAACGAGTGACGTCACAGATCCCTTCGTTTCCCACGCAGGGCCCGCGAAGTCACAGAACGTCTCGCAGGTGTAGACTGACCCTTGATCTGAGGTCTCGTCACACGTAACCTTGTCACGTCTGCCAGCTCTGTGAGAACAAGCCCTGTTCTGCACTCGACTGCCCCGCGTTAATTCGCGCAAGTCAAACCCGATCTCCAACAGATACGTCCATTCCCATGGGGCCATTATCTAACATAAGTCCAATAGCCTAAAAATGGTTAGCGAACCCACAGACCGACAGAACAGACACACTTTTCGTTTATATATATATATATATATATATATATATATATATATATATATATATATATATATATATATATATATATATATATATATATATATATTAAGCAACGCTGAGCCTGGGTAACCAT
Source organism: Sepiola atlantica (assembly GCA_963556195.1). Taxonomy (NCBI): domain Eukaryota; kingdom Metazoa; phylum Mollusca; class Cephalopoda; order Sepiida; family Sepiolidae; genus Sepiola; species Sepiola atlantica. Next base: position 76,492,366 of record OY744532.1, on the reverse strand, counting down.
TTTGGAATATAAGGCGATGTATGTGGACATCTAGCTATGGGCAAATAGCGTCGCCAACCCGCAGTGCCTAGCGTGGCAACTATGGCAAAAACACCCGAGTGACAGTCACCAATAGGGTGTCGGAATACATAGAGAGGTTCCTCCTCCAGGGGTGATCAAAACTCCTGATGGTTATTATATATATATATATATATATATATATATATATATATATATATATATATATATATATATTATTATTATTTTATTTTTATTTTTTGCCTTCAAACATAACGTGATTTTCTGACCCAGAAGTCCATTACCATCGGACGATGAAGAAAAAGAAGAAGAAAAAGTAAAACACTCTTTGACAAGGAGAATTGTAATCTCGAAAGCTAAGATTAAAATAAATTTTATTTAATTCAACACCACCATTGTTATGATTTTTTCAACAACAACAATATATATATATATATATATATATATATATATATATATATATATATATATATATATATATATATATATATATATAATACTATTACGAAACAATGGTTTAAAAAATATGTCTAAATTTATTAATTTTCTGTCTATAATGGAAGCTCTCCAACCGGCAATATGTCTCCGCCCAGACAACGCCGGGTAAATACAATTAACGGTCAATAAAATTAAACATGTACTTATTGTATTTGTACTCCCAACAAAATTGGTGTTTAAACATTAAACACATGCTATTTTTTTTCTTCTTAATTATGTTTAACGATGTTAGGCACATAGCGAAAGAAAAGAAAATTGTTTGCAGTGGCAGTAGGAATACGAGTTCTTGTTGTGAACGTTTTATAAGGAGGATCCAAGCATTGAGGCTCAGTCTATGACTTTTCATGGAAATAACGAGAGGAAGAGTATTGATTTACTCCTCTCCAGGAGTTAGGCACAAGGCCAGTTTTTATCTTACTCCCACAAGTAAGGTGTGACCCAAGGTCGGGTGGGGTTTAAAAATTGCCTGGGCAGCCCCGTCGGCATTCCCCGGTAGGGGCGTCTCAGGCAGTAAGACATAAACTTACTCCTCCCCAAAGAAGGGATGCAAAGCCTGGGAAGGTGGACCTCCCAGAACTGCACAGGACAGACCCATTGACCGGCGTAAATCAAGACCCGAAGGCCAAGACACAACCAGTATGGGGTGCAGTATCCATCGGAACAGATACTACACTTTGATCTTAGCCAAGAAGAGTAGTAACGTCCATTCTGTAAGTGTTTGTTGTTGCTGAATCTTAGTCACATCATCATAATAATAATAATAATAACAATAATAATAATAATCAGCAGCAGTAGTAGTAGTAGTAGTAGTAGTAGTAGTAGTAGTAGTAGTAGTAGTAGTAGTAGTAGTAGACCCCCTCCATGTCACATTCTGGTAATTCAACAATCGTAGCAGTCATAAACATTGACACTACTTTCCTCTTGTGGAGAGCAGCCCTAACGATGTTGTTTGGTCACACCACGACCAATCAGACTCCTGGGCGTAGCAATTTCGACCGGACCTTTGATAGACTATATCCAGACCTTTACGTAGTTGCAGGGCAGGCAGAGAGCTTGCGATCACTCGCAAAGAAAGACGTCGACACTCTCTTCTGTCCTCGTCGGCTAGACACTGAGTAAGGCTATCTTCACTTGAAGATATACTTACGGCAGTCGACCCTTATTACTATTCCTCTCTTCGATGGCTTAACTTTTGGCAACCTACACCGCTGTAGGTCATTCAAATAAATATATATAATTTTAATTTATTTATACAAAAACCTTTTTTTCCCTTTTTGTTAAAGATTATTATAGGAGATAGTCTGATAGTTCATATTAAGATTGACTCCTATAAAATGGTAGTAGTAGTAGTAGTAGTAGTAGTAGTAGTAGTAGTAGTGTTGTATACTCCATATCGACGATGTTCGATGCTCGTCTACCTTATCAGGCGTGTACCCAGGTTTCATCTCTGCCGATTGATATATCTTGTCGTTTGTCCGTGATCGATAATCTGAACTTTAGTTTAGAAGATTTATTTAACAATCACAGAGAGAGAGAGATTTAGTGGTTTTCTTCACTTGAGGGAGAGAAAGAGAGAAAGAATTAATTAACTACTAGGGAAGCTATTCTAGCCATTGTGCGCTGGTCTCGGCAGCGGGGCACCGCTTCGTGCGTGCTTCCTCTTTGGTCGTCAGGAACAGAAAAGGGGCAGAAACAACCCCGAACGGAAGTGACATCACTTCCGATTTCCTTGCTACACCAACCACCTTTAGGGGCATCTTCCCACCTTTTGGGGCGCTCTTTCTCTGGCCTCCTCACTATCTAACAATAGTAGTAGTAGTAGTAGTAGTAGTAGTAGTAGTAGTAATAGCAGCAATAGAAGCAGTAGTAGTAGTAGTAGTAGTAGTAATAGTTGATATCCTCTATGTCACACCTAGCAATTCAACAATGTTCCATATCAAACTTAATGTAATTCTGCAGAGAACATTAATTTTTAAGAGAGAGAATTAAAGATTCTCTTACCCTTATGAGTTTATTTGACTACTGACATTAATATCATAGATAGAAAAAAAGAAAGAAGAAAGAAAGATAGAAAGACAGAAAGAAAGAACATCATAACAGACGTTTGTCTTCCTTTTATGCCCTCTTTCAAATCCTTAAAATACTCACGTTGTTTTTAAATGTTGGGTATCTTTTTTTTAATCGGTCTCATGGTTTAAATTTCATGCAAATCTGAAATATTTGAATTTTGAAATATATGAAAACGGTGACTAAGAAAATATGACAAGTAACTCATTAAAAATGTTGTTATTGATTTTGCGAAATCAATGGTTAAAATCAGATGCCTGGACACAGGCATCCTTGCTATATGTCATTCGCACTTGCTATTTATCTAGATCTTTTAGGGTCACCACTTTTGAAGGCCCGGAGGCCACTCGATTATAAGGATTAAAAAGATCGTCAGTTGGACGATGAGCGCCTCTACAAAAGGACCGGAAACAATAGGTGGGATGGAGAGAGGAATTTAATTATCACAGGGGACGGCTAAGCAAGTGTTTGTTCACATTTGACTTGAAGACGACAATGCTGTAAGCGGTTGGGAAATCGGCTCGTGGTATCCTCTTCCAATGGCCTGACATTTTTTTAACATAGTTCACCCCAAACAAGGCAGACCGCCACTGTAGACGTTAGGGGCTACTGAGTTAAAGGGTGAGAGTTTTTTGTGTTTTTTAAGGGGGGGGTCAACCTAAATTGGGAGCTGTGCAGCGAGATGTCTGTTTACATTAGTTTTAAATTTCTGCATGTCAGTACCGTCAGGAAAACAGGGAACAGGGAGGGAGTTCCAGAGTACAGCAGCACCAGGAAAGAAGCTTTTGGAGTAGAAAGCTCTTCGGCATCTGGGGACCTCCACAATGAATAGATGGGATTTGGCAGATTGTCGTGTTGGTCTAGTGAATTTGCGTCGTGGGGGCACCAGAGCAGCAAGTTCATCAGAGCACAATCGATTGAAGTACTTGTAAAACAGGCACAAGAAGCAACATTGTGGCGGTGGGACAGGGGCTGGAGCTTGGTGGATAGTGAGGGACCTATTAAGTTGGTGACTCTTTTTTTTACCTTGTCTAAGCGGGAGAGACTAGTGGATGATGCACCAGCCCATATGTGGCAACAATACTCGATGCATGGGCGGATGGTGGCTTTGTAGAGATATAGGATAATGTCAGGTGTGAGAAGTTTACTAGCACGGTAGAGGAAGCTCACCTTCTTTGCAGCAGTCCTGGCAATGTCTTCAATGTATTCATTCCAATTCATGTTATCTGTGAAAGTTAGGCTGAGGAGTTTGAATACTGAATTCTCAGATAGGGTGTTATTTGCCATGACAATCGGTGGTTGAAAAGGTTTCTTGTAGTTATTGAACGAAAGTAGCTTTGCCTTGTCGGCATTAAAAGTTACCATCCATTTTTTACCCCAATCCACTACAGACTGGAGGTCATTTTCTAAGGAGTCAGCCATTGCCTCAGATATGTGCGCGTCGGTTTTGTCTACATGACGAGAGTAGAGCGTGGTGTCGACAGCAAATATTCCTATCTCAGTCTCAATTACATCTGGGAGGTCATTTATGAAAATCAGGAACAGTAGAGGTCCTAGGATGGGTCCTTGCGGTACACCAGCATTTATGTCATGTTGCTTAGAAGAACGGTCATCGAGTACAACCTGGATCTTTCTTTTTGTTAGAAAGGATTTAATTATATTACATGTTTGTCCAACAATACCATATGAGTGCAGTTTTAGAAGCCCTTCATGCCAGACTTTGTCAAAGGCCTTGGATTTATCAAGCGCTACCGCCCTAGCGTCACCTGCCTTGTCCAGTGTATGATATATCCGTATTGATGATCAAAAAGAAGTTTAGCATTAGCTAGGTGCCGAACTATAGCAAGATTGATTAATGCTTCAAAGATTGTAGCAAAGATCGGAAGTAGACTGATTGGATGGTAGGTTAGAGGATCAGTTCTATCTCCAAAATTCTTGAATACTGGTACCACAGAGGCAATTTTCCAACTATCAGGGAATCAAGATTCAGCAAGGCATTTATTGTATAGTTTGGAGAGGACAGGGGCTAGGAAATAAACTTTTTTGTAATGAGAGAACGAAAGGAAAGTTCTCCTCTGTGGTTGAGGAAATACGAGTTTTTGCCGTGAATGTTTCACTGGGAGGGGTACCCCGTATTGGAGCTCAGTCGAGCACCTACCATGAACATAACAATATAGTAGATAGAGGCTCGCAACATCTTTTCTGTGTGAAACGGGTTGTAGGGAAAGAGAAGAAATCACTACCACTAGATTGCGAAGTCGATCTTGTACTCTGTCAAGACAGGACAGGGTGCTTTTTGGAGCACCTCCCCAAATATGACAGCAGTACTCGATCTTAAGACATATTTGCCGCTCATACAGGTAGAGGATTGCGTTGAAGTATTTTCTGGAGCGGTAGAATGATCCAACCATTTTAACAGCAACCGTAGTAACAGATTTGATGTAAGTTTTCCATTTCAAGACTGGGGTGAATGTAAGTCCCATAAGAAGGGGGCTTCCTCGAGGGGACAACCGTTCCGTTATGGAGAAGAGGATTCGAGCGTTTGTGATGAAAGGAGAGAATCCTGGTTTTGGGAGGTGTTAAAAGTAACAAGCCACTTTTTCCTCCATTGCACCATGTGCTCCAAGTCGGAAGAGAGATAGCCATAGAGATCTTGAGCACTAATGATCTTCGAGGTGTTTCTAGACATAGTTGTGTCATCTACATAGATGATGTCAACGAATGATCGCAGAATATGATTCGGAAGATCGTTTATGAAGATCAGGAAGAGGATTGGGCCTAAAACGAATCCTTGGTGCACGCCAGCATTGATACTATGTGTTTCGGAGTTTTGCCCGTCAACAATTACCTTCATAGTTCTATCAGAAAGAAAGGATTTTATGGTTGAGAGGACATGTCCAGATGTTCCATAGCTAACAAGATTGTGGTGCAAATCTTTGTGCTAGAGCCTATCGAAGGCCTTTGATATATCAAGAGCTATCGCCCTAGAAACGAAACCCCGTCGATAGATTCACTGATTCTGTGCGATATCACAGTCAGCACGTCATCTGTAGATCTTGCAACACGAAATCCGTATTGCTTTTCTAGTGACAAGCAATACGGATTTCGTGTTGCAAGATCTAAGAAGATTGTTTTTGTTGGGGTGGTTGATAACTATTTGATTTATTACAGATCCAAGTAACTTACTTATGACTCAGAGGAGACTGATCGATCTGTACTGTGAAGCAGAAGATCGATCTCCAGTATTTTATTTAATACCAGGCAGACCAACGAAGTCTTCTAAGGTGATGGAAAGCATTTCGCCTCGAAACAACGGTTGAACGGCTTTGTAAGGATAGGAGCTATTTCGGTTTGCAGTTTCTTGAGTGCTATAACAGGAATGTTGTCGGAACCAGTTGCCTTGTTGCCATGGAGGTTCTTAATGAGTTTGGCGACATTACAAACAGTTATTCGGGTGTTGCATAGAGTTTTAGCGGTCATGGGGGAGACTGGGAGTAGTTGGCTTTGTGTCGAAATGGTGGAATTAGCTGCATAGTTCTTTGCAAAAATTTTGGCTTTATCAGATGCTGAGTAAATCACCTGTGGTCTATTAATGATGATTGGGATAGAGGCCTTGCATCGGGACCTTGTTTGTTATTCTGTAAAGCTCATGGGAGCCAAGCATCCGATCGGCAACTCTACACTTAACTGATTGGGAATAGGACTTTTTGGCGTTTTCAGTAACAGTTTTGAACTGGTTTCCGGAGGTATTAAAAGGGGCTTTGGTTTCAGGTCATCTATTTCGTTGAAAGCAATTGAAAAAGTGGTTTCTGTGAGCAATGTCAGCAGCGAATTCGGGGGTATAACATGGCTGACTGTTCGGTCTCTTTTGGAATGTTTGGAGGGTATGGAACTCTCAATACCACTCAGATATTTCATTCTTTTTTTTAAGATAGATTTGAGAGGGGATTTCAGATATGAAGTAGCCTAAGCTGTCCCAATCGGCTCTTGAATATCGATAAACTTTGCGATGGAAAGAGACACCAGGGTATTTGCTGAACTTCGTTTTGATCTTAATTGAGACAACTGAGTTGTTGGATGAACCCAGAGAAGACAGGACAGTAGATGTGCACTGTTCAAAGTAAGTTGTTAAGAAAAGATCAGGAAGGCTTATGAAATGTCTATCAGCATCGGGTACGCGTGTTGGCTGATCAACAATTTGAGTAAGCTGAAAGAGAAAGCCGAACAAACGGAGAAAGAACGAGAGTAGCTTATGCAAGCGAGTATCTTTTCATGTCCGCTCGTCTCGCATACCTATTCACTAATCGTGGCCTTCGTAAAGTAGGGCCTGTGTGATCGAATGTGGCGCCATACACTTTGGGGCACGCGAGACATGCCGAAAAGTCGAGGTGTCCGTAATGAATGAGAGCTTCTGATTTTAGTATTAGAACATTTTTAAGATTGCATTTGAAAAAGAACGAAACACGATCTGATTTGTACTGAAACTGAAATTTATTCAATAAGTAAAAAAATAAATAAAAACAAAAATGAATTTTAAATGAATAGTTAAGTTTGTATTGTTTCTGCGTTAAAGTAAATAAACATCACGTTGTGTCATAGATTTTAAAGACTAAAATTCGTTCATTATTTTGATTGTGAACCATTTGAACACATTTTTTCTTGCAGGAATTATTTTTTTTAAAAATGCAATTTCAAGCAATGCCGATTATAACTTTGTAGACTTATAATATTAACCTATTTGTTGTGTAGAAAATATTGTTGGTTACGATGTATTTAATTACATGTGTATAATTTATTTAATTACGTGTGTATAAGCAGAATACGATCAAATACTGTAATTATGAATTTAGGGAACAAAAAACAACAATTAAATAAGCAACCAAATTAAAAACAAACGATAAATAATTTTTAAATGAAACCAAACGATAAATAATTTTAAAATGAAATGTAACGGAGGGCGGCCGATTGACGTAGATGCAGACACTTGTCGGCGCCGTTCAAAGAGGCAGCGTCTGGTATGCTGTGTGTGGGGGGCGAACTCGAAAACGCTCGCTGACGACAAAAACGAAAGAGGAGTGGGAAGAGAAAGGCGTCAGAAAGTCAAATAAGGTTTTTATTTGAAAATTCGGGCAGCGGTGTCGAGTGAGAGATTCATGCAAATTAAGTTGGTTTGCATGCGTCGCATTTTTTTTCCAATAAGAGAGCGAAAGTGCAGATTCAGTCAGTTAGGTGGAGATCGTTCTGAACGTGTGATTGGAAAGCCAACGAAAGAAAAGAATAGTGCTGGATTTTTTATGTTGAACTGAACGACGTTTTTTTTACATACAGTTGAGAGAGACGGTTTTTCCCCCATTTGGACTTGATCTTGGCGACATCTGTTTAAATATTATTTCGTTATTTTTTTCTACATGAAAACAAAGGGCAAATAAAAAGTGATTTAATAATAACTTTTGTAAGTGTTATAAAATTTGTTGATACAAAAAATTCAAAACTATTTGTAAATAAATCTAATTCAATAAAATGTATTATGTAGAAAGAGGGGATACGGGAGGGGGATATCCATACTAGTAATATACCTAATTTGGGAGAAACAAAAGTAATTTTTTTTTTAAACTTGCCTATAATGACTATAATAGGAGAGTAGAAAGTGAACCTTGGGTTTACTTTCGGCAGTCTCGTAACTCTCGCTTCCCTTATTGTGTCCTTTAGTCCTCACATTCCATGGGCGATGTTTCTGACAAAGGGGGAGAATTGCTCTTTTCTGGATCGAAATCTATTCCTCTAACGTTGACCTTGGAGTAGTATTTTTTAGCTCCTTGCATCAAGTGGCTTCATGCCTTGTCTGCGTGAACCCCACTCGTCCACACGGTGGTCGTCAACCGCACAGGTGTGATCTCCTGGTCGCGGTGCCAGATTGTGAACCCCACGCGTGCCGATCGTCGTAGTGGCGATAAAAAATATATATTGATCGAAATTCCTTTAGGCCATTTTTTGTATAGAAGAGTAATTATTAATAAAATAAAAGAATTGATTTTACATTGGATTAATGTCTACCGTACTCGTAAATGTCTTTAGCAAAAGGTTGTGTTTTCTCTAAGTTATTTCGTTAGTTCTCTGTGTGTGCGAATTCTTTTCACAAGTTGTTGTTTAAGTCACTAATCAGCGGGCGAAGGCGATGGCGAGTATTTCGTCGGTTTGTTTTCTTCGACGCACGCCATTATCGGCGCGCGCCCGTCAACCGTCCAACTCCGTCTTCCAACAATTCGACTCTAACTGCCTCTCTCGTGGTCGTGCGAGAAAAACGCACATTCTTTTATTGAAGATGTCTATCGTCGTACATCCCCTTCTCCGCCATCTTACTCCCTGCGTGTCTTCCTCTCTCAAGGAGGGTGGGGATGGGCGCCTCACTCCCCCTCCTTAATGTAAATAGGATATTCTTCTTAGCTTGGCGTTATCGCCAAAACAAACGCTTTATCATTCTGTCACACATCCAGTGGCGATCTGTCACCGGGATCGTAATTAACGATCACAAGCCCAAATAAATCTCTGCCAAGTTAAAACAGCCGTCACAGAATCGTGATTCGAAAACGCACCATTCACCCCAAACAATAATATCGCTTTATTGACACTTCAAAATTAAATTTACGATAATGGAATTTCATAATCTTTAACTCCCATCTGGCAACTGTCTCCTTGCCATCGAAGGCAATGGATTCTGACTATCAAACACGACCCACCGAGACAAACTGGCGCCTCGTTCCGTCGCCTGAATAAGTTCGTTTCTACGTCAAATATATACTAGTTTTATATCTCCACTTCGTCTCGACGCAGGGCCCACAGTCGGAATAGCATCACCACCAAGATGCATACTAGCGCGTCACCAGGGTACCCGATCCCCATGGGGTCCGGATACTTTGTCACATCTGGAGCGATTTCCATAAAAAAAACTTAACAAAAAAACTTAGGTTTTATTGTAGAGACCGTTGAATTCTCTCACTTATTTCGCTGAGTATATTATTTACATCCTCTCCATAAGGTTAGAGACAAGGTCAGGTGTGGGTTTTGATGAAAGTGTTTCTGTGGATCGAACTGGATTCGACCACGGCACCCCGAGATTCCCAGTCCGCGTCGTTAACCACTTAGCTACCTTGTCATAGCATTATTGCTCTAAAATGGTACGTTTTGTTTTTCCTGATACAAATTTCTAATTTATTTTAAATTCTATATAAAATTGAACTTTTATGCCAACTTTTTACCCATCGACACCCATTTTTTTGTTAACAATTTCTTAGTCATAAAATATTATCAAGTTGAAACCTTTTCATTTTTGCTTTTAAATTCCGTTAAAAGTCTGCTTCTTTTTGTACAACATTTATTTTTTGTGTGTGATGAAATTCTATAACAGTTCCAATATGTTTGATGTTAGAAAAAAGAAAAATGACGATGGCCGCCAGCGATCAAAACATTGAATTAAAATTACATGTTGAACACTTTAAAAAGAATGTTATGCGAAGACAGTTTAAACCAAGTGAAATGGACAATAAAATATAACAGTTCTTAGTATAATTGAACCGAATATCCTAGTTCAAATGTTGTAGCATGTCATGAAACATCAAAATAGTTCTATAAAAACGTCTATGCCATCATGTGTAAACTAAATGTTATTTATAGATTTATTTACAAATAATTTTTAACATATAGGTGTTGTGTTGCCATATGTTGGTTTTATATTTATTTATATATATGTATATGTTTTATCAAAAACTATTCTGTAATTGATTTCGTTTGGAAATGGATTGCTCTAGTTATTTGTATAACGGCATGCCGGTTGACTGTTGTTTTTGTGGTTGACTGTTGTTTTTGTGGTTGACTTTTGTTTTTGTGGTTGACTGTTGTTTTTGTGGTTGACTTTTGTTTTTGTGGTTTACTGTTGTTTTGTGGGTAACTGTTGTTTTTGTGGTTGACTGTTGTTTTTGTGGTTTACTGTTGTTTTTGTGGTTGACTTTTGTTTTTGTGGTTGACTGTTGTTTTTGTGGTTGACTTTTGTTTTTGTGGTTTACTGTTGTTTTGTGGGTAACTGTTGTTTTTGTGGTTGACTGTTGTTTTTGTGGTTTACTGTTGTTTTTGTGGTTGACTGTTGTTTTTGTGGTTTACTGTTGTTTTTGTGGTTGACTGTTGTTTTTGTGGGTAACTGTTGTTTTTGTGGTTGACTGTTGTTTTTGTGGTTTACTGTTGTTTTTGTGGTTTACTGTTGTTTTGTGGTTGACTTTTGTTTTTGTGGTTGACTGTTGTTTTTGTGGTTTACTGTTGTTTTTGTGGTTGACTGTTGTTTTTGTGGGTAACTGTTGTTTTTGTGGTTGACTGTTGTTTTTGTGGTTTACTGTTGTTTTGTGGGTAACTGTTGTTTTTGTGGTTGACTTTTGTTTTTGTGGTTGACTGTTGTTTTTGTGGTTGACTTTTGTTTTTGTGGTTTACTGTTGTTTTGTGGGTAACTGTTGTTTTTGTGGTTGACTGTTGTTTTTGTGGTTTACTGTTGTTTTTGTGGTTGACTGTTGTTTTTGTGGTTTACTGTTGTTTTTGTGGTTGACTGTTGTTTTTGTGGGTAACTGTTGTTTTTGTGGTTGACTGTTGTTTTTGTGGTTTACTGTTGTTTTTGTGGTTTACTGTTGTTTTGTGGTTGACTTTTGTTTTTGTGGTTGACTGTTGTTTTTGTGGTTTACTGTTGTTTTTGTGGTTGACTGTTGTTTTTGTGGGTAACTGTTGTTTTTGTGGTTGACTGTTGTTTTTGTGGTTTACTGTTGTTTTTGTGGTTTACTGTTGTTTTTGTGGTTGACTTTTGTTTTTGTGGTTGACTGTTGTTTTTGTGGTTTACTGTTGTTTTTGTGGTTGACTGTTGTTTTTGTGGTTTACTGTTGTTTTTGTGGTTTACTGTTGTTATGTGGTTGACTGTTATTTTTTGTGGGTAACTGTTGTTTTGTGGTTTACTGTTGTTTTTGTGGTTGACTGTTGTTTTTGTGGTTTACTGTTGTTTTTGTGGTTTACTGTTGTTTTGTGGTTGACTGTTGTTTTTGTGGTTGACTGTTGTTTTTGTGGTTTACTGTTGTTTTTGTGGTTGACTGTTGTTTTTGTGGGTAACTGTTGTTTTTGTGGTTGACTGTTGTTTTTGTGGTTTACTGTTGTTTTTGTGGTTGACTGTTGTTTTTGTGGGTGACTGTTGTTTTTGTGGTTGACTTTTGTTTTTGTGGTTTACTGTTGTTTTTGTGGTTGACTGTTGTTTTTGTGGTTTACTGTTGTTTTTGTGGTTTACTGTTGTTTTGTGGTTGACTGTTGTTTTTGTGGTTGACTGTTGTTTTTGTGGTTGACTGTTGTTTTTGTGGTTTACTGTTGTTTTTGTGGTTGACTTTTGTTTTTGTGGTTGACTGTTGTTTTTGTGGTTGACTTTTGTTTTTGTGGTTTACTGTTGTTTTGTGGGTAACTGTTGTTTTTGTGGTTGACTGTTGTTTTTGTGGTTTACTGTTGTTTTTGTGGTTTACTGTTGTTTTTGTGGTTTACTGTTGTTTTTGTGGTTGACTTTTGTTTTTGTGGTTGACTGTTGTTTTTGTGGTTGACTGTTGTTTTTGTGGTTGACTGTTGTTTTGTGGGTAACTGTTGTTTTTGTGGTTGACTGTTGTTTTTGTGGTTGACTGTTGTTTTTGTGGTTGACTGTTGTTTTTGTGGGTAACTGTTGTTTTTGTGGTTTACTGTTGTTTTGTGGTTGACTGTTGTTTTTGTGGTTGACTGTTGTTTTTGTGGTTGACTTTTGTTTTTGTGGTTGACTGTTGTTTTTGTGGTTGACTTTTGTTTTTGTGGTTTACTGTTGTTTTGTGGGTAACTGTTGTTTTTGTTGTTGACTGTTGTTTTTGTGGTTGACTTTTGTTTTTGTGGTTTACTGTTGTTTTGTGGGTAACTGTTGTTTTTGTGGTTGACTGTTGTTTTTGTGGTTTACTGTTGTTTTTGTGGTTGACTTTTGTTTTTGTGGTTTACTGTTGTTTTTGTGGTTGACTTTTGTTTTTGTGGTTTACTGTTGTTTTGTGGGTAACTGTTGTTTTTGTGGTTTACTGTTGTTTTTGTGGTTTACTGTTGTTTTTGTGGTTGACTGTTGTTTTTGTGGTTTACTGTTGTTTTTGTGGTTGACTTTTGTTTTTGTGGTTGACTGTTGTTTTTGTGGTTGACTGTTGTTTTTGTGGTTGACTGTTGTTTTTGTGGTTTACTGTTGTTTTTGTGGTTGACTGTTGTTTTTGTGGTTTACTGTTGTTTTTGTGGTTGACTGTTGTTTTTGTGGTTTACTGTTGTTTTTGTGGTTGACTGTTGTTTTTGTGGTTTACTGTTGTTTTGTGTGTAACTGTTGTTTTTGTGGTTGACTGTTGTTTTTGTGGTTGACTGTTGTTTTTGTGGTTTACTGTTGTTTTTGTGGTTGACTGTTGTTTTTGTGGGTAACTGTTGTTTTTGTGGTTTACTGTTGTTTTGTGGTTGACTGTTGTTTTTGTGGTTGACTGTTGTTTTTGTGGTTGACTTTTGTTTTTGTGGTTGACTGTTGTTTTTGTGGTTGACTTTTGTTTTTGTGGTTGACTGTTGTTTTTGTGGTTGACTGTTGTTTTTGTGGTTTACTGTTGTTTTTGTGGTTGACTGTTGTTTTTGTGGGTAACTGTTGTTTTTGTGGTTTACTGTTGTTTTGTGGTTGACTGTTGTTTTTGTGGTTGACTTTTGTTTTGTGGTTGACTGTTGTTTTTGTGGTTGACTTTTGTTTTTGTGGTTGACTGTTGTTTTTGTGGTTGACTGTTGTTTTTGTGGTTGACTTTTGTTTTTGTGGTTGACTGTTGTTTTTGTGGTTGACTTTTGTTTTTGTGGTTGACTGTTGTTTTTGTGGTTGACTGTTGTTTTTGTGGTTTACTGTTGTTTTTGTGGTTGACTGTTGTTTTTGTGGTTGACTTTTGTTTTTGTGGTTGACTGTTGTTTTGTGGTTGACTTTTGTTTTTGTGGTTGACTGTTGTTTTTGTGGTTGACTGTTGTTTTTGTGGTTGACTGTTGTTTTTGTGGTTTACTGTTGTTTTTGTGGTTGACTGTTGTTTTTGTGGTTGACTTTTGTTTTTGTGGTTGACTTTTGTTTTTGTGGTTGACTGTTGTTTTTGTGGTTGACTGTTGTTTTTGTGGTTGACTTTTGTTTTTGTGGTTGACTGTTGTTTTTGTGGTTGACTTTTGTTTTTGTGGTTGACTGTTGTTTTTGTGGTTGACTGTTGTTTTTGTGGTTGACTGTTGTTTTTGTGGTTTACTGTTGTTTTTGTGGTTGACTTTTGTTTTTGTGGTTGACTTTTGTTTTTGTGGTTGACTGTTGTTTTTGTGGTTGACTGTTGTTTTTGTGGTTTACTGTTGTTTTTGTGGTTGACTGTTGTTTTTGTGGGTAACTGTTGTTTTTGTGGTTTACTGTTGTTTTGTGGTTGACTGTTGTTTTTGTGGTTGACTGTTGTTTTTGTGGTTGACTTTTGTTTTTGTGGTTGACTGTTGTTTTTGTGGTTGACTTTTGTTTTTGTGGTTGACTGTTGTTTTTGTGGTTGACTTTTGTTTTTGTGGTTGACTGTTGTTTTTGTGGTTTACTGTTGTTTTTGTGGTTGACTGTTGTTTTTGTGGGTAACTGTTGTTTTTGTGGTTTACTGTTGTTTTTGTGGTTTACTGTTGTTTTTGTGGTTGACTGTTGTTTTTGTGGTTGACTGTTGTTTTGTGGTTGACTGTTGTTTTTGTGGGTAACTGTTGTTTTTGTGGTTTACTGTTGTTTTGTGGTTGACTGTTGTTTTTGTGGTTTACTGTTGTTTTTGTGGGTAACTGTTGTTTTTGTGGTTTACTGTTGTTTTGTGGTTGACTGTTGTTTTTGTGGTTGACTGTTGTTTTTGTGGTTTACTGTTGTTTTTGTGGTTGACTTTCGTTTTTGTGGTTGACTGTTGTTTTTGTGGTTGACTGTTGTTTTTGTGGTTGACTTTTGTTTTTGTGGTTGACTGTTGTTTTTGTGGTTGACTTTTGTTTTTGTGGTTGACTTTTGTTTTTGTGGTTGACTGTTGTTTTTGTGGGTAACTGTTGTTTTTGTGGTTTACTGTTGTTTTGTGGTTGACTGTTGTTTTTGTGGTTTACTGTTGTTTTTGTGGTTGACTGTTGTTTTTGTGGTTGACTGTTGTTTTTGTGGTTTACTGTTGTTTTTGTGGGTAACTGTTGTTTTTGTGGTTTACTGTTGTTTTGTGGTTGACTGTTGTTTTTGTGGTTTACTGTTGTTTTTGTGGTTGACTGTTGTTTTTGTGGTTGACTGTTGTTTTTGTGGTTGACTGTTGTTTTTGTGGGTAACTGTTGTTTTTGTGGTTTACTGTTGTTTTGTGGTTGACTGTTGTTTTTGTGGTTGACTGTTGTTTTTGTGGGTAACTGTTGTTTTTGTGGTTTACTGTTGTTTTGTGGTTGACTGTTGTTTTTGTGGTTGACTGTTGTTTTTGTGGGTAACTGTTGTTTTTGTGGTTTACTGTTGTTTTTGTGGTTTACTGTTGTTTTGTGGTTGACTGTTGTTTTTGTGGGTAACTGTTGTTTTTGTGGTTTACTGTTGTTTTGTGGTTGACTGTTGTTTTTGTGGTTGACTGTTGTTTTTGTGGTTGACTGTTGTTTTTGTGGTTGACTGTTGTTTTTGTGGTTGACTGTTGTTTTTGTGGGTAACTGTTGTTTTTGTGGTTTACTGTTGTTTTGTGGTTGACTGTTGTTTTTGTGGGTAACTGTTGTTTTTGTGGTTGACTGTTGTTTTTGTGGTTGACTGTTGTTTTTGTGGTTGACTGTTGTTTTTGTGGTTGACTGTTGTTTTTGTGGGTAACTGTTGTTTTTGTGGTTGACTGTTGTTTTGTGGTTGACTGTTGTTTTTGTGGGTAACTGTTGTTTTTGTGGTTTACTGTTGTTTTGTGGTTGACTGTTGTTTTTGTGGTTTACTGTTGTTTTTGTGGTTGACTGTTGTTTTTGTGGTTGACTGTTGTTTTTGTGGTTGACTGTTGTTTTTGTGGGTAACTGTTGTTTTTGTGGTTTACTGTTGTTTTGTGGTTGACTGTTGTTTTTGTGGTTGACTGTTGTTTTTGTGGGTAACTGTTGTTTTTGTGGTTTACTGTTGTTTTGTGGTTGACTGTTGTTTTTGTGGTTGACTGTTGTTTTTGTGGGTAACTGTTGTTTTTGTGGTTTACTGTTGTTTTGTGGTTGACTGTTGTTTTTGTGGTTGACTGTTGTTTTTGTGGGTAACTGTTGTTTTTGTGGTTTACTGTTGTTTTGTGGTTGACTGTTGTTTTTGTGGTTGACTGTTGTTTTTGTGGGTAACTGTTGTTTTTGTGGTTTACTGTTGTTTTGTGGTTGACTGTTGTTTTTGTGGTTGACTGTTGTTTTTGTGGGTAACTGTTGTTTTTGTGGTTTACTGTTGTTTTGTGGTTGACTTTTGTTTTTGTGGTTTACTGTTGTTTTGTGGTTGACTTTTGTTTTTGTGGTTGACTTTTGTTTTTGTGGTTGACTGTTGTTTTTGTGGTTTACTGTTGTTTTGTGGTTGACTGTTGTTTTTGTGGTTTACTGTTGTTTTGTGGTTGACTGTTGTTTTTGTGGTTTACTGTTGTTTTTGTGGTTGACTGTTGTTTTTGTGGTTGACTGTTGTTTTTGTGGGTAACTGTTGTTTTTGTGGTTTACTGTTGTTTTGTGGTTGACTGTTGTTTTTGTGGTTGACTGTTGTTTTTGTGGGTAACTGTTGTTTTTGTGGTTTACTGTTGTTTTGTGGTTGACTTTTGTTTTTGTGGTTTACTGTTGTTTTGTGGTTGACTTTTGTTTTTGTGGTTGACTTTTGTTTTTGTGGTTGACTGTTGTTTTTGTGGTTGACTGTTGTTTTTGTGGTTGACTGTTGTTTTTGTGGTTGACTGTTGTTTTTGTGGGTAACTGTTGTTTTTGTGGTTTACTGTTGTTTTGTGGTTGACTGTTGTTTTTGTGGTTGACTGTTGTTTTTGTGGGTAACTGTTGTTTTTGTGGTTTACTGTTGTTTTTGTGGTTGACTGTTGTTTTTGTGGTTTACTGTTGTTTTTGTGGTTGACTGTTGTTTTTGTGGTTGACTGTTGTTTTTGTGGTTTACTGTTGTTTTTGTGGTTGACTTTTGTTTTTGTGGTTGACTGTTGTTTTTGTGGTTGACTGTTGTTTTTGTGGTTGACTGTTGTTTTTGTGGGTAACTGTTGTTTTTGTGGTTTACTGTTGTTTTTGTGGGTAACTGTTGTTTTTGTGGTTTACTGTTGTTTTTGTGGGTAACTGTTGTTTTTGTGGTTTACTGTTGTTTTTGTGGGTAACTGTTGTTTTTGTGGTTGACTGTTGTTTTTGTGGGTAACTGTTGTTTTTGTGGTTTACTGTTGTTTTGTGGTTGACTGTTGTTTTTGTGGTTTACTGTTGTTTTTGTGGTTGACTGTTGTTTTTGTGGTTGACTGTTGTTTTTGTGGTTGACTGTTGTTTTTGTGGGTAACTGTTGTTTTTGTGGTTTACTGTTGTTTTGTGGTTGACTGTTGTTTTTGTGGTTGACTGTTGTTTTTGTGGTTGACTGTTGTTTTTGTGATTTACTGTTGTTTTGTGGTTTACTGTTGTTTTTGTGGTTGACTGTTGTTTTTGTGGTTGACTTTTGTTTTTGTGGTTGACTGTTGTTTTTGTGGTTTACTGTTGTTTTTGTGGTTGACTTTTGTTTTTGTGGTTGACTGTTGTTTTTGTGGTTGACTTTTGTTTTTGTGGTTGACTGTTGTTTTTGTGGTTGACTGTTGTTTTTGTGGTTGACTGTTGTTTTGTGGGTAACTGTTGTTTTTGTGGTTTACTGTTGTTTTGTGGTTGACTGTTGTTTTTGTGGTTTACTGTTGTTTTTGTGGTTGACTGTTGTTGTAATTACCCGGTTTTGTGGTTTCATTTGTTTTGTCGGATGTACCCTATGGAATTGAGTACATATGTCTCTTGGTATGTTACTTTTATATATGTCAAGTATATTTGATGCACTAGTATTGGCCTGGCCATACTTGGTGTTATATGCATAATGTTTAAATCTGTGTGTATGGTTCGGTTGCCCTCACATATGTGCGCTTATATAGATTGCTTATATAGATTGCTTCAAAGGTTGTAAATGCATTAAGTGATGTACAGGGTGGCCAAGAAGCCACCGAGGAGTCACTGAAGCATTTTTAACATGAACATATTCTTTATTTCTGATGGTACCTAAATGGAATTTTAATATGAAGACAATTGAGATTTGTTTGCAAAAGAAGAACAAAAATGATAAAGAATTTATTTATGAAAAATAACATCTTTTAAATGGTTTCCATTTTCAGCTTCACAAATTCGTGCCCTTTCCAAAACATTATCCATGACGGATTGCAGGATCACTCGATTACGATTTAATTCCCCGACTTCATTCCTGATGTTCTCTTTCAATTATTGTAGAGTTTCAGGTTTGTTGATGTAAACTTTTCTTTGAGATACCCCCACAAGAAAACGTCAGGGCTAGTCAAGTCTGGGGAACGTGAAGGCTGTCTTTTTTATTTTAATCATGAACGGAAAATATGTTTCCTATCATACTTGCAGTAACATATATATATATTATATATAATTTTTTTAAAGTTCGCACAAAGTTATTTTGTATAATACGAATAGAGCTCTGAATTTAACATGTTATTAGTTCATTCAAAAAAAACATTTTATTTACAAACAATTGTTTTTGCCCATTTCGTAAATATACACATTTATGGCATACAACATTTACCAAACATTTATAAAGAGACTTCATCAGTGTATAACACACCACAGTCAGGCTGAAAAAAAAACAAGATGCGTCCAGAAATTAAATTAAATATGTATAAATATACATATTTAATTTAATTTCTCGTAGCTTAGCTCTTCAGTGTGGCTAGACCAGCACCCATTCCAAGCCATGGATCGAAACCATAACTATCTAAACGATAGTCAATAGCTCTAACCGCCAAGCCATGGGGCAGGCGCTGTTAATGAATGATATCGACAATGTTTTATATAAACAGTGATCGCCACGTGGCAGTGCTCTATTTGTTTATTTACAAAGAGCGTTGCATT